>LR738714.1:587145885-587205451 GCA_902687465.1 Secale cereale
GAGTGGTTTTTGTAACTTAGGCGATTCCAAGCTACGTTGTATTTGTGGCGGTGCTCGGAAGACAGAGCCACATTATACTTATGACGCAGCTCGGAGGACCGCCGCTAAGCCTCCGAGTGAGAGGATTGCTCTTCACTCGGAGTGGTTTTTGTAACTTAGGCGAGTCACGGGGTCGCAGCTAAGTCCCCGAGTGAGGGGATCGCTCTTCACTCGGAGTGGTTTTTGTAACTTAGGCGAATCGGGTTCGCGGCTAAGCCCCCGAGTGAGAGGGTTGCTCTTCACTCGGAGTGGTTTTTGTAACTTAGGCGAATCGGGTTCGCGGCTAAGCCCCCGAGTGAGAGGGTTCCTCTTCACTCGGAGTGATTTTTGTAACTTAGGCGAATCGGGTTCGCGGCTAAGCCCCCGAGTGAGAGGGTTGCTCTTCACTCGGAGTGGTTTTTGTAACTTAGGCGAATCGGGTTCACGGCTAAGCCCCCGAGTGAGAGGGTTGCTCTTCAGTCGGAGTAATTTTTGAAACTTAGGCGAATCGGGTTCGCGGCTAAGCACCCACTGGGGGATTTTGAAGACCAGCATTTTAGAAAACAACAATCATTAAAGGATCGCTGCAAACTTGTCTTTGAAATAAATCGGAAAATCTTTATTACTGCTCGACTATCGAGTGTCTCAACTGTAGAAGCGGCGGAGCAGGTCCGCGTTCCACGAACGAGGTTCGTCTTTCTTCTTGGCGTCGTTGTAAAGGTGGTACGCTCCGTTGTGCAGCACCTTGGTGATGATGAATGGGCCTTCCCAGGCCGGGGCGAGCTTGTGTGGTCGTTTCTGATGCACTCGAAGGACCAGGTCTCCTTCCTGAAATGCTCGGCTTTGGACGTTGCGAGCATGGAATCGACGCAGGTCTTGCTGATAGATGGTCGACCGGATCAAGGCCATCTCTCGTTCCTCCTCCAAAAGGTCGACTGCATCCTGACGAGCCTGCTCTACCTCGGCTTCGGAGAAAAGTTCCAGTCTGGGGGCGTTATGCAACAAGTCGCTTGGCAACACAGCTTCGTCTCCATAGACCATGAAGAAAGGGGTACGGCCAGTCGACCGGTTTGGAGTTGTCCTCAGACCCCATAGGACAGATGGTAGTTCGGTTACCCATGCCCCAACGGCATGCTTAAGATCACACATGAGCCATGGCTTTAGGCCTTGGAGAATCAAAGCATTTGCTCTTTCTGCCTGTCCATTCGACTGTGGATGTGCCACGGAGGCGTAGTGGACTCATGTTCCTTGAGAAGCACAGAAAGCTCTGAATTCATCCGAGTCAAAGTTGGAGCCGTTGTCCGTGATGATGCTGTGGGGAACTCCATATCTGAATATCAATTCCCTGATGAAGCTGATGGCGGTGCTCAACTCGAGATTCTTGATGGGCTTTGCCTCAACCCATTTGGTGAATTTATCGACTGCCACGAGAAGGTGAGTGAATCCGCTTCTGCCCGTTCTGAAGGGGCCGACCATGTCCAAGCCCCAAACGGCAAAGGGCCAGACTAGCGGAATGGTCTTCAAAGCAGACGCCGGCTTGTGGGACATGTTGGAGTAGACCTGGCAACCTGCACACTTGTCCACAATATCCTTGGCCATCTCGTTGGCACGAGGCCAATAAAACCCGGCTCGGTGCGCTTTGGCCACTATAGTCCGAGAGGAAGCGTGGTGGCCACAAGTTCCCGAGTGAATCTCATCCAGGATCAATCGACCTTCCTCTGGGGTGATGCAGCGCTGAGCGACTTCGGTGACGCTTTCTCTGTAGAGTTGACCTTGAATGACAGTGAACGCCTTGGATCGACGGACGATCTGGCGCGTTTCTTCCTCATCTTCCGGGAGTTCTTGCCTGAGCAGATATGATATGAATGGCACAGTCCAGTCCGGCGTAATCACTAAAACCTCCGTGATCAGGTCGACCACTGCAGGCACTTCGACTTCAGTCGGATCTGACGCACCGACTGGCTGCGGGGGTTCTTCCGTGAAGGGGTCTTCTTTGACAGAAGGGGTGTGCAGATGCTCCAGAAACACATTCTTGGGTATAAGCTTCCGAGTCGACCCAATTTTTGCGAGGTCATCGGCCAGCTGATTCTTAACTCTCGGCACGTGATGGAGCTCTAAACCTTCAAACTTCTTTTCAAGCTTCCGTAATGCACTGCAATAACTGGTCATTGACGGGCTCCTAACGTCCCATTCCTTCATCACTTGGTTCACCACTAAGTCTGAGTCGCCATAAACCATCAGGCCACGGACGCCGAGTGAGATGGACATGTGCAACCCATACAAAAGTGCTTCGTACTCAGCTTCGTTGTTCGATGAGTCAAAGTGGATCTGAAGGACGTAACTGAGCTTGTCGCCCCTGGGAGATACCAGGACCACGCTTGCGTCGTATCCGTTCAGCATCTTGGATCCATCAAAGAACATAGTCCAGTGATCCGACTGAACTTGAGTCGGCAGCTCTTGTTCTATCCACTCGGCCACAAAATCTGCTATAGCCTGAGACTTGATGGCTTTCTTCGCTTCAAACTTGATATCTAACGAAAGAAGTTCAATCGCCCATTTTGCCACTCGACCGGTTGCGTCTCGGTTGTTCAGGATCTCTGACAGCGAGGCGTCGCTTACGACTGAGATTGTATGGTCCGAGAAGTAATGGGCAACCTTTTTTGCAGTCAAGTAAATCCCGTGCACGAGCTTCTGGTAATGCTGGTACCTTTTCTTGGAGGGTGTCAAAACTTCGGATATTTAGTAGATCGGGCGCTGGACCTTATATGCCTTGCCCTCCTCTTCCCGCTCGACCATGAGTACAGTGCTGACAACTTGTCCGGTGGCTGCAACGTATAGTAGGAGAGGCTCTTTGCTGACTGGGGCAGCAACCACCGGCTGGGTGGATCGCAAGGCTTTGAGCTCTTCAAACGCTGCTTCGGCTTCAGAATTCCACTCGAACTTGTCTGATTTCTTCATGAGTCGGTAGAGAGGCAATGCCTTCTCACCGAGACGAGAAATGAATCGACTCAATGCGGCCAAGCAACCAGTAAGCTTCTAAACGTCGTGTATATGCTCGGGGCATTTCATTCGGAGGATGGTGCTGACCTTTTCTGGATTGGCGTCGATTCCCCGTTCGGAAACGAGAAAACCGAGCAACTTGCCGCCAGGAACTCCAAATGTACACTTCAACGGATTGAGCTTGATATCATAGCTTCTTAAGTTTGCGAATGTCTCAGCGAAGTCGGTCAGCAGGTCGGAACCTTTCCATGACTTGACCACAATGTCATCCATGTATGCCTCGACGTTCCGACTGATTTGCTTTATCAAGCACTTCTGGATCATGCGCATGAAGGTAGCGCTGGCATTTTTTAGACCGAAAGGCATGGTGACATAACAGAAACACCCGAAGGGGGTGATGAAAGTTGTCTTGATTTCATTGGGTCCGAACAGACGGATCTGATGGTACCCGGAATACGTGTCCAGAAAGGACAAACGCTCGCACCCCACAGTCGAGTCAACTATCTGATCGATGCGGGGGAGAGGAAAATGATCTTTCGGGCAGGCCCGATTGATGTGCTTGAAATTGATGCACATGCGGAGAGACTTGTCCTTCTTGGGGACCATGACGACGTTGGCGAGCCACTCGGAGTGGTAGATCTCGCGAACAAACTCAGCTGCCAGGAGCCGAGCCACTTCCTCGCCAATTGCCTTTCTCTTCTCCGCAGCGGACCGACGGAGATGTTCCTTCACATGCTTCACTTTTGGGTCGACTCGCAAATGGTGCTCAGCCAGTCCCCTGGGCACACCCGGCATGTCTGATGGTTTCCATGCGAAGATGTCCCAGTTCTCACGGAGGAACTGGATGAGCGCTTCTTCCTATTTGCTATCGAGTGTAGTGGAAATGTGGGTCGGTGCTGCATTGGGGTCGGTGGGGTGGATGTGTACGGGTTTCGTCTCCCCGGCCGACTGGAAAGCTGACTCGGAAGCCGGCTTCTTTGCCCTCAGCAGATCACTCATATCCACGCTCTTCTGGTACTCCTCCATCTCTACTGCTGCCATCTGCTCATCAGCGACCTTCGAGCCTTTCTGGAAGCACTCTTCCGCTTTCTGACGGTTCCTAGTGACGGTTATAACGTCGTTGGTTCCCGGCATCTTCAGCTTGAGGTAAACATAACACGGCCGAGCCATGAACCTGGCGTAGGCGGGCCTACCCAGAATGGCGTGATAAGCGCTATTGACGTCCACCACTTCGAACGTCAGCTTCTCTTTGCGATAATTCTTCGACTCGCCAAAGACCACGTCGAGTGTGATTTGGCCAAGTGCGTCGGCCTTCTTCCCGGGGATGACCCCGTGGAACCTCATGTTACTTTCGCTCAGCTTGGACATTGGAATGCCCATATCCCGGAGGGTTGCTGCATACAAAATATTCAAGCCACTGCCTCCATCCATCAGGACTCTGGTCAGACGCGTGCCCGCGAACACTGGGTCGACCACCAGTGCCTGCCGCCCGGGGGTGGCAATGTGCGCAGGGTGATCAGACTAATCGAATGTGATGGGGGTCTTGGACCATTTCAAAAACGTGGTGGTCGCCAGGGCAACCATGTTGACTTCTCTATTGATGACTTTTAGTCGACTTTTGCTCTCGACGTCTGCGAAGATCACCAAAGTGGAGTTGATCTGGGGGTATCCTCCATCCCCTTCCTTGTCTTTGGACTCCTCCGATTCCTTTTCCTTCTCAGCCGACTGATCTTTCTGGAAGTTCTGGATCAGGAGCCGGCACTGTCGAGTGGTGTGCTTGGGATATACCAAGTTTCCCTCTTCATCTTTCTTCGTGTGAATGGGACACGGCTGGTCGAGTACGTCATTCCCAGCTTGATCTTTCACTTTCTTGGGGGCCCAGGGCCCCTTCGGCTTTCCTTTTCCCTTTCCTTGATTGACCACTGCAGCTTCGCCTTGAGCAGCCGGCTCGGCCTTGTGCTTGTTCTTCCGATTGGAATTCTGATCATCCCGCCCGACTGGTTTCTTGGCACTGCGGAGCCGATCGGCCTCTTCGCCGTTGGCGTAACGACTAGCAATCTCCATCATCCGTGACAGGGACATATAACCTGTTCAACCAAACTTCAGATTTAGCTCTCGGTTACGTACGCCTTCCTTGAAGGCGCAAACTGCCTGGTGCTCAGACATATTTTCCACCGTGTGATGCAAGGTGGTCCATCGCTGCATGTAATCTCTCAAAGTTTCATTCGACTTCTGCGCGCAGTGTCGAAGCTCTATGAGGCCAGCAGGCCACTTACAGGTGCCTTCGCAGGTCCGAATGAACACTCGAGCTAGCTCTTCCCAGCTGTAAATACTCTCGGGGGCCAACTGATTGAGCCACGCCCGAGCCGAACCGCCCAGCATCAGAGGAAGGTGCTTCATGGCCACGTCGTCGTTGCCGCCTCTGATCTGTACAGCCACTCGGTAGTCTTCTAGCTAGCTGTCTGGTTTTGACACGCCGGTGAACTTACTTAGTCCCGCCGCCAACCTGAAGTTCGAGGGGATCTCAGCGGCCCTGATGGCACTGCAGAAACACTCGGGTGCAGAGACAGGCGCTCGGCTTCCGCTCGGATGATCTCTGCCTTGCTCTTCTCTGAAGGCCCTATTCCGGTCGACCCGTCCCTGCACAAGGATAGACCTTGCGTCGAAACCTGGCCTCCGGGGGTCTGGGGGAACCCTCCGCTCGTCGTCGCGCAGGCGCCTGCCCTCGCGCCGCCGGGGCGAGAACGATCCGCTTCTCGGAGGAGGCGTAGGCACTCGACGGCGGTCATGATGACCGGGTCGACGGTTGTGTTGCTCGTCATTCCGACCCAGATGTCGGTCTTGCCGCGGGCCACGTTCCTCACGCCTTGGGGGCGATCTTGGACTGTGGGCTGACCAAACGGTGTCTGCAGCCACCGATCTGCTGTGGATCCTATTGCGCTACTAAGAAACAGCCGCATTTTGCTCTTCAGTCGTTCAGAGCAAACTCGGATCTGCTGAAGGCCTCTCCCAGCCTCCGACTGAGATGGTTGAATCGACTCTGCAATGCGAGTCGCGGCTTCGAGGTTCCGGACTAGTGTGCGGAACACCTAAGTCTCGCGCGGTGTGATTGCCGCGGTCGTCGACTGGACTCGGGGACCAGTCGGCACGCCTGTTTGTCGAGTGTGCGCTGGATATTTTCCAAGCACGCGCGCTCAGCCACGGTGGCCAAGCGCGTGGCTTCCAGTGCGAGAGCCTCTGGAGAATCTCCCACGATGGGAGTGAAGAGCGCGTCTTTGTTGCGGCGACAGACTCATCCCTCTGCTCGGTAGTGAGGGGTTGATGAATGTATCTGTCGTTGTAGTATGAACGGCCGCCACCGCTGCTGCCGTCACCACCACGAGGAAAACCCGGCGGGCTGCGGCGTGAGTCGACCATGAGGACCTCCGCTGCAGGGTCGCTGCTCCCGCACTCGGAAACAAAATCTACGAGCTCGGTAGACAAATCAACCGGCCCGTAGAGGTAACTGTCGGGCTCGATGGCCGCGACTTGAGGGGTGGCCGTCTGGCGGGCCACCGCGTGTTTCACCCACCGCTGGAGCCGTGAGCGACCGGATCGCTTGCGATAGCGCTCGGCGGGGATGGGGGACGATGTTTGGATCGACAAGTACCGAGTCGACGGCTGCCGAATGAGGACGCCGCAGGCGCTGGCGCGGAAGTGTGCAACTGATACGTCCAAAACGTATCTATAATTTTTGCTTGCTCCATGCCACTTTTGGGTGATATTGCTATGATATTCATACACTTCCATACACTTTTGATCATATTTGGACTAACTTACTAATCCAGTGCACCCCAGTGCCAGTTTCTGTTTTTGGCTGTTTTTGTATTTCAGGTTTTCACGTTTCGAGAACTGCCCAGAAAAATTGTATAAAAAATCAGCGATACGGAAACAACACTGCGTCCGAAGGGCAGCCGGGGGGGCAAAGGGCTCCAAGCGCCCTGTGGGCGCCCCCCCTGGGCCGCGTCGGGGAGGCGCCTGGGCCCCCCGAGGCTCCCCCGGTGCCCTACTTTGGCATATATTTAAAGGGTTCCCCGAAACCATCAGAACAGGACTTCTTTTCGCGATCCCATCTCTGTTCCGCCGCCGCCGCCGCTTCCAAGATCGGAGAACTCTTCCCGGCACCCTGCCGGAGGGGAGGATCACCACCGGGAGCTTCTCCACCACCATGGACGCCTCCCGGATGGCTCGTGAGTAGTCTCCCTTGGACCATGAGTCCATGACCAGTAGCTATGTGATGTTCTCCTCCCGTTCTTGTGCTTCACTAATTAGTCCTCGTGAGCTGCCCTACATGATCGAGGCACCTATGTAATCCTTATGCTGTTGCTATGTTGAGTTTGCTGGGATCCGATGGATTATGAGATTATGTTCAGATTGATCTTGAGTAATATATTTGATTCACCTCTTTTATATTTTATTTCATAAGTAATTCTTGCATGTTCTCCGTTGTTATTTATTGCTTTGGCCGAGTAATAGGTAGTGACTCCAAGAGGGAACGTTATGCTCGATTGTGGGTTCATGCCCCTCGATGACTAGCTTGAGTGACAGAAACATGAGTCTAGGGGATGTGCTGTTGCCACAAGGGGGAAAACAACGGTGCTTGTGCCCGCGGGTGCAAGGATTGTTTACTTTACGCAAAGTTCTTTTAATGCAGTTGTCTGTTGCATTGAGTTTACACTATGGGTGGGACTCGCAACTTAATACCAGCGAGATGTTCTGGATAGATATCTCAAGGCGGATGATTAGTAGTAGATATTGATGGATTTCGGTCTACTTACTTTGGCGTACCGCCCATGCTTTGAACCTCAACCTTTCTTGCAATGTAGTCAGCATTGGTTTGCGTTCGTGGTCCTGTCAATTGCCCAGCTGTAATTTGTTTACCTCACATAGCTGTTTTATCGTCTTTTGGGAGAGAGACATCACTAGTGAACATCATGAGACTCCGGTCCATATTACCATCATTGATCACATCCACTATTTACTTTTCGCTATTTTATTTACTATTGCAAAACACTATCTATCACTACTATCATATTGCTTTTAACCCTTTGTGAACTACAAGGCCGGAGAGATTGACAACCTCTCTGTACTCGTTGGGAGCAAAGTTATTTGTATCTGTGTGCAGGTCCACGTTGATTGCTAATTGCGTTGTTAGCAGTTGACACCTACCTGTTGAACCTAGGAGTCTCTGGGGATTCGATCCTTGGCATCTTTGCTAGGGGAAAACACTTCTACTTACTGCATCTTACACCTTCCACTTGGGGTAACCAACGAGGGGTTCGAGGCTCATCAAGGAGTATTTTCTGGCGCCGTTGCCGGGGACTCCACTCTTCGGGATAGGGGAGTTGCATGCTATCTTTTACCTTTGCTTTTTAGTCTTGTTAGTTTACCTTTCATTTTTTGCTTTAGTTCATTTTTATCGAAAATCACAAAAATAGTTATCTTGCTTGCTTGCTACTATGGGTTCCACCGAGAACACCAAGTTGTGTGACTTCACTAGTCACAACAACGATGACTTTATCAGCACACCTATCACTACACCTGCCACTTCAGCACCTTCATATGAAATTAAACCTGCTTTACTGAACTTAGTCATGAGAGAACAATTCTCCGGTGCTGGAGATGATGCTGCTTTACACTTGAACAACTTTGTAGAACTTTGTGATATGCAAAAGTACCAAGAAATAGATGGTAATATTGTTAAGCTTAAGCTTTTTCCTTTCTCTTTGAGAGGAGGAGCTAAAATTTGGTTTCAGTCTTTGCCTAGAAATAGCATAGATTCATGGGACAAGTGCAAAGATGCTTTTATCGGAAAATACTATCCACCTGCTAAAATTATCCAACTTAGAAGTAACATCATGAATTTTAAACAATTGGATAATGAACACGTTGCCCAAGCTTGGGAACGTATGAAATCTCTTATCAAACACTGCCCTACTCACGGTTTGACTACTTGGATGGTTATCCAAACTTTTTATGCAGGCTTGAACTTTACCTCGCGGAACTTGTTAGACTCGGCCGTGGGAGGAACTTTTATGTCAACTACACTTGGTGCTGCCACGAAGCTTCTCGATGAGATGATGACCAACTATTCCCAATGGCACACCGAACGCGCTCCAACAGGTAGGAAGGTAAACTCTGTCGAGGAGATTTCCTCCCTCAATGAAAAAGTTGACTTGATCATGTCTCTACTTTCGAAGCAATCTAATGTTGATCCTCATGATGTTCCTTTAAATTCTTTGATTGCTCAAGAACAAGTAGATGTGAACTTTATCTCTAGAAACAATTTCAACAACAATGCTTATAGGAGTAACTTTGGTAACAATTCTAGACCGTTCCCCTCTAACTCTTATGGGAACAACAATGCTTATCCTAGTACCAAGAACTTCAATACTGAACTAGAGACCATGCTTAGAGATTTCATCACTACCCAAAAAGCATTTAACAAGAATGTAGAAGAGAAACTACATAAACTAGATGATCTTTCTTTTAAGGTAGACCACTTAGCCAATGAGTTAAAATTGCTAAAAAATGAAACTTCTTCTCTTAAGGAGAAGGAAGTCATCCCTATTAATACTACTCAAGTACAGTTAATGAAAATATTAGGATGATGGCTAATCTTAAAGAAAGATGGGCTAGAGAAAGGGATGATGAGGAAAGAATTAAGAGCCTTCCTACCCACCACACTGTTGCTACTATCCAAGTTATTGAGGATGTTCACACTCTTAGCACCCAATGTACTCCTGGTCCCAATGGACCTATTAATGGTGATGCTATAACTATAGAAACTACCAACCAAGTGAACCTTAAGGACACCACTACCACTTTACTTGATGCTCGTGACCTTGATTTTGATAATTGCACTCTTACCGAAGTTATTGATTTCCTTCACAAGGTGTCTAGAGATCCCCGCACTAGCACGCTTAACCTTGCCTTCACAGAGCATATCACTAATGCTCTCATCAAAGCTAGGGAGGAGAAACTTAGAGTAGAAGCCTCCATACCTAGAAAGCTAGAAGATGGTTGGGATCCTATGATAAAAATTAATTTGAATGACTTCTCTTGTTATGCATTATGTGATGTTGGTGCTAGTACCTCTGTTATGCCCAAAAGAATATATGATATGCTTAAGTTGAAACCTTATGATTCTTGTTCTTTTGGTGTTCGTCTCGTTGATTCTTCCATAAAGAAACCTTTGGGGAGGATCGACGATGTTCTTATTGTTGTCAGTGATAATTATGTGCCCGTTGATTTCACTATTATGGATATTGAATGTGATCCTTCATGTCCAATTATTTTGGGACGTCCCTTTTTGCGCACCGTTGGTGCTGTCATTGACATGAAAGAGGGTAATATAAAATTTCAGTTTCCTCTCAAGAAAGAGATGGAACACTTCCCTCGTAAGAAGGTCAAGTTACCTTTTGAGTCCGTTGTACGGGCTAGCTATTCTTTTACTCTTGATAAAACTTGATCTATGCATTATGCCTAGCTTAAAGGCATAAAAGAAAGCGCTTTTGGGAGGCAGCCCACATGAATAAATTTTTGCTTTTGTTGTGTCTTGATGTTGTTTACTGCTATAGCATCATCATTGTATCTTTGCTTTTCATATTTGTGCCAAGTATAGCCTCTGATTGCTAGAAAGTTCAAAAGTTGTGAGGTGCTGTCCAGGAAACAGATTATGTCCTTGGATAGAAAAATTCGTATAAAATCACCAAATCATCTTTTTGGTCTGAATTTTTTCGACAGCGTTCTATATGTAATTGTCTTTCGTGCGTCAGTTCTGAGTTTTTTGATTTGAGTTGCAGAAGTATCCCGAACAGGTCAATTACTGCCTGCTGTTCTGTTTTTCACAGATTCTGTCCTGTTTTGCCTTACCTTCACTTTGCAAATTGAGAACTTGCTTTTTCTTTGCAAAAACCTTTTGGCAATCTTGAGAAACAGTAGAACTTCAAGAATATCCTTATTTCCAGCAAGGTATAATTATTTTATTAAGGGTACTAACCTCGCTAATCAGATTATGGTGAGTTATGTATGAAGGGAGTTTTCAAGTGTGCGAGGGAAGATGATAAAAAGATTCAGGAGTGTCAAGCGCTCAAGCTTGGGGATGCCCCCGTGCACCCC
This sequence comes from Secale cereale, assembly GCA_902687465.1. Taxonomy (NCBI): domain Eukaryota; kingdom Viridiplantae; phylum Streptophyta; class Magnoliopsida; order Poales; family Poaceae; genus Secale; species Secale cereale. The sequence continues at coordinate 587,157,064 of LR738714.1, forward strand.
CAAGAAATATTCAAGGAGACTCAAGCGTCTAAGCTTGGGGATGCCCCCGTGCATCCCCTTCTCCATCAACATTATCAGTTCGTCTTTCGTTCCGCTATATTTCTATCACTTCATGTGTTATGTGCTATGCTTGGAGCGTCTTGCTTTTAGTTTTCTTCTTAGTTTTTCATAACGAGTCGGAACCCAGCATTCCTTTATGTGGGAGAGAAACACGCTCCACCTCTACCTAGAACATTACATAGAATTTTCATGTCTATCTATGCTGTGTGTGTTCTTTGTCTTTTAATAGCTACTATCGTGCTTTGCTCTTAGTATTCATGCTTATCTTTTCAAGAGCTTTTATTTAGTTGGTTGCTTGAACTCTCTTTAATTACCATGCTCACCTTATTAAGAGAGTTTGCTTCTGTTGCATGGGTTAATGTGTCTATGATAAAGATGCTACTTTCATGATGGTGCTTAGTAGTTCAGGTTTTCTTATGGTTAATCTCAAATAGCTGGGAGGTTCCCAATGTGTTATTGGAGTACCAACTTGGTTTGTTTGCCTATGATGTGGAATGGTTTAGTAATATCTTCCTTCGAGAATTTATTTTGATTGACTTGCCGTATGCTCACGCATATTCAAGACTGTAAAGAAAGTCTGTCAAGCCTTGATGATCTTTTGTTTCTGAGTAGCGATATAACTACCATGCCTGATTCAATATTGCTTTGTCGCTCTGCATGATTATGACCATCATTGCTCTCTTAGTTGGTCGCTCCCAGTCTTTTGCTAACCTACACCTGCACTAAGCAAATTAACCATGCAATACATAGCTCATGGGAAAGTAGCCTAAAAACTATTGTGGTAAAGAATATGTTGCCTATGTATCTTATTTCTTATGAGTTGCTTGCTGAGCGGTAACCATGTTTCTGGGGACGCCATCAACTGTCACACTTTTGTTGAATATCATGTGAGTTGCTATGCATGTTCGTCTTGTCTGAAGTAAGAGTGATTTACCGTGGGTTAAATTAATATGCATATTGTTAGAGAAGAACATTGGGCCGCCAACCAAAGCCATGCATCATGGTGGAAGTTTTAGCTTGGACCTTAATCCTCAATCTCTCATGAGAATATGCTTATGCATTAAAGAGGAGTCCATCATCTATTTTCTATGTTGTCCCGGTATGGATGTCCTCAAGTTGAGATCTATCAAAAACGAGAAATCAAATGCGATCTATCTCCTTGGACCTTTGTACAGGTGGCATAGAGGTACCCCTTTGTGACACTTGGTTAAAACATATGCAATGCAATGATAACCCATGGGGATCCTAGCTAATTAGGACAAGGAGCGAGCACTATTGGTATTCGATGCATGAGGCTTGCAACTTATAAGATGTTTTATGCATGACACATATGAAGTACTACTACCGTTGACACAATTGCTTCCATGTTTCAAAATAAAAAGCTCTAGCACTTCAAGCACCAACTACTGAGAGCATGATTGTCATTCTGAGTGTAATGTGCATTGTCCCAAAGTAGTATTGTCTTTTGCATGATTGTGATATCGTTTATTCTGAAATGATTGTATCTAGTCATCACTTAAACCTTGAGGGTGCCCCTGCACTTATGTTTTGCATCACTAAAGGGGGCAAGCTAGATATCACTTGATCATATTTGCACATCATGTTCATAGCAAATCTTTTTGATGTTTCAGTTTCATGTTGTAAAACTTTCAGTCATTTGTGATTTTCTCTTGAGGCAACTTAGTTACTTTAGAATCATTGTCTCAGTAAGCTTTTGTCATATGACTATGAGAAAGTCCTATATGGTTAATAGCATGTCACCACAGAAATTATTCTTTTTATCATTTACCTACTCGAGGACGAGCAGGAATTAAGCTTGGGGATGTTGATACGTCCAAAACGTATCTATAATTTCTGCTTGCTCCATGCCACTTTTGGGTGATATTGCTATGATATTCATACACTTCCATACACTTTTGATCATATTTGGACTAACTTACTAATCCAGTGCACCCCAGTGCCAGTTTCTGTTTTCGGCTGTTTTTGTATTTCAGGTTTTCACGTTTCGAGAACTGCCCAGAAAAATCCAGAAAAATTATATAAAAAATCAGCGATACGGAAACAACACTGCATCCGAAGGGCAGCCTGGGGGGCCACAGGGGCTCCAGGCGCCCTGTGGGCGCGCCCCCCCTGGGCCGCGCCGGGGGGGCGCCTGGGCCCCCCGAGGCTCCCCCGGTGCCCTACTTTGGCATATATTTAAAGGGTTCCCCGAAACCCTCAGAACAGGACTTCTTTTCGCGATCCCATCTCTGTTCCGCCACCGCCGCCGCTTCCAAGATCGGGAGCACCAGGAGAACTCTTCCCGGCACCCTGTCGGAGGGGAGGATCACCACCGGGAGCTTCTCCACCACCATGGACGCCTCCCGGATGACTCGTGAGTAGTCTCCCTTGGACCATGAGTCCATGACCAGTAGCTATGTGATGTTCTCCTCCCGTTCTTGTGCTTCACTAATTAGTCCTCGTGAGCTGCCCTACATGACCGAGGCACCTATGTAATCCTTATGCTGTTGCTATGTTGAGTTTGCTGGGATCTGATAGATTATGAGATTATGTTCAGATTGATCTTGAGTAATATATTTGATTCACCTCTTTTATATTTTAGTTCATAAGTAATTCTTGCATGTTCTCCGTTGTTATTTATTGCTTTGGCCGAGTAATAGGTAGTGACTCCAAGAGGGAACGTTATGCTCGATTGTGGGTTCATGCCCCTCGATGACTAGCTTGAGTGACAGAAACATGAGTCTAGGGGATGTGCTGTTGCCACAAGGGGGAAAACAACGGTGCTTGTGCCCGCGGGTGCAAGGATTGTTTACTTTACGCAAAGTTCTTTTAATGCAGTTGTCTGTTGCATTGAGTTTACACTATGGGTGGGACTCGCAACTTAATACCAGCGAGATGTTTTGGATAGATATCTCAAGGTGGATGATTAGTAGTAGATATTGATGGATTTCGGTCTACTTACTTTGGCGTACCGCCCATGCTTTGAACCTCAACCTTTCTTGCAATGTAATCAGCATTGGTTTGCGTTCGTGGTCCTGTCAATTGCCCAGCTGTAATTTGTTTACCTCACATAGCTGTTTTATCGTCTTTTGGGAGAGAGACATCACTAGTGAACATCATGAGACTCCGGTCCATATTACCATCATTGATCACATCCACTATTTACTTTTCGCTATTTTATTTACTATTGCAAAACACTATCTATCACTACTATCATATTGCTTTTAACCCTTTGTGAACTACAAGGCCGGAGAGATTGACAACCTCTCTGTACTCGTTGGGAGCAAAGTTATTTGTATCTGTGTGCAGGTCCACGTTGATTGCTAATTGCGCCGTTAGCAGTTGACACCTACCTATTGAACCTAGGAGTCTCTGGGGATTCGATCCTTGGCATCTTTGCTAGGGGAAAACACTTCTACTTACTGCATCTTACACCTTCCACTTGGGGTAACCAACGAGGGGTTCGAGGCCCATCAGCAGCCCCGCGGACGGGCAGAGCCTCGACGTCAAGAGGGGCCTCCTGGAGCCATGCGGAGTCGTTGGCGATGAAGACGAGCGCGCCGAGCCGGATCTCGCGGCCCAACGCCAGACCGCCGCCTGACACCATGATGAAGGAGGTCGGGGAAAAGGTTGCAACCTCACCATAAGTCGCTAAGACGCCTTGCCCCATGGTGGGCGCCAACTGTCGTGGTTCTAAGCCTGACTGTACGAGTAGGGGGTATGAATGAGGAGGCAAGGCCCTAGCTATGGTGGAGTTGTACACGAGGTGTTTTACGAGTTTAGGCCCTTCTCGGAGGAAGTAACAGCCCTACGTCTCGGTGCCCGGAGGCGGTCGACTGATATGTGTATAGGTGTGAGTTACAGGGATGCGAACCCTTGTACAGGAGGAGGGGGTGTCTTATATAGTGTGCCAGGACCCAAGCCATGCTCCACGTTACCAAGGGTTCAATGTACATTAAGGCAGACGTTACTAATAACGTCTACAGTAAAGTGTAATAAAGTCATTCACTATGGCAAGTAAATACCAGACCGTTATTGTCCTAAGGGACCTTTGACCTTCGGGGGTCGAGTGCCTTGGATTGGTCGAGTAGAGTTGAGTCGTCTTGTAGGAGGTGTCCAGTCGAGTGGGATGTCCTTTTGGGCCGTCTCAGTCGACTGTCTTCGTCATCGTAGGTTTTGTCTTTTGATCTTCTAGGGTAGCGACCTTGGGTGGGGTACCTTGGTCAGGTCTGTGACCCTACGCTAGGTCTATAACCTCGTCACCCAGGCCTAGCTATACTTTTTTTTGAGGAATACCCAACCCAGGACAACTTGTTACTCTCCAGCTCGTTGTGCTGGAAATCTTTCCGACGAGGTAGGCATTAGGCTTGCCAAGCAAATGGGTTTAAAAAATAATAAATGGGTTTTAATGAGAAATAATGTAACTCGTTTCAGTATTATATTTTTGTAGATTTTTTTTTGATGGAACCTCGTCAGAGGGCGGGGCGCTCCCGCATTGCATTTTTCAGATTTTAAAATTTTAATTTCATTAATTGTCGCACACAAAATTTCGTTGAATTTTTACCTAATATAAATTTAATTTGAAATTAGATTTAATATGGCTCGAAATTTTGGGACAAATAATATATAGAATCACATCAAAATGTGGGAAATTTGGTTGAAATTATAAACCGTTGTCCTAGATCAAAAATGGGTTGTAATGTTAACAAACAGTAAATGGGTTGTAGTAAATTACATTAGAATTAAGAAATGGGCTGTAAATTATTAGAAATCGCAAATGGGCTATATGCTCTCTACCACAGATGTGATGATCACTTGTGGGCCCACTAAGTTCACGCGTACGCAACCTAAAAAAACAAAGTTGACGATTACACAAGGCTTTTTCACCTTATTGTCAACACATGATTATAGCAGCACAAACTACCGTCGGCTGTACCGCCTGCTACCGTCGCCCATGGCCGGCTATGATGTCGCATAGGCATCACCGACCCACCCTACTCCCATCGCTGTCCAGGTGACGGCAGCCTCACACCGCAACCGTACCAGTGAACCCTCGTACTCCCCTCCGCGTGGGCATCCACTGCTGCGTCTTTGCCGGCTGTGGGTCGTTCCCTTCCTAGGCCTCACCGTCGTCCACCGCGTTGGTTTTCTCGGGGTGGAGTGGTCAACTTTGTCAACAAATGACAGCCATTGGAAGATGGATGTACATTGAGTTTATGACAGTAGGGACCCACATGGTCCATGACCGCATGCAAGCAATTGCCTCCTTATTATGCGAAAACAAATGATTTATCCCCCTGATATGTTTGACCCACCAGCTACATCTTCGCACACAAGCAAGTGACTCCTTATTACACGAAAAAAAGTTTCCATTCGCTGATAGTTGGGACCCATCAACTACATCTTTGCACGCAAGGAAAGGCCACCTTATTACGCGCAAAAAACTAATTCCCCCTGCTAGGTGATACGTCTACAACGTATCTATAATTTTTTATTGTTCCATGCTATTATATTATCAGTTTTGGATGTTTTATATGCATTAATATGCTATTTTATATTATTTTTGGGACTAACTTATTAACCTAGAGCCCAATGCTAGTTTCTATTTTTTTTCCTTGTTTTTGAGTTTCGCGAAAAAGGAGTATCAAATGGAGTCCAAACGGAATGAAACCTTTGCAATGATTTTTCTTGGAACTGAAGACGCCCCTAGACTTGAGAACCAAGTCATAAGAGCCATGAGGCGGCGATAAGGGGGAGGGTGCGCCCTTTGGGGTGGGCGCCCCCACCCTTGTGGGCCCTCGCGGCTCCTCTCACTGACCTCCTTCGCCTATATATTCACATATATTCCAGAAACCCTAGAGGGTGCACCGAAACCACTTTTCCACCGCCGTAATCTTTTGTATCCGTGAGATCCCATCTGGAGGCCTTTTGCAGTACTCTATCGGAGGGGGATTCAACCATGGAGGGCATCTACATCAACACCATTGCCCTTCCGATGAAGCATGAGCAGTTTACCACAGACCTACAGGTCCATAGCTAGAAGCTAGATGGCTTCTTCTCTCTCTTTGATTCTTAATACCATGTTCTCCTTGATGTTCTTGGAGATCTATCTAAGGTAATCTTGTTTTGCGGTGTGTTTGTCGAGATCTGATAAATTATGGATTTATGATCAGCTTATCTATGAATATTATTTGAATCTTCTCTGAATTCTTATATGCATGATTTGATATCTTAGTAATTCTCTTCAAATTATCGGTTTGGTTTGGCCAACTAGATTGGTTTTTCTTGCAATGGGAGAAGTGCTTTGCTTTGGGTTCAATCTTGCGGTGATCTCACCCAATGACAGAAGGGTTAGCGAGGCACGTATTGTATTGTTGCCATCTAGGATAACAAGATGGGGTTTTCATCATATTGCTTGAGTCAATTCTGCTACATCATGTCATCTTACTTAAAGCGTTACTCTAATCTTCATGAACTTAATACTCTAGATGCAGGCAGGAGTCGGTCGATGTGTGGAGTAATAGTAGTAGATGCAGACAGGAGTCGGTCTACTTGACACGGACGTGATGACTATATTACATAATCATTGCCTTAGATATATTCATAACTTTGTGTTTTTCTATCAATTGCTCGACAGTAATTTGTTCACCCACCGTATTATTTGCTATCAAGAGAGAAGCCTCTAGTGAAACCTATGGTCCCCGGGTCTATTTTCCATCATATTAGTTTCCGATCTACTATTTTGCAATCTTTTACTTTCCAATCTATAAACCAAAAACCCAAAAATATTTTACCTTTTGTTTTCTATCTCTATCAGATCTCACTTTTGCAAGTAATCGTGAAGGGATTGACAACTCCTTTATCGCGTTGGGTGCAAGTTGTTTGATTGTTTGTGCATGTATTGGTGATTTGTGCGTTGTCTCCTACTGGATTGATACCTTGGTTCTCAAACTGAGGGAAATACTTATCTCTACTTTGCTGCATCACCCTTTACTCTTTAAGGAAAAACCAACGCAAGCTCAAGAAGTAGCACTAGCTGCGACCCACCAGATTTGGAGGATGACTTGTGGGCCTATGCTACCTCTTGAGCTTGCATTGTATTCCCTCGAAGAGGAAAGGGAGACGCAGCACATTATCGTAAGTATTTCCCTCGGTTTTTGACAACCAAGGTATCAATCCAGTAGGAGACCACACGCGAGTCCCTCGCACCTGCACAAACAAATAAGAACTTCGCAGCCAACGCGATAAGGGGTTGTCAATCCCTTTACGGTCACTTACGAGAGTGAGATCTGATAGAGATGATAGTTTATATTTTTGGTATTTTTGGTTTAATAAAATGGCAAATAAAAGCGGTAAAGTAAAGTAGATGTAGATTGATATGTTGAGAATAGACCTGGGGGCCATACTTTTCTCTAGTGTCTTCTCTCATGATAGCGATATTCTACGGCGGGTAAACAAATTATTGTCGAGCAATTGATAGAAAAGCGAATAATTATGAGACTATCTAGGCATGTGTTGGGTAACGTAGCAGAATTCAAAAAATTTCTACGCTTTCACCAAGATCCAACTAAGGAGACATCTAGCAACGAGCAAGTAAGAGTGCATCTACGTACCGTTATGTAGATCGCGAGCGGAAGCTTTCGAAGAAGCGTGGATGAAGTAGTCGTACTCTTCGCGTTCTTCGTCACCGATGATCTAGCGCCGAACGGACGGCACCTCCGCGTTCAACACACGTCCGGTGCAGCAACGTCACCTCCTTCTTGATCCAGCAAGGGGGGAGGAGAAGTCGTCAGAGATCCAGTAGCACAACGGCGTGGTGGTGGATGCAGTGGAGATCGCAGCAGGGCTTCGCCGGGCGCCCTGCGTTGGGAGTATGGAGGTGTGACGGGAGGGGGAGAGGCGCCAGGGCAAGGGTGCGGCTGCCCTCTCCCCCCCCCCCACACACACATATATATAGGGGGCCAGGGGGTGCGCCAGCCCCCTGCAGATCCAATCTGCAAGGGGGGGCGGCGGCCAGGGGGGAGTCCTTGCCCCCCAAGGCAAGTGGGGCGCCCCCTCCCCCCTAGGGTTTCAACCCTAGGCGCATGGGGAGGTGGGCCCTAGTGGTGAGCCAGCCCATTAGGGCTGGACACTTCCCCTTTGCAGCCTAGGGGCCCCACCGGGATGGGTGGCCCCACCCGGTGGACCCCAGGGGCCCCTCCGGTGGTCCCGGGACGCTCCCGGTGACCCCCGGAGATCACCCGACAGCCGAAACCTGACTTCCTATATATCAATCTTTACCTCCAGCCCATTCCGGAACTCCTCGTGACGTCCGGGATCTCATCCGGGACTCCGAACAACTTTCGGGTTTCCACGTGCATGTATCTCTACGACCCTAGCGTTACCGAACCTTAAGTGTGTAGACCCTACGGGTTCGGGAGACACGCAGACATGACCGAGACCACTCTCCGGTCAATAACCAACAGCGGGATCTGGATACCCATGTTGGTTCCCACGTGTTCCTCGATGATCTTCCTCGGATGAACCACCGTGTCAAGGATTCACTCAATCCCGTATGTTATTCCCTTTGTCCATCGGTACGGTACTTGCCCGAGATTCGATCGTCGGTATTCCCGATGCCTTGTTCAATCTCGTCATGGCAAGTCTCTTTACTCGATCCGTAATCCATCATCCCGTGACTAACTACTTAGTCACATTGAGCTCATTATGATGATGTCTTACCGAGTGGGCCCAGAGGTACCTCTCCGTCATACGGAGTGACAACATCCCAGTCTCGGTTCGTACCAACTCAACAGACAATTTCGGAGATACCCGATGCGTACCTTTATAGCCACCTAGTTACATTGTGACGTTTGGCACACCCAAAGTATTCCTACGGCATCCGGGAGTTGTACAACCTCATGGTCTAAGGAATAAATACTTGACACCGAAAAGCTTATGCTTTACGAACTATACGATCTCGTGCTATGCTCAGGATTGGGTCTTGTCCATCACATCATTCTCCTAATGATGTGATCCCGTTATCACTGACATCCTATGTCCATGGTCAGGAAACCGTGACCATCTGTTGATCAACAAGCTGGTAACTAGAGGCCTACCAGGGACTCATTGTGGTCTATGTATTCACACATGTATCGCTGTTTCCGTACAATACAATTCAAGCATGAATAACAGACGATTATCATGAACAAGGAAATATAATAATAATACTTTTATTATGTAATGCCCAGGATGGGACTATACCTCCTATGTGTCGAGGCACGACTTAAAGGTATAAGCCCATCCTAGAATGATCTCAAGTTTGGTATCTTTGCACGACTCATGTAAAAGAGGGATTAAATTGCAAAAGGAGATAGTTGGCTTACACTCGCCACTTCACACAATACAATACATAAGCAATACATCATTCAAAACATCACAACCCGACTACGGGTGAAGATCCAAAGAAAGATACCAAAACAACATAAAGCCACAGGTCAGGATCGAATCCTAGTAGAAACTACTACTGATCGTCGAAACGTCACAAACACTCTCTTCATCGAGCTCCTGGTGAAGAACTGGAACCAGCTTCTGCTTCAAACTCGGCTGAACCTGCATCTGGTGTTGTAGTAACTGTGAGCCACGAGGACTCAGCAATCCCATAACCATGGGTAACAAGACTAGCAAAGCTTTATGGGTAGGAAGAGGTAAAGTGGTGAGGTTGCAGCTGCGGCTAAGCAATATATGGTGGCTAACTGACGAGTACCAGAATGAGAAGAGCATCTACGCAAACGGTCGCAAAAGAGGTGATCGCTAAAGATCCTAACTACATACGGTCAAACATAACCCCACCGTGTTCTCTTCTCAAAGTGAAAAGAGACAGTCACGGTTACTCACACAGTTGTGTGTTTTACTTCGGATCCTCTGTCAAGTTTTCTACAACCGGACATTAACAAATTCCAATCTGCCACATAACCGCGGGCACGGCTTTCGAAAGATCATAACCCTGCAGGGGTGTCCCAACTTAGCCCATCACAAGCTCTCACGATTAGCTGAAGTGATAAATATAATATCATCACTCCTTATCTTAGGGAAAATCCGATCAGGCTCGGAATCCCTGTAGCACAAGTCATTTCGACAATGGTAAAACAAGTCCAGCAAGACCTCCCGGCGTGCCGACACCCTGATAGTAGCCGCGCGTATCTCGTCTCAGGCCACGTCCGGATGAGCAGTACGTACAGATACCGAAGACCCCAGCGAACTGGGTGGTATCCGCAAGTGGCTCTAGTTTGGGACCAACACCATCAGCACTGCCCCCCCCCTGCTATGTAGAATTAAGAATCCTCGGGTAGCGCTAACTCCCTATGCAAATTTAATTAATTAATTAAGTTGTTATTATGAGCAAATTAAAACCAATGTTGGGCCTTGCTGGAGGAGTTTTATTCAAAGTCGAACTGTCAAGGGGTCCCCATCCACCCATCGTGTAAGGAACGCAAAATCAAGGAACATAATGCCGGTTTATCGGCGCCTAAGGTGGCATGAGTGGAACAAAACACCGAGCAAAAGGCCAAGCCTTCCACCCATGCCCAGTGTATAGGTGTGTTAATAATATTAATAGATATTGTGATATACCAACAACAAGTTCCCTCCTGGAACAGACTTCATCTTCACCTGCAACTAACAACGCTATAAGAGGGACTGAGCAAGCGAGGCTGAGCAAGCGGGTAACATAGCCAAACAGTGGTTTTGCTAGGAAGGTGTCAAGGTTAGAGGTTTCATGGCAACAAGGAGAGGGCTGACATAAAGGATGGGTATCGCGACATGTAACGATAGCATCGAGACAACTAAGCATGGCAATGGTAGTAAAGGTATCCAAGGGTATGATCATCTTGCCTGGGATTCCACAAGGGAGAAGAACGGATCCAAGAAGTAGACGGAGCAATAGTCGAGCGAATCCTCACAACTCCGGAACGAAACCGAAGCTAACAAGAGAAGCAACCGGAAAGAAGAAACAACACGGTAAACACACAAGCATAAACATGGCATACGATACACATCCAAGTATGATGCATGTCCGGTTTAAATATGCAAGGCATGGCAAGTGCACAAACAAAACAACAAGTTAAGTGGAGCTCAATATGCAACGAGTTGCATATTGACGAAACACCACATTAATTATTTAATTGACTCTCATTATTAACAAGACAAGATTAAATGTTTGTTAGCATGGCAAGAGGTGAAGCATAAAGAAACTACACTATTTAGGCATTTAGAGGCCGGAAAAGAACAACAACATATCCGGAAAATCCCCATGAGCATGTTTAATAATTATAGAGCAACAACAATTAACATATATTAATGTTGTTAACATGATGCGGATGACATGATCAAGTTTTATGCAAGTTTTATTAAAAGGTTGACAAGAGAGATATGAAGCATTTGTCATCGTGGTGGAAAGAAAGGGTGCCACGGCAACGATCCGAAAATGATGCAACGCATCATATCGGCTCCGGTAACTCATTGAGAGTCCGGTGCAAAAGATGACGGAGAACGAGTCAAACGAGATGAAAGTGGGGTGATCCCGTTACCGGGTTCCCACGAGTCGGTGACGAGGCAACCGAGGAACATGACAAAGGTGGAACGGGCACGAAGCACACACGGGAGACATTCCATACAACACAACAAGCATCTCACGAGTCATCCACGGGGTCGTCTCGTTATACCTTTGAAGCGTGCGTTTCGGGGCGGTTCGAGATCGTAGAGGAAGTAGTGGTACTCGCGGTCGGAGAGGAAGTAGTCGTTCCCGTAGAGGTACACGTGTAGTCGTTCACATCCCGTTCGGAGAGGTACTTGTCACGTCGTGGAACTTGCCGGTCTCGGTCTTGTCGACGGTAGTGGTACTTGACGCATCGTCGTCACATGTAGTCGTTCTTGTAGCAGTACTCGGGCGACGGTAGTGGTACTCGCGGTCGTCGAGCGACGGTAGTGGAAGTAGACGATCTCGTAGATGTACATGTCGTCGTCTCGTTCGGTCGTCGTGGTACTTGTCAAAAGGTTGTGGCCTCGGCATCGTAGTGGTACACGTGGCCGTCGTGGGAAGTAGTGGAACTTGGTCGTTTTTCCGTAGATGTTCGGGTGCATACGTAGAGGTACTTGTCGAAGAGGTACTTGGTCGGGTCGCCGTATACTCGTTCGGGTCATCTGTCAAAAATTACAGCACAGGCAACAATACAAACAAAAACGGCAGCAACAAGGGACAGCGGCGGACGGCACGGCTACTGGCCGAGGCAGGGCGGAGGAAGGTTCTCGGGCGAGGTGGCTGGACTCGCAGCTCTTAGGGCGCCGAGAACATGCAGCGGCACGGCGATGCTCGGGGAGGTCAAGACCATGGCGAGGAGGCGGCGGACGGAGGGAGCAGCACGGGGCGTCGGGGCGCATCGGGCGCTGCGGGATCCGGCCGCTGCGGCCCGGCGCGGAGGTGCTACGGAGCTGGCCGCGGCGAGCTTGGGACGGCCGAAGGGAGACGACGAGGGAGGCCACGGCGAGCTTGGCGACGAAGGGGAGGCAGGGGACGGGCGAAAGGGCCCGCGCGGCGCGAGGCAGTGGCCGCGGGCGAGCTGTCGACGCGAGGAGGAGGCAGAGCTCGGGGAGCTCCGGCGCGGAACGGGCGGCGGCGCCCTGGAAGGAGACCCTCGCGGCCACGGCGTCGGGGACGGGCGCAGCTCGCGGCGCTGCGGGCACCTGCCGAGGCGGGGCGCATCGGGGAGGAGGGCCCCTGGCCGGCGCTCGCGGGATTCGCTGCCTGGAGATCGAGGCGTGAGGGGGAGGTCGAGGCAGAGGGAGATGCGGGACCGATCGAGAGAAAGGGGTGCAGCGGCGACGAGCGAGAGGGTGGCGGCGGACGAGGAAAAGAGAGGGAGGAGCTGCGGGCGCTGGGAGGGAGCGGTCGCCCGCTAGGGTTGGAGGGCGCTCGGTTGGGCCTTGGGCCGGCTGAGGGAAGGATGGGCTGGAGGCTGAGCAAGCCTGGCTGGGCCTGAGAGAGGCCTGGGCTGGCTGGGAGGGAGGCCCAAGAGGCAGGTGCGGCTGGGCCGGAATGGCCTGGCCGCTAGGCTCTCTCTTTTTATTAGATTTTTAGCAGATAGAAACAAAAGAGAGAAAAAGAGAATGAGGAGGGAGGTTAGGGAAAAGATAACACAAGGAAGTATTTTTCTCGGGCTCATAAAAATGAGCACGACCGGAGAAAAATACAAAAGACCAGATCGGAAAATAATTCAAACATATTTGAATTTAATTCAAATAGGTTTGAACTAAGACGAGATTAATGAAGTGTCCAAAAATGTTCAAATTTTTGGAGGAACCTCGAAACAACGGAAAGAATTAATGGCAAGGTTTGAGGCAAGGAATGCGAAAGAGAAGGCATGGGGAAAATTGTGCAAATGTGTTATGGTGATTCCGAAGCAATGGAATAATTAATAAATATAGCTCCCTAAATATTGGGAGGCTTTTATATGTTAAAAAGAGAAGTCACCTTCCCTCGATTTAAATGGACCGAAGGTCCACACGATTTATTAAGGTTGAGATGCAAAATTAAAATGACATGATGACATGATGCAATGCAAAAAAAAAAATAACACAAGCACAAAAGAAACACACGGGCAACCCGGAACATCTGGAATCTTCGGAATCTTCTGGAATCTTCTGGGACGTCAGTCTCGGGCGTCACAACTCTCCCACACTAACAGAGGATCTCGACCCGAGATCCTAGAGATATCACCGGGTAAAAAATGGAAGAGGAAGAGGTAAAACAAAGTTGCTTCTTTGACAGACGAGTGAAACCAAAGAACCTTGAGAGGTTAAACAAGTTGAAAGAAGAATACAACGGGGATGAACGAAGTTAAGAGCACTCCGGTAAAAGGAGGAACAAGGAACACAAAGAGAACCTTGTAGGTTGAAGGACATGAACAAGAGCTTACGAACCAAAAGAATAAGAAACTGCAATGGTATAGCCAAGGAATAAGAATGACAGAATTTGGACAGCATTCCGTCTGTAAAATGGAAGGAATTAACAAGAACATGAGGAGATGAGATGGTACTTGATGAAAACACAACATATAGCTTCTGAAACAATTGAAAGAATGGCACCTGGGGTAAGAAAGATTCAGACAGCACTCCGGTTAAAAAAGAGAGGAAAAAAACTAGATAAAAGACGGAACTTGAATTGATGAATACAACACTTCGGTTAAATAGATAAACAAGGAAAAGAACATGATCTTGACAAAACGGGATTATGGTTTTTGGAGAGAGCAACATCACAAAGCCTCCGGAATGAAAGAATAGAATGTACATCAAAGAAAGAAAAAGAATGGAGAAGAAAATGACAATTTTTCTCAAAATAGAATTTGAAAGAGCATCCTTACGAAGAAGGGTTGAACGGAGTTGTTGGAAAATCAACAACGAAAAGAATAAGCTCATAGTGGACTTATGGAAAACATCTCAAAATTAAGAGGTGACAACCAGCCACTAAGAAGAACATTTGATTGGATTGAGATCAACAAGGAGATGAAAAAAACTTATTTCACCGGAATGATAATGAAGAACTTGGGTCATTTATAAACACCATAATACAACAATCCTTAGGGAAAGCTTTTAGGTGAAAAACAACCCAAGATAACTCCAAGGGATAAATTGAAGGGTTGAAAAGATCTCCTGAACAAAGAAAAATGATGGGTTTAAATATCTCATTCTTGATAACTCTTGAATCATGAAACATGAAGGAATTGACAAAAATGACATAACACCATCTGAAAAGATAAGTTAGAAAGAATTGCATTCGGAAAGCATGAAGAAGAATGCTTGAGCTCCAACAAGAATCTGATGAAAACTTCGAGGATGAATTAAATGAAGATGAACCACCATGAAGAACTCCGGTAAAGAAAGCATAAGAAGTGAAAGATGAAAAGAATAAGATTCAAGGCCTGTGATGAATTAGATGGAGCTTTGAAATGATGTAATTGAAATAACTTGGAGCTCCGGAAAACAAGATGAAGAATTTAGAACCAAGGATATGATATGATGAACAAGCTCCAGACAAAAGAATTAAATCACCTTGAAGGAATAAGAATAAGAATTATGTTATGCATCTCCTTCACCAATTTAAATTGATGACAACCAAGGATTTGGCATACTACTTATTCTCGTTGCAACGAATTAAAGAGAGGTCTAGAACAAGTTGGATAAATCTTCAACAAAGCACCGGTAGGATTATGGAAAGAACAAGTGAATTAAAACGATAACAACGGAAGAGAAAAACTTGAATGAACCACCGTAAGAATATGGAGACGAACGAAGAGGCATCAATGAAGAATATTTGGAGGACGAAGTTGAAAACTGAGAACGAAGAATCTTCTGAAATGATGGCCTTCGGAGGATCACAATGAGAAGAACTCAAGAATTGCTCTGAAGGGGCATGAAAACAATTCCCACAATCGAAAACAATTATGAGGATGGCATGAAGCTAGAACCACAAATCTTCAAGAGAACGGGCCAAGATTTAAGAGAAACTCTTCTCCGGTCTTCAGATGTTGAGAATGAAGACGAGAAATGCCATGAAGAATTGTTGAGCACTCCGGAATGAACAATTAAAAAGGTTGAACCAATGATGAAAAGAATTTGAAAGCGGTCTTGGAGAAGGCCTGTGACTGATGGGGATCATACTTACGCCACACTTGAAACGAATTTCAGAATACTCCGGAAAAGAAGAGTCAGGTAAGATCCTGGGAAAGACCTGTGGGTTAGGGCCCACTCAAAAGAAATCACCGTTGAAAAGATTGCTTAAGAGATATTGCACCGGTTGAATTAAATGGCTTGAATAAGAAGATAACAATCCTCAAAATAGCTTGAAATGATTAAGAATGGAATTATGAATCTTCAGCACTCCGGATATGAATAGCAAAAGGAGAAAGATTAATTGGTACACCGGAATAAGAAGCATTGTGAAAAGAGGAAAAATGATAAGATCAACACCGAAATCTTGAATTACATCCACCGAAAGAATTAGAGAACAAAAGAATGATGAACTTGAAGCTCTTGAGCATCTTCACGATAAATCATCGGATAAGAACATTGAAGGAAAAGAATGAAGAAAATATCACAAGAATAAAATGGATACTTCATTTGAGAATTTCTGGCTCCAAGAAGAAAAAAAAAGGGTGGGAGGGTGGGGAAAACAAAGACAACTTGGGATGAATGAAACAGACAATCGTCAGATTTCTCAACGACGTCCTTATGGAATAACTTGAAGGGAAGGCACACCGGTTGAAAAGGATTAACATGAAGATCTTGATGGTTAAGAAGGAATAGCACTCCCATAGAAATATGAGAACACCGATTAAGAAAGGTATGGAATCAACATTTGACATCGAAGCAACTCGAATACCAGAATCAAAACAAGAACAAAGGATAGATATGCAACATGATCTTCACAATATCATTCGAACAGAGAATTGAACGAATGAATTCCGCAGGTACATCAACTGACGAGAAGCCACTTGGAGAACAAAAAGGTAAATAAAAAGGAACAAGGAACAGATAGAACAAATACAGGATAGAAGTTTCGTTCGACATCTTCATGCTGAAAGCTCATGGAACGTGTTACAAAAGGGTTTTGCAATCCCCGGATCAGCATAGCCAAGGACCCTTTAAGATGCAACTCCCGATCAGAACAAGTCCATAAAACCACTTCACTCAATGTAGAACCCCAAACTTCATATCGAGCATCCGTTGGAAGAATGCCTAGAACTACTAGATGAACCCACCTATAGATTTCCGAAAGTTTCCAGTTATGCAATCAGGTGTTGGGGATACACGGGAAGCACCGCGCAATCAACTCTGAACCTACATCCAGGTGTATCCATCCTTCAACACATAACCAGTCTTTCTCGGAAACTGTTTACCTCAGACCTTCGAAAAGCATCCACTATAACAAGCTATGGCAATACTCTCGAACTACCTCCCCAGTACTGGGTGATGTCGGGGTTATCTTGCCACTGGCCGTATAGGAGAGATTTTCGATGTCGGACGTCTTAAGTATTTAGTACTGCCGCGATATGCTTGTGTCAATGATACCCCGAAGCTCAACTCCTCGGTAACAGGAGGCATCGGGAACAATATCCTTGTCACAAGAACATCGAAACAATCCCAGAATACTCGCGGGATCCTAAAAAAAATGGTGCAATTTTTGAAAGTAGAAGAGAAAAGAGTAATCGTCAGGAGTCCTCACCAGAGAGAAAGGGGATGAGAAGCAAAGAAATCCTAGTCTCCGATATAATATAGGACTCAAAACATTTTTAAGTGTGTGCCTAGACTCAACCGTCAACGATTCGATCAATCAGTGGGGGCTTCTAGGTCGGAGAAGGCTCTGAATACCAACTTGTAATGCCCAGGATGGGACTATACCTCCTACGTGTCGAGGCACGACTTAAAGGTATAAGCCCATCCTAGAATGATCTCAAGTTTGGTATCTTTGCACGACTCATGTAAAAGAGGGATTAAATTGCAAAAGGATATAGTTGGCTTACACTCGCCACTTCACACAATACAATACATAAGCATTACATCATTCAAAACATCACAACCCGACTACGGGTGAAGATCCAAAGAAAGATACCAAAACAACATAAAGCCACAGGTCAGGATCGAATCCTAGTAGAAACCACTACTGATCGTCGAAACGTCACAAACACTCTCTTCATCGAGCTCCTGGTGAAGAACTCGAACCAGCTTCTGCTTCAAACTCGGCTGAACCTGCATCTGGTGTTGTAGTAACTGTGAGCCACGAGGACTCAGCAATCCCATAACCATGGGTAACAAGACTAGCAAAGCTTTATGGGTAGGAAGAGGTAAAGTGGTGAGGTTGCAGCTGTGGCTAAGCAATATATGGTGGCTAACTGACGAGTACCAGAATGAGAAGAGCATCTACGCAAACGGTCGCAAAAGAGGTGATCGCTAAAGATCCTAACTACATACGGTCAAACATAACCCCACCGTGTTCTCTTCTCAAAGTGAAAAGAGACAGTCACGGTTACTCACACAGTTGTGTGTTTTACTTCGGATCCTCTGTCAAGTTTTCTACAACCGGACATTAACAAATTCCAATCTGCCACATAACCGCGGGCACGGCTTTCGAAAGATCATTACCCTGCAGGGGTGTCCCAACTTAGCCCATCACAAGCTCTCATGATTAGCTGAAGTGATAAATATAATATCATCACTCCTTATCTTAGGGAAAATCCGATCAGGCTCGGAATCCCTGTAGCACAAGTCATTTCGACAATGGTAAAACAAGTCCAGCAAGACCTCCCGGCGTGCCGACACCCTGATAGTAGCCGCGCGTATCTCGTCTCAGGCCACGTCCGGATGAGCAGTACGTACAGATACCGAAGACCCCAGCGAACTGGGTGGTATCCGCAAGTGGCTCTAGTTTGGGACTAACACCATCAGCACTGGCCCCCCCTGCTATGTAGAATTAAGAATCCTTGGGTAGCGCTAACTCCCTATGCAAATTTAATTAATTAATTAAGTTGTTATTATGAGCAAATTAAAACCAATGTTGGGCCTTGCTGGAGGAGTTTTACTCAAAGTCGAACTGTCAAGGGGTCCCCATCCACCCATCGTGTAAGGAACGCAAAATCAAGGAACATAATGCCGGTTTATCGGCGCCTAAGGTGGCATGAGTGGAAAAAAACACCGAGCAGAAGGCCAAGCCTTCCACCCATGCCCAGTGTATAGGTGTGTTAATAATATTAATAGATATTGTGATATACCAACAACAAGTTCCCTCCTGGAACAGACTTCATCTTCACCTGCAACTAACAACGCTATAAGAGGGACTGAGCAAGCGAGGCTGAGCAAGCGGGTAACATAGCCAAACAGTGGTTTTGCTAGGAAGGTGTCAAGGTTAGAGGTTTCATGGCAACAAGGAGAGGGCTGACATAAAGGATGGGTATCGCGACATGTAACGATAGCATCGAGACAACTAAGCATGGCAATGGTAGTAAAGGTATCGAAGGGTATGATCATCTTGCCTGGGATTCCACAAGGGAGAAGAACGGATCCAAGAAGTAGACGGAGCAACAGTCGAGCGAATCCTCACAACTCCGGAACGAAACCGAAGCTAACAAGAGAAGCAACCGGAAAGAAGAAACAACACGGTAAACACACAAGCATAAACATGGCATACGATACACATCCAAGTATGATGCATGTCCGGTTTAAATATGCAAGGCATGGCAAGGTGCACAAACAAAACAACAAGTTAAGTGGAGCTCAATATGCAACGAGTTGCATATTGACGAAACACCACATTAATTATTTAATTGACTCTCGTTATTAACAAGACAAGATTAAATGTTTGTTAGCATGGCAAGAGGTGAAGCATAAAGAAACTACACTATTTAGGCATTTTAAATGAGGCCGGAAAAGAACAACAACATATCCGGAAAATCCCCATGAGCATGTTTAATAATTATAGAGCAACAACAATTAACATATATTAATGTTGTTAACATGATGCGGATGACATGATCAAGTTTTATGCAAGTTTTATTAAAAGGTTGACAAGAGAGATATGAAGCATTTGTCATCGTGGTGGAAAGAAAGGGTGCCACGGCAACGATCCAAAAATGATGCAACGCATCATATCGGCTCCGGTAACTCATTGTGAGTCCGGTGCAAAAGATGATGGAGAACGAGTCAAACGAGATGAAAGTGGGGTGATCCCGTTACCGGGTTCCCACGAGTCGGTGACGAGGCAACCGAGGAACATGACAAAGGTGGAATGGGCACGAAGCACACACGGGAGACATTTCATACAACACAACAAGCATCTCATGAGTCATCCACGGGGTCGTCTCGTTATACCTTTGAAGCGTGAGTTTCGGGGCGGTTCGAGATCGTAGAGGAAGTAGTGGTACTCGCGGTCGGAGAGGAAGTAGTCGTTCCCGTAGAGGTACACGTGTAGTCGTTCACATCCCGTTCGGAGAGGTACTTGTCACGTCGTGGAACTTGCCGGTCTCGGTCTTGTCGACGGTAGTGGTACTTGACGCATCGTCGTCACATGTAGTCGTTCTCGTAGCGGTACTCGGGCGACGGTAGTGGTACTCGCGGTCGTCGAGCGACGGTAGTGGAAGTAGACGATCTCGTAGATGTACATGTCGTCGTCTCGTTCGGTCGTCGTGGTACTTGTCAAAAGGTTGTGGCCTCGGTATCGTAGTGGTACACGTGGCCGTCGTGGGAAGTAGTGGAACTTGGTCGTTTTTCCGTAGATGTTCGGGTGCATACGTAGAGGTACTTGTCGAAGAGGTACTTGGTCGGGTCGCCGTATACTCGTTCGGGTCATCTGTCAAAAATTACAGCACAGGCAACAATACAAACAAAAACGGCAGCAACAAGGGACAGCGGCGGACGGCACGGCTACTGGCCAAGGCAGGGCGGAGGAAGGTTCGCGGGCGAGGTGGCTGGACTCGCAGCTCCTGGGGCGCCGAGAACATGCAGCGGCACGGCGATGCTCGGGGAGGTCAAGACCATGGCGAGGAGGCGGCGGACGGAGGGAGCAGCACGGGGCGTCGGGGCGCATCGGGCGCTGCGGGATCCGGCCGCTGCGGCCCGGCGCGGAGGTGCTGCGGAGCTGGCCGCGGTGAGCTTGGGACGGCCGAAGGGAGACGACGAGGGAGGCCACGGCGAGCTTGGCGACGAAGGGGAGGCAGGGGACGGGTGGAAGGGCCCGCGCGGCGCGAGGCAGTGGCCGCGGGCAAGCTGTCGACGCGAGGAGGAGGCAGAGCTCGGGGAGCTCCGGCGCGGAACGGGCGACGGCGCCCTGGAAGGAGACCCTCGCGGCCACGGCGTCGGGGACGGGCGCAGCTCGCGGCGCTGCGGGCACCTGCCAAGGCGGGGCGCATCGGGGAGGAGGGCCCTTGGCCGGCGCTCGCGGGATTCGCTTCCTGGAGATCGAGGCGAGAGGGGGAGGTCGAGGCAGAGGGAGATGCGGGACCGATCGAGAGAAAGGGGTGCAGCGGCGACGAGCGAGAGGGTGGCGGCGGACGAGGAAAAGAGAGGGAGGAGATGCGGGCGCTGGGAGGGAGCGGTCGCCCGCTAGGGTTGGAGGGCGCTCGGTTGGGCCTTGGGCCGGCTGAGGGAAGGATGGGCTGGAGGCTGAGCAAGCCTGGCTGGGCCTGAGAGAGGCCTGGGCTGGCTGGGAGGGAGGCCCAAGAGGCAGGTGCGGCTGGGCCGGAATGGCCTGGCCGCTAGGCTCTCTCTTTTTATTAGATTTTTAGCAGATAGAAACAAAAGAGAGAAAAAGAGAATGAGGAGGGAGGTTAGGGAAAAGATAACACAAGGAAGTATTTTTCTCGGGCTCATAAAAATGAGCACGACCGGAGAAAAATACAAAAGACCAGATCGGAAAATAATTCAAACATATTTGAATTTAATTCAAATAGGTTTGAACTAAGACGAGATTAATGAAGTGTCCAAAAATGTTCAAATTTTTGGAGGAACCTCGAAACAACGGAAAGAATTAATGGCAAGGTTTGAGGCAAGGAATGCGAAAGAGAAGGCATGGGGAAAATTGTGCAAATGTGTTATGGTGATTCCGAAGCAATGGAATAATTAATAAATATAGCTCCCTAAATATTGGGAGGCTTTTATATGTTATAAAGAGAAGTCACCTTCCCTCGATTTAAATGGACCGAAGGTCCACACGATTTATTAAGGTTGAGATGCAAAATTAAAATGACATGATGACATGATGCAATGCAAAAAAAAATAACACAAGCACAAAAGAAACACACGGGCAACCCGGAACATCTGGAATCTTCGGAATCTTCTGGAATCTTTTGGGACGTCAGTCTCGGGCGTCACATATTATTGCCTCTAGGGCATATTTCCAACAGTCTCCCACTTGCACTAGAGTCAATAATCTAGTTACATTGTGATGAATCGAACACCCATAGAGTTCTGGTGTTGATCATGTTTTGCCCGTGGAAGAGGTTTAGTCAACGGGTCTGCGACATTCAGATCCGTATGCACTTTACAAATATCTATATCTCCATCCTGAACATAATTCCGGATGGAGTTGAAACGGCGCTTGATATGCTTGGTCTTCTTGTGAAACCTGGGCTCCTTGGTAATAGCAATAGCACCAGTGTTGTCACAGAAGAGAGTCATTGGGCCTGACGTGCTTGGAATGACTCCTAGGTCGGTGATGAAATCCTTCATCCAGACTCCTTCCTGCGCTGCTTCGGAAGCAGCTATGTACTCCGCTTCACATGTAGATGCTGCCACGACGCTTTGCTTGCAACTGCACCAGCTGACTGCCCCTCCGTTCAAAATATACACGTATCCGGTTTGTGACTTAGAGTCATCCAGATCTGTGTCGAAGCTAGCATCGACATAACCCTTTATGACGAGCTCTTCGTCACCTCCATAAACGAGAAACATATCCTTAGTCCTTTTCAGGTACTTCAGGATGTTCTTGACCGCTGTCCCGTGTTCCGCACCGGGATCACTTTGGTACCTCCCTACCAAACTTATGGCAAGGTTCACATCAGGTCTGGTACACAGCATGGCATACATGATAGAACCTATGGCCGAGGCATAGGGAATGACACTCATCTTTTCTCTATCTTCTGCCGTGGTCGGCGACTGAGCCTTGCTCAATCTCATACCTTGCAAAACAGGCAAGAAGCCTTTCTTTGACTGATCCATATTGAACTTCTTCAATATTTTGTCAAGGTATGTACTTTGTGAAAGACCAATGAGGCGTCTTGATCTATCTCTATAGATTTTGATGCCTAATATGTAAGCAGCTTCTCCAAGGTCCTTCATTGAAAAACTTTTATTCAAGTAGGTCTTTACATTTTCCAAGAATTCTATATCATTTCCCATCAGCAATATGTCATCCACATATAATATGAGAAATGACACAGAGCTCCCACTCACTTTCTTATAAATACAGGCTTCTCCATAAGTCTGTATAAAGCCAAACGCTTTGATCACTTCATCAAAGCGAATATTCCAACTCCGAGATGCTTGCACCAGCCCGTAAATCGAGCGCTGGAGCTTGCATACCTTGTTAGTGTTCTCTGGATCGACAAAACCTTCTGGTTGCATCATATACAACTCTTCCTTGAGGAAGCCATTAAGGAATGCTGTTTTGACGTCCATTTGCCATATCTCATAATCATAGAATGCGGCAATAGCTAACATGATTCTGACTGACTTCAGCATCGCTACGGGAGAGAAAGTCTCATCGTAGTCAATCCCTTGAACTTATCGATAACCCTTAGCGACAAGCCGAGCCTTATAGATGGTCACATTACCATCCGCGTCTGTCTTCTTCTTAAATATCCATTTGTTTTCTATGGCGTGCCTATCATCAGGCAAGTCCATCAAAGTCCATACTTTGTTTTCATACATGGATTCTATCTCGGATTTCATGGCTCCAAGCCATTTATTGGAATCCGGGCCCACCATCGCTTCTTCATAGTTCGAAGGTTCACCGTTGTCTAACAACATGATTTCCAGGACAGGGTTGCCGTACCACTCTGGTGCGGAACGTGCCCTTGTGGACCTTCGAGGTTCAGTAGTAACTTGATCTTTTTCTTCATGATCATTATCATTAACTTCCTCCCTTGTTGGTGCAGGCACCTCAGGAACAGTTTCCTGCGCTGCGCTACTTTCCGGTACAGGAGGGGTGACTGTCACCTCATCAAGTTCTACTTTCCTCCCACTCACTTCTTTCGAGAGAAACTCTTTCTCCAGAAAGCATCCATTCTTGGCAACAAAGACTTTGCCTTCGGATCTGTGGTAGAAGGTGTACCCAATCGTTTCCTTTGGGTATCCTATGAAGACGCATTTTTCCGATTTAGGTTCGAGCTTTTCAGTTGAAGTTTCTTGACATAAGCATCGCAACCCCAAACTTTTAGAAACGACAGCTTTGGTTTTTTGCCAAACCAAAGTTCATACGGAGTTGTCTCAACGGATTTCGACGGAGCCCTATTTAAAGTGAATGTGGCAGTCTCTAAAGCATAACCCCAAAAAGATAGCGGTAAATCGGTGAGGGGCATCATAGATCGCACCATGTCCAACAGAGTACGATTTCGACGTTCGGACACACCGTTACGTTGAGGTGTTCCGGGCGGTGTCAATTGTGAAACAATTCCACATTTCCTAAGGTGTGTGCCAAATTCATGACTCAAATATTCACCCCCACGATCCGATCGTAAGAACTTTATTTTCTTGTCTCGTTGATTCTCAACCTCATTCTGAAATTCCTTGAACTTTTCAAAAGTCTTAGACTTGTGTTTCATCAAGTAGATATACCCATATCTACTCAAGTCATCTGTGAGGGTGAGAACATAACGATAGCCTCCGCGAGCCTCAACGCTCATTGGACCGCACACATCGGTATGTATGATTTCCAATAAGTTGGTTGCTCGCTCCATTGTTCCGGAGAACGGAGTCTTGGTCATCTTGCCCATGAGGCATGGTTCGCACGTGTCAAATGATTCATAATCAAGAGACTCCAGAAGTCCATCAGCATGAAGCTTCTTCATATGTTTGACACCAATATGACCAAGGCGGCAATGCCACAAGTATGTGGGACTATCATTATCAACTTTACATCTTTTGGCATTCACACTATGAATATGTGTATCATCACGATCGAGATTCATCAAAAATAAACCATTGACCAGCGGGGCATGACCATAAAACATATCTCTCAAATAAATAGAACAACCGTTATTCTCCGATTTGAAAGAGTAGCCATCTCGCATAAGACGAGATCCAAAAACAATGTTCATGCTCAAAGCTGGTACTAAATAACAATTATTAAGGTTTAAAACTAATCCCGAGGGTAGATGTAGAGGCAGCGTGCCGACGGCGATCACATCGACCTTGGAACCATTCCCGACGCGCATTGTCACCTCATCCTTCGCCAGTCTCCGTTTATTCCGTAGCTCCTGTTTTGAGTAACAAATGTGAGCAACTGCACCGGTATCGAATACCCAGGAGCTACTACGAGTGCTGGTAAGGTACACATCAATAACATGTATATCATATATACCTTTGACGTTGCCGGCCTTCTTGTCTGCTAAGTATTTGGGGCAGTTCCGCTTCCAGTGACCCGTTCCCTTGCAATAAAAGCACTCTGTCTCAGGCTTGGGTCCATACTTTGGCTTCTTCCCGGCAACAGGCTTGCCAGGCGCGGCAACTCCCTTGCCGTCCTTCTTGAAGTTCTTCTTACCCTTGCCTTTCTTGAACTTAGTGGTTTTATTGACCATCAACACTTGATGTTGTTTCTTGATGTCCACCTCCGCTGATTTCAGCATCGAATACACCTCGGGAATGGACTTCTCCATCCCCTGCATATTGAAGTTCAACATGAAGCTCTTGAAGCTTGGTGGGAGCGACTGGAGGATTCTGTCAACGACCGCTTCATCTAGGAGATTCATTCCCAGCTGAGACAAGCGGTTGTGCAATCCTGAAATCTTGAGGATGTGCTCACTGACAGAACTGTTCTCCTCCATCTTACAGCTATAGAATGCGTCGGAGACATCATATCTCTCGACTCGGGCATGAGCTTGGAAAACCATTTTCAGCTCTTCGAACATCTCATATGCTCCGTGGTGCTCAAAAAGTTTTTGGAGCCCCGATTCTAAGCTGTAAAGCATGCCGCACTGAACCAGGGAGTAATCATCACAACGCGACTGCCAAGCGTTCATAACGTCTTGGTTTGCTGGGGCGGGAGCGTCACCTAGCAGTGCTTCTAGGACATAGGTTCTCTTGGCAGCTATGAGGATAATCCTCAGGTTACGGACCCAATCCGTTGAAGTTGAGGGAAATTGGAGCGTGGGCCATTTGATCTAGAAGAGATATTGTAAAGAATTTAGACTAAGTTCATGATAATTTAGTTCATCTTAATCAAATTTTAATGAACTCCCACTCAGAATGACATCTCTCTAGTCATCTAAGTGATACACGATCCGAATCGACTAGCCCGTGTCCGATCATCACGTGAGACGGACTAGTCATCAACGGTGAACATCTTCATGTTGATCGTATCTTCTATACGACTCGTGTTCGACCTTTCGGTCTTCCGTGTTTCGAGGCCATGTCTGTACATGCTAGGATCATCAAGTGAACCCTAAGTGTATCGCGTGTGTAAATCTGTCTTACATCCGTTGTATGCGAACGTTAGAACATATCACACCCGATCATCACGTGGTGCTTCGGAGCAACGAACTTTAGCAACGTTGCATAGTTAGGGGGAACACAATTCTTGAAATTTTTAGTGAGAGATCATCTTATTTACTACTGTCGTTCTAAGTAAACAAGATGCATAAACATGATAAACATCACATGCAATCAATTAAAGTGACATGATATGGCCAATATCATCTTGCTCCTTGGATCTCCATCTTCGGGGCACCATGATCATCTTGTCACCGGCTCGACACCATGATCTTCATCATCATGATCTTCATCATCGTGTCTTGAAGAAGTCGTCACGCCAACTATTACTTCTACTACTATAGCTAACGTTTAGTAATGAAGTAAAGTAATTACATGGCGTTATTCAGTGACACGCAGGTCATACAATAATTAAGACAACTCCTATGGCTCCTGCCGGTTGTCAAGTTCATCGACATGCAAGTCGTGATTCCCTATTACAAAAACATGATCAATCTCATACATCACATATATCATTCATCACATCTTCGTTTTGGCCATACCACGTCACATAGCACATGCTGCAAAAACAAGTTAGACATCCTCTAATTGTTGTTGCAAGTTTTACTTGGCTTCTATAGGATTTCTAGCAAGAACGTTTCTTACCTACGCCAAAACCACAACGTGATTTGTCAATTTCTATTTACCCTTCATAAGGACCCTTTTCATCGAATCCGATCCGACTAAAGTAGGAGAGACAGACACCCGCCAGCCACCTTATGCATCTAGTGCATGTCTGTCGGTGGAACCAGTCTCACGTAAGCGTACGTGTAAAGTCGGTCCGGGCCGCTTCATCCCACAATACCGCCGAATCAATATTGACTAGTAACGGCAAGAAAGTTGAACAAACTCAAACGCCCACATCTGCTTTGTGTTCTACTCGTGCAAGATGCTACGCATAAAACCTGGCTCTGATACCACTGTTGGGTAACGTAGCAGAATTCAAAAAAATTCTACGCTTTCACCAAGATCCAACTAAGGAGACATCTAGCAACGAGCAAGTAAGAGTGCATCTACATACCGTTATGTAGATCGCGAGCGGAAGCTTTCGAAGAAGCGTGGATGAAGTAGTCGTACTCTTCGCGTTCTTCGTCACCGATGATCTAGCGCCGAACGGACGGCACCTCCGCGTTCAACACACGTCCGGTGTAGCAACGTCACCTCCTTCTTGATCCAGCAAGGGGGGAGGAGAAGTCATCAGAGATCCAGCAGCACAACGGCGTGGTGGTGGATGCAGTGGAGATCGTAGCAGGGCTTCGCCGGGCGCCCTGCGTTGGGAGTATGGAGGTGTGACGGGAGGGGGAGAGGCGCCAGGGCAAGGGTGCGGCTGCCCTCTCCCCCCCACATATATATAGGGGGCCAGGGGGTGCGCCAGCCCCCTGCAGATCCAATCTGCAAGGGGGGGCGGCGGCCTGGGGGGAGTCCTTGCCCCCCAAGGCAAGTGGGGCGCCCCCTCCCCCCTAGGGTTTCAACCCTAGGCGCATGGGGAGGTGGGCCCTAGTGGTGCGCCAGCCCATTAGGGCTGGACACTTCCCCTTTGCGGCCTAGGGGCCCCACCGGGATGGGTGGCCCCACCCGGTGGACCCCCGGGGCCCCTCCGGTGGTCCCGGGACGCTCCCGGTGACCCCCGGAGATCACCCGACGGCGGAAACCTGACTTCCTATATATCAATCTTTACCTCCGGACCATTTCGGAACTCCTCGTGACGTCCGGGATCTCATCCGGGACTCCGAACAACTTACGGGTTTCCACGTGCATGTATCTCTACGACCCTAGCGTTACCGAACCTTAAGTGTGTAGACCCTACGGGTTCGGGAGACACGCAGACATGACCAAGACCACTCTCCGGTAAATAACCAACATCGGGATCTGGATACCCATGTTGGTTCCCACGTGTTCCTCGATGATCTTCATCGGATGAACCACCGTGTCAAGGATTCACTCAATCCCGTATGTTATTCCCTTTGTCCATCGGTATGGTACTTGCCCGAGATTCGATCGTCGGTATTCCCGATGCCTTGTTCAATCTCGTCATGGCAAGTCTCTTTACTCGATCCGTAATCCATCATCCCGTGACTAACTACTTAGTCACATTGAGCTCATTATGATGATGTCTTACCGAGTGGGCCCAGAGGTACCTCTCCGTCATACAGAGTGACAACATCCCAGTCTCGGTTCGTACCAACTCAACAGACACTTTCGGAGATACCCGATGCGTACCTTTATAGCCACCCAGTTACGTTGTGACGTTTGGCACACCCAAAGTATTCCTACGGCGTCCGGGAGTTGTACAACCTCATGGTCTAAGGAATAAATACTTGACACCGAAAAGCTTATGCATTACGAACTATACGATCTCGTGCTATGCTCAGGATTGGGTCTTGTCCATCACATCATTCTCCTAATGATGTGATCCCGTTATCACTGACATCCTATGTCCATGGTCAGGAAACCGTGACCATCTGTTGATCAACGAGCTGGCAACTAGAGGCCTACCAGGGACTCATTGTGGTCTATGTATTCACACATGTATCGCTGTTTCCGTACAATACAATTCAAGCATGAATAACAGACGATTATCATGAACAAGGAAATATAATAATAATACTTTTATTATTGCCTCTAGGGCATATTTCCAACAGCATGATCATTGTATATAGGCATCACGTCCGAGACAAGTAGACCGAAACGATTCTGCATCTAGTACTATTACTCCACACATCGACCGCTATCCAGCATGCATCTAGTGTATTGAGTTCATACGAACAGAGTAATGCCTTAAGTAAGATGACATGATGTAGAGGGATAAACTCAAGCAATATGATGTAAACCCCATCTTTTTATCCTCGATGGCAACAATACAATATGTGCCTTGCTGCCCCTACTGTCATTGGGAAAGGACACCGCAAGATTGAACCCAAAGCCAAGCACTTCTCCCATTGCAAGAACTATAGATCTAGTAGGCCCAACCAAACCGATAATTTGAAGAGACTTGCAAGGATATTATGAGCACACATAAAAAGTTCAGAGAAGAACCAAATATCTTTCATAGATAACCTTGATCATAAACTCACAATTCATCGGATCTCGACAAACACACCGAAAAAAGAGATTACATCGAATAAATCTCCTCGAAGACCGAGGAGAACTTTGTATTGAGATCCAGAGAGAGAGAGAGAGAGAGAGAGAGAGAGAGAGAGAAGAAGCCATCTAGATACTAGCTATGGACCCGAAGGTCTGTGGTAAACTAATCACAACTCATGGTGAGGGCGATGATGATGATGAAGGCCTCTGTGATGGATCCCCCTCCGGTTGAGCTCCGGAACAGGCTCCAGGATGGGATCTCCACGGGAACAGAAGCTACGGTGGTGGAATTAGGGTTTTCTCTCTGCGTATGGAGTTTCTGGGGTACGTGGATATATATAGGAAGAAGGAGGGCACCGAGGGCCACACGAGGGAGCCTCGAGGCAGGGGGCGCGCCCTGAGAAGGGGGGCGCACCCCCCACCCTCGAGGGCAGCCCTCTATCCCCTGACTTGGCCCTGAAGTTTCCTGTGCGTGATTTTCTCCAAAAATATCTCTCGTGAAGGTTTCATTCCGTGTGGACTCCGTTTGATATTCTTTTTCTGCAAAACCCTGAAATAGGCAAAAAACATCAATCTGGACTGGGCCTTTGGGTTAGTAGGTTAGTCCCAAAAATTATATAAAAGTGAATGATAAAGCCCATTAAACATCCAAGACTTCATAAATAATAGCATGGAACAATCAAAAATTATAGATACGTTGGAGAAGTATCAGCCTACTAAGTTGACGCGTGCTCACGGCTTTGTCAACTTAGTCAACAAACGATTCTAGTAGCAGCGACCGTTGGATTGTTAATCCAATGGCCGTGCTACTTCTTCAATCTCAGGTCTTCTTGGTCCATCCTCCCTAGCTAGCGCCAGCCGTACTACCTGCTCATGCCTCCCATGGCCGGCTGTGCTGCCGCGAAAGCCTAACCTCCCCACACTACTCCCATCGCTGGTCTGGCATCCCTCTACGCACCCATAGTTCTGGTTATTCCCCAATGATGGCAGATGAACCAGTAAACCCTCGTACTCCCCTCCGTGTGGGAAACAACTGCAGTCGTCTCTACCTCTGGGTCGTTCCCATCCTAG
The DNA here is from genome assembly GCA_902687465.1 of Secale cereale. Classification (NCBI taxonomy): domain Eukaryota; kingdom Viridiplantae; phylum Streptophyta; class Magnoliopsida; order Poales; family Poaceae; genus Secale; species Secale cereale. The sequence goes on from LR738714.1 coordinate 587,187,547, forward strand.
GCCTCGCCTTCGTCCACCGCCCTGGTGCTCTCGGCGCGGCATGGTCAACATGATCAACGAACGATATCCATCAGAAGAGGACTGTACGTGGAGAGGATGACAACTAGGTCCACGGCCACACGAAGCAAGTACCTCCTTATTACACGCAAAATAATGATTCCTCCACCTAACAGCATGGACCCACCAGAAGCGCCTCTGTATTTCGTGAAAAAAGTTTCCTCCCGCTGACAGCTCGGACCCACCAGCTATATCTTCACACGCAAGGAAGTGCCTCCTTATTACGCAAAAAAATGAATACTCCCACTGCTAGCTCAGACCCACCATATTTGGAAGCTGGCTTGTGGGTCTACTAAGTTGGCACGGACGCATGATTTGTCAACTTAGTCAATATAAACGATTCTAGCTGTAGTGACCATACGATGTCCATCCAACGGTCGTCGTGTTTCTTCAACATCTGGTCTTCTTGCTCCAGCCGCCCAAACCATCGCTGGTCGTGCCACCTGCTCCTATGTCTCGTGGTCAGCTGTGCTGCCGCGCGGGCCTCCCCGCCCCACCCAACTCACATTGCTTGGCTGGCCATCCATGTACTCACCCAGACATCCTATTATTCTCCAGCGAGGGCAGCCTCACACTGTAGCAGAACTAGTAAACCCTCGTACTCCCGTCCGCGTTGGAAACAACTGCCGAGTATTCCCGGGCTTCGGGTCATTCCCTTCCTATGCCTTGCCGTCGTCCACCGCCTTGGTGCTCTTGGCGCAGCGTGGTTAACGTGGTCAAGGGACGACTTCCATCGGAAGAGGACTGTGCGTGGAGAGGCTGACAGCTGGGTCCACGACCACAGCAAGGAAATGCCTCCTTATTACGCGCAAAATAATGATTCCTCCACCTGACAGCGGGTCCCATCAAAAGTGCCTCATTATTACGGAAAAATAATTGATAACATCCCTGACAGCTAGGACCCGCCAGCTATATCTTCGCATGCAAGGAAATGCCTCCTTATGCTCCCAGACAGCTAGGACCCACCCGGTTGAAGCGTACGTAGCGTTATCTATCTGGTAGCGAATGTGTACGTACATAGCGGTCGATCGATCTCTCTGCAGTGATGAACCATGGCCTAGTAAGGAGCTGCATGTGTCGTACGTACAACCACGCTAAATGGAGTACATGTACGTACAACCATGCTCCAAAAACTACGGGCACGTACGTACATACAGGCGGGGTCTCGAGCACGTAGTCGCGCATACGTACGGCCAGGGCTGGTGTACATGGAGACGAGAACAATGGAGTCGTGTTCATCGGCAGCCAACCGGCGGGGTCAGAACGGAGAAACAACATCGTGTTCATCGGGAGGCAAAGGAACACGTCGTGTTCATTGGGAGCCAACCGGCTTGCACGGAATAGCCGAAACGGGGTGTGGCGTATCGCAAAACGGAGGGAAATGGCCTTCTGCTCGAGCGCGTACGGTCGAAATGGGGTCATATTCATCGGGAACGGTCTGGTGTACCACAAAACGGAGGTAAGTGCCTTCTGCTTGACCGGCTATGGTCGAAACGGGTTCCTGTTGATCGAGAAGGGTTTGGCGTACCGCAAAACAGAGGAAACAAACTTCTCTTCGGCCGGCTACGGTCGAAACAGGGGTCTTGTGCATCGGGACTGGTGTGGTGTACCACAAAATGGGACTCCAGAGGCTACTGTTCACCCACCGTCGACTTCCTCCAGCCTCCACTTGCATTGTTCATCCATCGCGCTTCCTCTCCTGCCTCCACCAGCTACTGTTCATCCAGCCCTCCACCTGCTACTGTTCAACCAGCCCTCAACGGGATCCTGTTCATCCATCCCCAACCAGCTCGGCCGTGGCGGCCTCCTCTCGGGGTCCTGTTCATCGAGCAGCAACTGCCTACTACCACGGGGTCCTGTTCGTCCAAGCCCCACCGGGAACTGTTCATCCAACCCCAACCACGTACGTCTCGACTAGTTCAACCTGTTGGGGAACGTTGCATGGGAAACAAAAAATTTTCCTACGCTCACCAAGATCAATCTAGGAGATGCATCTACGAGGGGAGAGTTGGATCCACATACCCTTGTAGATCGCTAAGCGGAAGCGTTCAAGAACGCGGTTGATGGAGTCGTACTCGCCGCGATTCAGATCGCCAAAGATCCTAGCACCGAAGCAACGGTGCCTCCGCGTTCTTCACACGTACAGCTCGGGGACGTCTCCTCCTTCTTGATCCAGCAAGGGGGAAGGAGAGGTTGATGGAGACACCGGCAGCACGACGGCGTGGTGGAGATGGTGATGGAGGATTCCAGCAGGGCTTCGCCAAGCACTGCGGGAATTGACGAAGATGGATGTGGGAGAGGGAGGGCAGCGCCGAGGCACGAACGTGTGTGGCTGCCCTCCCTCTGCCTCTCTTTATATAGGGGGAAGAGAGGGGAGGGGGCGCCCTAGGGTTTACCCCTAGGGGCGGCGGCCAGGGCAGATGGGGAGGGGGCGGCGGCCAAGGGGCTAGGGTTTCCCCCCCCCCCAAGTGCCTTGCCCCCTACTCCATAGGGGTGCGGCAGCCCTAGGGGGGGCCAGCCCCCCTAGCGCATGAGGAGAGGGCCCAGGGGGGGGGGGCGCACAGCCCTATGAGGGCTGTTGCGTCTCCCCTTTGTGGCCCATTAGGCCCGAAACTCTTTCCGGGACCCCGAAAACCCCTTTCGGTCATCCGCCGACTTCCCGGTGCTCCCCGGAACACTTCCGGACTCCGATCACTCTCAACCTATATATCAATCTTCGTCCCCGGACCATTCCGGAGACCCTCGTCACGTCCGGGATCTCATCCGGGACTCCGAACAACCTTCGGTAACCATGCACTGTTCTCACTAACAACCCTAGCGTCACCGAACCTTAAGTGTGTAGACCCTGCGGGTTCGGAAACTATGCAGACATGACCGAGACACTCCCAGGTCAATAACCAATAGCGGGATCTGGATACCCATATTGGTTCCCACACGTTCCTCGATGATCTCATCGGATGAACCACGATGTCAAGGATTCAGGCAATCCCGTATACAGTTCCCTTTGTCTCGTCGGTATGTTACTTGCCCGAGATTCGATCGTCGGTATCTCTATACCTAGTTCAATCTCGTTACCAGCAAGTCTCTTTACTCGTTCCGTAATACATAATCCCGTGACTAACTACTTAGTCACTTTGAGCTCAATGAGATGACGTATTACCGAGTGGGCCCGGAGATACCTCTCCGTCACACGGAGTGACAAATCCCAGTCTCGATCCATGTCAACTCAACAGACACCTTCGGAGATACCTGTAGAGTACCTTTATAGTCACCCAGTTACGTTGCGACGTTTGGCACACACAAAGCACTCCTACGGTGTCAGTGAGTTACATGATCTCATGGTCATAGGAACTTATACTTGACATGCAGAAAACTATAGCGATAACTGATACGATCAAAAGCTATGTTTAACGTTTGGGTCTCGTCCATCACATCATTCTCCTAATGATGTGATCCCGTTATCAAATGACAACTCATGTCTATGACCTGGAAACCGCGGTCATCTTTGATCAACGAGCTAGTCCTGAAGAGGCTTACTAGGGACACAAAGTTTGTCTTATTTATCCACACATGTATTTGAGTTTCCAATCAATACAGTTATGGCATGGATAATAAACGATCATCATGAACAAGGAAATATAATAATAACTCTTTTATTATTGCCTCTAGGGCATATTTCCAACAGTCTCCCACTTGCACTAGAGTCAATAATCTAGCATTACAAGGTAATGAATCTAACACCCATAGAGTCTTGGTGTTGATCATGCTTAGCCCGTGGAAGAGGCTTAGTCAACGGATCTGCAACATTCAAATCCGTGTGTACTTTGCAAATGCTTATGTCCTCCTCCTTGACTGAATCGCGGATGGAATTGAAGCGTCGCTTTATGTGTCTGGTCCTCTTGTGAAACCTTGGTTCCTTGGCTAGAGCAATGGCACTAGTGTTGTCACAAAACAGAGTCATTGGGTTTAGTGCACTAGGCACAACTCCAAGATCTGTCATGAACTCCTTCATCCAGACACCTTCCTTTGCCGCCTCCGAGGCAGCTATGTACTCCGCTTCGCATGTAGAATCGGCTACCACGCTTTGCTTGGAACTGCACCAGCTTACCGCTCCCCCGTTGAGAATATATACGTATCCCGTTTGAGACTTAGAGTCATCCGGATCAGTGTCAAAGCTTGCATCGACGTAACCCTTTACGACGAGCTCTTGATCACCTCCATAAACGAGAAACATTTCCTTAGTCCTTTTCAGGTACTTTAGGATATTCTTGACCGCTGTCCAGTGATCCATACCAGGATTACTTTGAAACCTTCCGGCCATACTTATGGCAAGGCTGACATCTGGTCTTGTGCACAACATTGCATACATGATAGAGCCTATGGCTGAAGCATAGGGGACGACACTCATCTTTTCTCTATCTTCCGCAGTCACTGGGCATTGAGTCTTACTCAACTTTGTACCTTGCAATACCGGCAAGAACCCCTTCTTGGATTGATCCATTTTGAACTTCTTCAAAACTTTATCAAGGTATGTACCTTGTGAAAGTCCTATCAAGCGTCTTGATCTATCTCTATAGATCTTGATGCCCAATATGAAAGCAGCTTCACCGAGATCCTTCATCGAAAAACTCTTGTTCAAATACCCCTTCACGCTATCCAAAAACTCTATATTGTTTCCAATCAGCAATATGTCATCCACATATAATATTAGAAACGCTATAGAGCTCCCACTCACTTTCTTGTAAATACAAGCTTCACCGTAAACTTGTACAAACCCAAACGCTTTGATTACCTCATCAAAGCGAAGATTCCAACTCCGAGATGCTTGTACCAGCCCATAAATGGAACGCTGGAGTTTGCAAACTTTGTCAGCATTCTCTGGATCGACAAAACCTTCCGGTTGTATCATATACAACTCTTCCTTAAGAAAACCGTTAAGGAACACTGTTTTGACATCCATCTGCCAAATTTCGTAATCGAAATATGCAGCTATCGCTAACATGATTCGGACGGATTTAAGCATCGCTACGGGTGAGAAAGTCTCATCGTAGTCAATTCCTTGAACTTGTGAAAAACCCTTTGCCACAAGTCGAGCTTTATACACGGTGACATTGCCGTCAGCGTCCGTCTTCCTCTTAAAAATCCATTTATTCTGAATGGCCTTCCGCCCTTCAGGTAATACTTCCAAAGTCCATACTTTGTTTTCATACATGGATCCCATCTCGGATTTCATGGCCTCTAACCATTTGTCGGAATCCGGGCCCACCATCGCTTCTCCATAGCTCGTAGGTTCACTGTTGTCCAACAACATGACCTCCAAGACAGGGTTACCATACCACTCAGGTGCAGTGCGTACCCTTGTCGACCTACGAGGTTCGGCAGTAACTTGATCAGAAGTTTCTTGATCATCATCATTGGCTTCCTCTTCAACCGCTGGAGGCTCCACAAAAACATCTTTCTGCGCTGCGCAACTCTCTGGTTGAAGCAGAGGTTCAATAACCTCATCAAGTTCTACCTTCCTCCCACTCAATTCTTTCGAGAGAAACTCTTTCTCGAGAAAGGACCCGTTCTTAGCGACAAACACTTTGCCTTCGGATCTGAGATAGAAGGTGTACCCAACAGTTTCTTTTGGGTATCCTATGAAGACACATTTGTCCGCTTTGGGTTCGAGCTTTTCTGGCTGAAGCCTTTTGACATAAGCATCGCAACCCCAAACTTTGAGAAAAGACAACTTAGGTTTCTTACCAAACCATAGTTCATACGGTGTTGTCTCAACGGATTTAGATGGAGCCCTATTTAAAGTGAATGCAGCTGTCTCTAACGCATATCCCCAGAACGATAGTGGCAAATCGGCAAGAGACATCATAGAACGCACCATATCTAATAGGGTTCGATTACGACGTTCGGACACACCATTACGCTGTGGTGTTCCAGGTGGCGTCAGCTGTGAAACGATTCCACACTTTCTCAAGTGATTGCCAAACTCATAACTCAGATACTCTCCCCCTCGATCAGATCGTAGGAACTTGATCTTCTTGTTACGATGATTCTCAACTTCACTCTGAAATTGCTTGAACTTTTCAAACGTTTCAGACTTATGCTTCATCAAGTAAATATACCCATATCTACTTAAGTCGTCAGTGAAGGTGAGAAAATAACGATATCCACCGCGCGCCGTGACACTCATCGGGCCACACACATCAGTATGTATGATTTCCAATAAGTCACTTGCCCGTTCCATTGTTCCTGAAAACGGGGTCTTAGTCATCTTGCCCATGAGGCACGGCTCGCATGTGTCAAGTGATTCAAAATCAAGAGACTCCAAAAGTCCATCAGCATGGAGCTTCCTCATGCGTTTCACGCCGATATGACCCAGACGGCAGCGCCACAAGAAAGTGGTACTATCATTATCAACTCTACATCTTTTGGCATCAATGTTATGAACATGTGTATCATCACTATCGAGATTCAATAAGAATAAACCCCTAACTTCGGGTGCATGACCATAAAAGATATTACCCATATAAATAGAACAACCTTTATTCTCTGATTTAAATGAGTAACCGTCTCGCATCAAACAAGATCCAGATATAATGCTCATGCTCAACGCAGGCACTAAATAACAATTATCCAGGTTCATAACTAATCCCGATGGTAATCGAAGAGCGAGCGTGCCGACGGCGATCACATCAACCTTGGAACCATTTCCCACGCGCATCGTCACTTCGTCCTTCGCCAGCCTCCGTTTATTCCGTAGTTCCTGTTTAGAGTTGCAAATGTGAGCAACCGAACCGGTATCAAATACCCAGGCACTACAACGAGAGTTGGTAAGGTACACATCAATAACATGTATATCACATATACCTTGCTTGTTGTTGTTGGCCCCCTTCTTGTCTGCCAGATTTCTTGAAACTGGTAGTTTTATTGACCATCAACACTTGATACTCCTTCTGGATGTCTGCCTCAGCGACTTTCAGCATTGAAAACAGCTCGGCGATGGACTTGTTCATCCCTTGCATGTTATACTGCTGCACGAAGCTCTTGTAGCTAGGTGGGAGTGACTGGAGAATTCTGTCAATGATAGCCTCCTCCGGGAACACAAGTCCCAGATCAGCTATGCGGGTATAGTACCCAGACATCTTCAGTAAGTGCTCACTGACAGACGAATTCTCCTCCATCTTGCAAGCAAAGAATTTATCGGTGGTCTCATACCTCTCGATCTTAGCATTCTTTTCAAAGATGAACTTCAACTCCTGGAACATCTCATATGCTCCATGACGTTCAAAACGCCTTTGAAGTCCTCCTTCCAAGCTATACAACATGGCACACTGCACGACTGAGTAGTCATCCGAGCGCGTCTGCCAGGCGTTCATAACGTCCACAGAGGCCGGAGCGGGGGGTTCACCTAGCGGTGCACTTAGGACATAAACCTTTTGGGCAGCTGTGAGGATGATCCTCAGATTGCGGAGCCAGTCCACAAAGTTGCTCCCATCATCTTTCAGTTTAGCTTTCTCTAGGAACGCATTAAAATTCAGGGGAGCTACTGCGCGAGCCATCTACAACAAAAGATTTGCAAAGACATTTTAGACTATTGTTCATGATAAGTGAGTTATTACCTAAGCAAATTATTTATAACTCCCACTCAAATTGACATCCCTCTAGTCATTCGAGCGTGACATGATCCAGATCCACCAACCCAAGTCCGATCATCACGTGAGATGAGGTGGTGTCAATGGTGAACATCTACATGTTGATCATATCTACTATATGACTCATGCTCGACCTTTCGGTCTTCCGTGTTCCGAGGCCATGTCTGTACATGCTAGGCTCGTCAAGTCTAACCCGAGTGTTCTGCATGTGCAAAACTGGCTTGCACCCGTTGTATGCGAACGTAGAGTCTATCACACCCGATCATCACGTGGTGCTTCGAAACGACGAACCTTCGCAACGGCGCACACTCGGGGGGAACACAATTTTATCTTGAAATTTTAGTGAAGGATCATCTTATAATGCTATCGTCGTCCTAAGCAAAATAAGATGCATAAAAGGATTAACATCACATGCAAATCATAAGTGACATGATATGGCCATCAACTCGTGCTTTTGATCTCCATCTCCAAAGCACCGGCATGATCTCCATCGTCACCGGCGCCACACCATGATCCCCATCATCATGATCTCCATCATCGTGTCGCCATTGGGGTTGTCGCGCACCCACCATGCTCTTACTACTATTGCTACCGTTTAGCGATAAAGTAAAGCATTACAAAGCGCTTAATGATTGACACGCAGGTCATACAAAATTAAAGACAACCCTATGGCTCCTGCCGGTTGCCGTATGCATCGACATGCAAGTCGATATTAACTATTACAACATGATCATCTCATACATCAAATATATCTCATCATGTCATTGGCCATATCATATCACATACATACCCTGCAAAAACAAGTTAGACGTCCTCTAATTTGTTGTTGCATGTTTTACGTGGCTGCTATGGGTATCTAGCAAGAACGCTTCTTACCTACGCAAAGCCACAACGGTGATATTTAAGTTGCTATTTAACCTTCTACAAGGACCGCCTTTTTCTATTCCGATTCAACTAAGATAGGAGAGACAGACACCCGCCAGCCATCTTATGCAACAAAAGTCACATGTCTGTCGATGGAACCAGTCTCATGTACGTGGACATGTAAAGTTGGTCCGGGCCGCTTCATCCCATAATACCGCTGAATCAAGAAAGACTAAGGAGGGAAGCAATCTAAACATCAACGTCCACAAACCCTTTTGTGTTCTACTCGTGAAAGCATCTACGCAAGAACCTAGCTCATGATGCCACTGTTGGGGAACATTGCATGGGAAACAAAATTTTTTCCTACGCTCACCAAGATCAATCTAGGAGATGCATCTACGAGGGGAGAGTTGGATCCACATACCCTTGTAGATCGCTAAGCGGAAGCGTTCAAGAATGCGGTTGATGGAGTCGTACTCGCCGCGATTCAGATCGCCGAAGATCCTAGCACCGAAGCAACGGTGCCTCCGCGTTCTTCACACGTACAGCTCGGGGACGTCTCCTCCTTCTTGATCCAGCAAGGGGGAAGGAAAGGTTGATGGAGACACCGGCAGCACGACGGCGTGGTGGAGATGGTGATGGAGGATTCCAGCAGGGCTTCGCCAAGCACTGCGGGAATTGACGAAGATGGATGTGGGAGAGGGAGGGCAGCGCCGAGGCACGAACGTGTGTGGCTGCCCTCCCTCTGCCTCTCTTTATATAGGGGGAAGAGAGGGGAGGGGGCGCCCTAGGGTTTACCCCTAGGGGCGGCGGCCAGGGCAGATGGGGAGGGGGCGGCGGCCAAGGGGCTAGGGTTTCCCCCCCCCCCAAGTGCCTTGCCCCCTACTCCATAGGGGTGCGGCAGCCCTAGGGGGGGCCAGCCCCCCTTGCGCATAAGGAGAGGGCCCAGGGGGGGCGCACAGCCCTATGAGGGCTGTTGCGTCTCCCCTTTGTGGCCCATTAGGCCCGAAACTCTTTCCGGGACCCCGAAAACCCCTTTCGGTCATCCGTCGACTTCCCGGTGCTCCCCGGAACACTTCCGGACTCCGATCACTCTCAACCTATATATCAATCTTCGTCCCCGGACCATTCTGGAGACCCTCGTCACGTCCGGGATCTCATCCGGGACTCCGAACAACCTTCGGTAACCATGCACTGTTCTCACTAACAACCCTAGCGTCACCGAACCTTAAGTGTGTAGACCCTGCGGGTTCGGAAACTATGCAGACATGACCGAGACACTCCCAGGTCAATAACCAATAGCGGGATCTGGATACCCATATTGGTTCCCACACGTTCCTCGATGATCTCATCGGATGAACCACGATGTCAAGGATTCAGGCAATCCCGTATACAGTTCCCTTTGTCTCGTCGGTATGTTACTTGCCCGAGATTCGATCGTCGGTATCTCTATACCTAGTTCAATCTCGTTACCGGCAAGTCTCTTTACTCGTTACCGTAATACATAATCCCGTGACTAACTACTTAGTCACTTTGAGCTCATTGAGATGATGTATTACCGAGTGGGCCCGGAGATACCTCTCCGTCACACGAAGTGACAAATCCCAGTCTCGATCCATGTCAACTCAACAGACACCTTCGGAGATACCTGTAGAGTACCTTTATAGTCACCCAGTTACGTTGCGACGTTTGGCACACACAAAGCACTCCTACGGTGTCAGTGAGTTACATGATCTCATGGTCATAGGAACTTATACTTGACATGCAGAAAACTATAGCGATAACTGATACGATCAAAAGCTATGTTTAACGTTTGGGTCTCGTCCATCACATCATTCTCCTAATGATGTGATCCCGTTATCAAATGACAACTCATGTCTATGACCTGGAAACCGCGGTCATCTTTGATCAACGAGCTAGTCCTGAAGAGGCTTACTAGGGACACAAAGTTTGTCTTATTTATCCACACATGTATTTGAGTTTCCAATCAATACAGTTATGGCATGGATAATAAACGATCATCATGAACAAGGAAATATAATAATAACTCTTTTATTATTGCCTCTAGGGCATATTTCCAACACAACCAACCCCACGTGCACTATTCATCAAGAGGCAGCAGGTTCGATCGGCTTCACTAAGCAGCAGCAGCGATCGATCGGGTTCAGTTAGCAGGGAAGGAGTCGGTCGGGTTTAGTTAGCAGCAAAGGGATCGATCGCTCGGGTTCAGTAACGTAGCTAGTGCAATCGCTTGGGTTCAGTAAGCGAACGCCTCACTCGGGTTCAGTTAGAGCCCAACGCCTCGCACATACACACCACGTGTACGAGAGAAATGCGCAAACCTGCGTGCATCGCTCCACCCCGACCTCCCACCGTAACTGGGAACTCCTCGAAATTTTCCTCGCCCTCGCTTCTACCACAATTTTTTCCGTCATGGACGGCCCAAAGAATGTCATGCAGGTGCGTCTTCGGCCCGCCCAGGACAAAAAGCCAATTTTCTATCATGATTTTTTGTCATACAAGTAGGAGACCACCACATCTATGATGATGCCGGGTTTTGTCACAATTATCGTCATAGAAGTGTCATAAGAATGACAGGAAAAAATTCGTTTGGGCAAAAATGTCACGGATGTGTCTTTTTTTGTAGTGTTTCTTCTTTCTGTTTGATCTTCAATACCATGTTCTCCCCGTTCCTCTTAGAGTTCTATCCAATGTAATCTTCTTTTGCAGTTTGTTTTTTGGGATCCGATGAATTGGGGATTTATGATCTGAATATTCATGAGTATTAATTGAGTATTTTCTAAACTTTATTTTGCATCATTTTTATAGCTTCGTATTTTTCTCTGATCTATCTGTTTGGTTTGGCCAACTAGATTGATTTATCTTTAGTGGGAGAGGTGCTTTGTGATGGGTTCAATCTTGCGGTACTCTATCTGAGTGATAGAAAGGGACCAGACACATATTTTTATTGCTTCCATTAAGGATAAAACAATGGAGTTTATTCATATTAGTTTAGTTTACTTTGTCTACATCATGTCATCTTGCTTAAGGCGCTACTCTATTTTTATTAACTTAATACCCAAGATGCAAGCTGGATAGCGTTCGCTGAGTGGAGTAAACATAGTAGAAACAGGCAGGAGTCAGTCTACTTGTCTCAAACGCAATGCCTATATACATGATCCTTGCCTTGGATATCGTCGTAACTACGCGACAATAATTTGTTGCCCTACCGTATGATATGTGTTCGAGAGAGAAACCTGCAGTGAAAACTATGGCCCCCGAGTCTACTTTTATCATTTATAAAACAGAAAATTGACATTTGCTGCAATTTTCTATTTTATATCTTTGCAAATTATTTATCTACAACTACAATATTTAATCCTTGCAAGTAACCGCCAAGGGGATTGACAACCCTATTGATCCCGTTGGGTGCAAATATTTGCTTTTGTGTGTGCATGTGTTGTTCACGAGGCTATGTGTGATTCTCTTACTTGATTGGCAACCTTGGTTACTAACCAAGTGAAATACTTATCTCTACTGTACTGCATGTCCTCTCCTTTTCGAGGAAATCCCAACGCAGCTCACATGTAGGATTGTCGTCCGAGGGCCTACATCCCCTCCTATCACACTCCCGAGGAAACCCTTGCTCTAGGGTCGTGGAGTGGACGATGGCGGTGCTTCGTTGTCGTGGTCTTTCTTGGAGGCATCGTTTTGGAGTGGTCTTGGCTAGAGAGCCACCGGCTCGAGTGGTGCACTGCCTCGGGGCTGATACGTCTCCAACGTATCTATAATTTTTGATTGTTCCATGCTATTATTTATGATGTTTTGGATGTTTAATGGGCTTTGTCATTCACTTTTATATTATTTTTGGGACTAACCTACTAACCCAAAGGCCCAGTCCAGATTGTTGTTTTTTGCCTGTTTTAGGGTTTTATAGAAAAGGGATATCAAACGGAGTCCAAATAGAAGGAAACCTCGGGAGAGATAATTTTTGGAGAAAATCACGCACGGGAGACTTGAGAACCACAGAGTAGGGGCCACGAGGTGCCCACGAGGGTGGGGGGCGCGCCCCCTTGCCCAGGGCGCGGCCCCTGCCACGTGGGTCCCTCGTGAGCCCCCCGGTGTCCGCCTTCCTCCTATATAAGCCTACGTACCCCGAAACCATCAGAACATGAGAGAAAACCCTAGTTCCACTGCCATAACCTTCTGTTCTCGTGAGATCCCATCTTGGAGCCTGTTCCGGAGCTCCGCCGGAGTGGGGATCCATCACGGAGTGCTTCTACATCATCATCATCGCCCTCACCATGAGTTGTGAGTAGTTTACCACAGACCTTCGGGTCCATAGCTAGTATCTAGATGGCTTCTTCTCTCTCTCAGGATCTCAATACAAAGTTCTCCTCGGTCTTCGAGGAGATCTATTCGATGTAATCTCTTTTTGCGATGTGTTTGTCGAGATCCGATGAATTGTGAGTTTATGATCAAGATTATCTGTGAGAAATATTTTGTTCTTTTCTGAACTCTTTATGTGTGCTCATAATATCCTTGCAAGTCTCTTCTAATTATTGGTTTGGTTTGGCCTACTAGATCTATAGTTCTTGCAATGGGAGAAGTGCTTGGCTTTGGGTTCAGTCTTGCGGTGTCCTTTCCCAGTGATAGTAGGGGTAGCAAGGCACGTATTCTATTGTTGCCATCGAGGATAAAAAGATGGGGTTTATATCATATTGCTTGAGTTTATCCCTCTACATCATGTCATCTTGCTTAAGGCGTTACTCTGTTCTTATGAACTCAATACACTAGATGCATGCTGGATAATGGTCGATGTGTGGAGTAATAGTAGTAGATGCAGGCAGGAGTCGGTCTACTTATCTCGGACGTGATGCCTATATACAATGATCATGTCTAGATAGTCTCATAATTATTCGCTTTTCTATCAATTGCTCGACAATAATTTGTTTACCCACCGTAGAATATCGCTATCATGAGAGAAGTCACTAGAGAACACTATGGCCCCCGGGTCTATTCTCAACATATCAATCTACATCTACTTTACTTTTTCGCTTTTACTTTCTATTCTTATAAACAAAAATACCAAAAATATAAGCTATCATCTCTATCAGATCTCACTTCGTAAGTGACCGTAAAGGGATTAACAACCCCTTATCGCGTTGGCTGCGAAGTTCTTATTTGTTTGTGCAGTTGCGAGGGACTCACGCGTGGTCTCCTACTGGATTGATACCTTGGTTCTCAAAAACTAAGGGAAATACTTACGCTACTGTGCTGCATCTCCCTTTCCTCTTCGAGGAAATACAACGCAAGCTCGAGAAGTAGCAGGGGCCGGCGTGGAAGTCGGAGCGGCGGCTCCGGATCTCTTCGTCATGGAGGGTGTCAGCATTGGTCACGTGGGTGGCAGCGTTACTAGTCTGCCTGGTGTGCGACCTCATGTTCGGCGTGGCGGAGCGACAACTCAGGATATGGTTGCTTGGTGTCGGCTCTGGTTGCTTGGGTGATGAAGTTGACGGGTTGTTGTGTAGGGTTTTTGTTTGTACATCAGAGCGGTGGCCCTGGAGATGGTTGTAGAGTGCCGGCTTCAGTTGCTCGCGCGGGGAGGGTAGGCGGCTCGCCACGTACGCATCCTCGGGGTCGACGTGGATATCGGAGCGACGACTTCGGCTTTGGTTGTATGGCATGGACTACGAGTTGCTCGGGGTGACGGAGCAGGCAGCTCGTTTGGTGCACGGCCTCGGGTCGCCGTGCGTTGATTGTGCCCTCATGGGGATGCGTTATAACGGGATTCGTCTCGGTTTTCGTTAATTTACCAGTCAACTATGTTCTACCTTTTTTAACGAATCAGGCCCAATGGACCATGTTTAAAAAATGAACATTTTTCTCACACATGTTCATCATTTTTCAAATACAAGCTTAACATTTTTTTAATACATGGTCAATATGTTTGCATACATATTTAAGCATTTTTGAAATGCTTGATTAAAATTTTTTGATACAAGAATAAGATTTTTTTTAATAAATGGTAAATATTTTTTCTATACACATTTTAAACATCTTCACATGCATGATTAACATTTTTCAAATACAGGATTAATATTTTTTAGTACATGATCGACATTATCTATGGGCATTTAACAATTTTTCATATGCTTCTTTAACATTGTTTCAAATGCAAGATTAACATTTTTTGAATACATGGTCAACATCTTTTCTATATACATTAAACATATTTCAAATGCTTGTTTAAAATTTTCTGAATACAATACAAGAATAAATATAAATAGATGGACAATGTTTTCTCTATATACATTTTTTTAATGATTGATATTTTTCGAATACATTTGAAGCATTTTTCTACACGAGGTTATCAGTTTTTAAATATTGTATTAAATTTTTACAAATACTTGATTTATTTCAAAAGCTTGATTACATTTTTAAATACATGATCAACTTTATTCTCACACATAGTATATTTTGTGTATATACATGAGAAATTTTTCACGATACAAATTTAACATTTGTAATGCTTGGTTAACCTTTTTTATATTTTTTATGGAATGGTTCTATGTATATATTTATTTAGAATATTTGAAAGTATAAACAAAACTAGAAAAACCAAAGAAAAACGAAATTGGAAAACTGTGAAAATTAAAACAAAGAAACAAGGCTATGGTCTCGCGCGCGCCTTGGCCGGCCCATCTGGGGCTGCCCTAACGCAAGACATGGGACCTAATATCGGACGCGCCTATGTCTCCCCTTCAGTGACAGGTTCGGAATCCTCGCTGAACGAAAGACCGAGATGGGACGCCCCACTTTTTTATGTTTTCTGGTTTGTTTTTCACTTTATTTTTTTCTTATTTTTACAATTTAAATATTATATATGTAAATATTACAATACAAAAAATATAAAATATTTGAAACAAAATGTTGACTAAACATTTGGAAATTTATGAATGTGTATAGAGAAAATGTTTATCACATATTTGAAAAACGTACTCCCTCCGTCCGGAAATACTCGTCATCAAAATGGATGAAAAGAGATGTATCTAAAACAAAAATATGTCTAGATACATCTTCTTTTATCCATTTTGATGACAAGTATTTCCGGACGGAGGGAGTATAAACAAATGTGCATAGTTTTTTTTATCATGTATTTAAAATATTAATAAACCATTTGAATGTTTCGGAACAATTATTTGAAAATGTTGATCAAGAATTTGAAATTTTTTAAATGTATATAGGAAAAATGTTGACAATGTAAGGACAAATTGATCTTTTTTTGTCATGTACGTAAAAATGTTTATCAATTATTTGAAAAAAATGATAATGTATTTGAAATATGTGAAATGTAGATAGAAAAAATGTTGGCAATTTATAAAAATTGATGAATTTTCGACCAGGTATTAATCAATCATTTGGAATGATTTAAATGTCTACAAAATTTGACCATGTATTAAAAAATGCTGAAGTATTTTGATTTTTTATATAAAAATGTTAATCAAGCATTTGAAAAAGAAATGTTGAACAAGTATTTGAAAATTGTTGATTAAGCATTTGAACAATGTTAAATGTGTATAGAAAAATGTTATCCATGTATTAAAAAATGATGCATTTTTTTGAAAGAAATGATGCAAACAATGTTAATAAAGCATTTGAAAAAAAATGTAAATCAAGTATTTTTGAAAAGACAAATCAAGCATTTGGAAATGTTCAATGTGTATAGGAAAAATGTTGATCATGTGTTAGAAATATTTATGTTGCATTTGGAAAAATGTTATCCAAGCATTTGAAAATATTAAATGTGCATAGGAAAAATCTTGACCACGTACTAGAAAATGTTAATCAAGCATTAGAAAAGTTTTATAGTGTGTATAGGAAAATGTTGACCATGTATTCAAAAAAATGTTAATCTGGTATTTTTAAAATTTAATCAACCATTTGAAAAATGTTAATAATATGTATAGAAAAATGTTGAACAAGTATTAAAAAATTATAAACTAGTATTGGGAAAATGTTAAACGTCTATTACAAAAGTATCGTTAAGATATACAAAAAATGTAGAATGAAAACGAAAGAAACAAACAAACCCACCAAAAAAGTAAACCAAAAAAAAATGTGGAAATAAATAGAGAAAGAAATACCAAAAGAATGAACCAAATTGGAGAAGAAAAAGAAAAGGATAATTAAATCAGAGAAGAAAAAAGAAATGAAACAAAACTAAAAGAAAAAATGAAACACGTTGAAGAAAAAGAAAAGAAGGAAAAATCAAACAAGAAAAAAAGAAATGAAACAAAACAAAAGAAAAATAAAAAATAAAAAAAGGGGAAGGCCGTCTCGGATCGCCTCTAATAGGTCGCGCCCCTACTACTAACCAGTAACTGGAAGTGGGCAGAGTGATTAGCTGCGTCGGCGATCTCCCTCGGAGACCATCGATCGAGTCCGCCTTCTCACTCTTTTCAATTTATTTTTCCTTTAATGTGCACGCGGATGGCCCGGCCCAAATACTATAGATGCGTCAGCAAGGGTTTCTATTGTCTTGCTGAATGCGAGATATACTCGATGTGCCTCGTATTTACCACATTCTGCGGCAGACTGGCGGGGCTTCGCACAGCGTATTCTCCCACAGGGCCAGCCCACGCAGGAGAAACCAACGGTGTAAAAAACAACGAATACCACAGGGCTTTAGCCCGGAGTTGAACTCGTAATCCACCTCTAGTAGACACAAGTACATAGAGACTGGAGTTCGTTAATGATGCCGATGAATATGCAATGCGTATTCTATCGAACTAACTACATTAGCAGTTCCAAATATTTTCGTTTTTTCAAACATTTCATGAAATGTTTGAATACTTTTCGTAAAAAATCTGAACACAATTTTCAAAACCAGGAACAAGTTTTGGAAAAATTGTGACCAACTTTTTGAATCATAACCAAAATTGCAAAATGGGAAGAGTGTATGAATTTTCGAACAAATTTAGAAAAACAGGAATATTATTTAAATTCCAAACATTTTTGACAAACACAAACAAGTTTTTAAAATGTGAACATTTCTAAATCTGCAAAACAATTGAAAATAGATATTTTTTTCTAATTTGGGAACAGATTTTGAAAAAGAAAACATTTTTTACAAAACATGAACATTTTTGCAGAAAGGGACATATTTTCCATGTGTGAAGAAAATTTGAAACTATGAACAAAATTAGGAAAATGCGAACATTATTTGACATATGCGAACATTTTTTAATTTGTGAACACAAATTGAAAACTAGACATTTTTTGAAGGTAGAACATTTGAAAGGATCGATATGGCTGCCTAGAGGGGGGGGGGG
>LR738714.1:587205508-587220542 GCA_902687465.1 Secale cereale
GGGGGGTTGAATAGGCAACAACCAATTTTTACCTCTTTTAACAGATTAGAGTTAGTAAAAAGTAGGTTGTATAAATATGCAACTAGGTGGACAAACTATATGACTTCCCTTTAAGGAAAAGTACGTGTGCGTTGGAGCTGTGTGGAGGCACACTGCTCTCCAAGAAACTACTAGAGCCACTGTATTCTCCTCATTCCGTTGCACAATGTAAGATGTCGTGATTCCATTAGTGTTGCCTTTGAAGGTGGAGACCGAACCATTACAAATAAGGTTGAGGCGCTCTTGAGAACTGAATTGGAGGCTCCCAACACCACCACATAGCTTCATCACAATGGATTGTGGCTCCGAAGTGACCTCTTTTGTCTAGTGTTCCCAAATACCCAAGAGTAACAAAAATCCACACAAGAAACGAAGGGGGAATCTAATTTCTTTTGGTGGAAGTATAGATCTAGGTCTCCTCCTTCTGTCCCTAGAAAGAGAGTGCGTACATGTATCGATTCACCCAGTACCTTCCGACGCGGATTTCCTCTTAATAGTACAGGTTTAATACGACCAAGGAAATAAACACGTCGGAAACACCGTCTTCGATCTTTTCCGTCTGGAGGGTATGCCTAATTGTCTTGTGACACATGAAGTTTACCTGATTAACTAGGGTACACGATTAGTTCCGCAAAATGTATTGTCATCATCACCAAAATAGTCAAGGCGGGAAATGCCCTAACAATCTCCCCCTTTTTGGTGGATGTTGACAAAAACACGATTTGCACAAGAGGTCTAGAAAATATAGACGAGCTCTTGACCCCCCAGATTTGAGCACTATTTTGATTTTGCTTTTTGAATGCAAAGTGCTCACACTAGGATCAATGCTCCCCCTAGATTTTATAGACCGACCAAAGATTGCAAATGAAGTGAATACACAATAAGCATGCATTTGCAAAGACATGAAGTAGAGCAACAGCTAAGGGCAACAATAATAATCAAGGCTCTATTATTGTGACGCCCGAAGACCGACGTCCCAGAAGATTCCAGATGTTCCGGGGTTTCGCCGTGTGTTTCATTTGTGCTTGTTTTATTTATTTTGCATTGCATCATGTCATCATGCCATCATGTCATTAATCTTTGCATCTCAACTAAATAAATTGTGTGGACCTTCGGTCCATTTAAATCGAGGGAAGTGTGACTTCTCTTTATAACATATCCTCCTAATAAATAAGGAGCTATAACAAAATATTCCATTGCCGTGGAACCATCGAAACACACTTGCAAATTCTCCATATTCTTATGCTTCAAGTTTCACCTCCAAACCTTGGCATCAATTCTTGACCGTTTTATCGAGGCTCCTCCTAAAGTCTCAACATTTTGGGCACTTTCTAGCCATGCCCTAATTCAAACCATTTGAATTAAATTCAAATGAGTTCGAATGTAACTCTTGCATTCTTGCCTCTCCTATTTTTCGTGGACCATGGACATTTTTGCGAGCCCGAGAAAAATAACCTCATGCCCTAATTCTATTCCTAACAGCTCCTTTCTTTTCTTGCTCTTTTCGGTTTTTTTAGTTAAGAGAGAGGAGTGAGGATTTAAGGCCATCCCTCCCGCGCCTCTGGGCCCAGTCGGATCCAGGCCCTGGCCGTTTTCCTATCGCCGTCGGACTGGCCCATCAGCCTCCAGGCCAGGCCCAACTTCCCTCCAGCGCTAACCCTAGCACGAGGGTCCCTCGACCCCGAGCCACTCCTTCGATCCCATCTCTCCCTCTCAGCGCCGCACCTCTCCCTCCTCTCGCTCGAACCCCTCCTGCTCGCCACTCCCTCGATCCCATCTCCATCGCTCCCTCCTGCATCGCTCGCTGGAGCACCGCGCCGCCACCATCCCTCGTCCCTCGCCCTCTGCTGCCCCATCTCCTGTGCAGCTCCGCCCCGGGAGCCAGGGGCTGCAGCCGCCGAGGCTCTGCCTCCGCCGCGAGAGAAGATGGAGCGGCCGAAGCCCCGTCGGCCTCCCGCGTCGTGCCTCCTTCCATCGCCGCCCTCGACCCGCCTTCGTCCGGCTAGCAACCAGCAGTGGCTCGCTGGAGTTGGGCTCCACCGAGTCCACCTCCCTCTGCCCCGCGCCTCCCCGCGCCCATTCCCGGACCTCGTCACAAAGGCGCTCAAGTCCCGCCGGTCGCCGTCGTTGCAAGCTGTGCTTGCACCCGACCACCAGGAGGCCGCCGCCTTGTTGCCTCCCCTCGCCGGAGCATTCCTGCATCGCCACCGCGCGCCTCCTGCTGTTTTTCTTCCTCGCCGGAGCTGCATCAAGTTCCCCTGCATCGCTCGCGTGCCGCTCCCTTCGTCAGATTCCCCAGCCAGATCCGGTGCCAGCTTCAGCAACCATCTCATCCCCTCGTACATGCCATGGCCTTGCGTGCTATTTTTCAATGAGCTCCAGGTGCCATCGACCGAGGCCACCGCAGACAACTGTGCATCGCCAAGATACCAAGTACTATGACGCCCGAAGGCATCGGATCAAGTTCATCTTCGAAATGAGTACGACTACACTTGGTGGATGCGACAAGTACCTCTATCGTCGACCCCGTGTACGACTACATGATGTGACGCGTCAAGTACCACTATGTCCGATGCCACGACAAGTACCTCTACGGAAACATGAACATCTACGGAACGTGTACGACGACCGTCGCCGAAGAACCGTGTACCACTACCATCGCCCCGAAGACGTTCGATTCGCCAAGTACCTCTACCGTCGACCCCGAACATCTTCGGAAATGTGAACGGCTACAAAGCGTGTACCACGACCCGCGAGTACCACTACTTCCTCTACGACCTCGAACCGCCCCGAAACGAACGCTTCGAAGGTATAACCCTGAGACAATGACCCCTGGACTGCATGTGTTGTATGAGATGAATCGGATGTTTGCATCGTGTCCGTTGTGGCCCTCGTTTGCCTTGTCGCCGACCTGTGGGAACCGGGCAACCGGGTTCACCGCATCTCTTTTGCATGTCACTCTCTCCGCTATCTTTTGCACCGGTCTCTCAACGAGTTACCGGAACCGATATGTTGCGTGGCATCATTTTCGGATTCGCCGCCGTGGCCCCTTTCGTTCCACCACGGTGACAAATACTTCATATCTCTTCATGTTAACGTTTAACTAAAAAATTGCATAAAACTTGATCATGTCATCCGCATCATGTTAACAACATTAAAATGTGTGAATTGTTGTTTGCTTAAAATTGCTAAACATGCATATGGGGATTTTTCGGAATTGTTGTTGTAGTTTCCGGCCTCATTTAAACTTGTAGACTTGTGTTGTTTTTCTGTGCTTCCTACCTTGGCATGTTTTGCTTCCTGTATAGACTTGTCATGCATCATACCTTACCATGTATTGCATCATATAGACTTGTGTTGTTTTTCTGTGCTTCCTACCTTGCCATGTTTTGCTTCCTGTATAGACTTGTCATGCATCATACCTTGCCATGTATTGCATCATATAGACTTGTGTTGTTTTTCTGTGCTTCCTACCTTGCCATGTTTTGCTTCCTGTATAGACTTATCATGCATCATACCTTACCATGTACTGCATCATATAGACTTGTCTTGTTTTTCTGTGCTTCCTACCTTGCCATGTTTTGCTTCCTGTACAGACTTGCTGTACATCATACGTAGACTTGTTTTGCATCATACTTGATTGAGCATATTGTCATGTCTCGTGTGGTGTGTTTACCATGTTGCTTGTTTCTTTCCGGTTTGCTTCTCTCGTTAGCTCCGGGTTCGTTCTGGAGTTGTGAGGATTGTTTGACTACTGCATGGACTTGTTCTTCTCCCTCGCGGAATCTCAGGCAAGATGATCATACCCTTGGATACCTTTACTATCATTGCCATGCTTAGTAGTCTCGATGCTATCGTTACATGTCGCGCTACCCATCTTTATTGTCAGCCTCTCCTTGTTGCCATGAAACCTCTAACCTTTGAAACCTTCCTAGCAAAAACCATTGTTTGGCTATGTTACCCGCTTGCTCAGCCCCTCTTATAGCGTTGTTAGTTCCAGGTGAAGATGAAGATCGTTCTAGGAGGGAACTTGTTGTTGGAATATCACAATATCTATTATTATTATTAACACACCTATATACTGGGCATAGGTGGAAGGCTTGGCCTTTTGCTCGGTGTTTTGTTCCACTCATGCCACCTTAGGCGCCGATAAACCGGCATTGTGTTCCTTAATTTTGCGTTCCTTACACGGTTGGGTATATGGGGACCCCTTGACACTTCGTCTTTGAATAAAACTCCTCCAGCAAGGCCCAACATTGGTTTTAATTTGCCTCATAATAACAACTTAATTAATTAATTAAATTGCATAAGGGGTCGCGCCCTCGGGTACTCTTTTCTACATAGCAGGGGGCCAGTGCTGATGGTGTTGGTCCCAAACGGGGGTGCTGCGGGGCCACCTTGGGGAAACCCGAGGGTTGGTTTTACTCGTAGCTTCTCCCATCCGGTTGTGGCCTGAGACGAGATACGCACGGCTACTATCAGGGTGTCGGCACGCCGGGAGGTCTTGCTGGACTTGTTTTACCATTGTCGAAATGTCTTGTGCACCGGGATGCCGAGCCTGATCGGATTTCCCTAAGATAAGGGGTGATGATATTATATTTATCACTTCAGCTGATCATGAGAGCTTGTGATGGGCTAAGTTGGGACACCCCTGTAGGGTTATGATCTTTCAAAAGCCGTGCCCGCGGTTATGTGGCAGATTGGAATTTGTTAATGTCCGGTTGTAGAAAACTTGACAGAGGATCCGAAGTAAAACACACAACTATGTGATTAACCGTGACTGTCTCTTTTCACTTTGAGAAGAGAACACGGTGGGGTTATGTTTGACTCGTAGGTAGTTCAGGATCTTTAGCGATCATTACTAGTTTGCGACCGTTTGCGTAGATGCTCATCTTATTCTTGTACTCGTAAGTTAGCCACCATATTATGCTTAGCCGCTGCTGCAACCTCACCACTACCCTTTTCCATACCCATAAAGCTTTGCTAGTCTTGATACCCATGGTTATGGGATTGTTGAGTCCTCGTGGCTCACACATACTACAACATCAGATGCAGGTTCAGCCGAGATTGACGCAGGAGATGGGTCAGAACTTCTGGGAGTTCCATGAAGAGCGTGGCCGTATGCTTGTGACGTTTTCGACGATCGGTAGTGGTTTCTACTAGGGGCGATTCGGACCTGTGGCTTTATGTATTTGGTATCTTTCTTTTGGATCTTCGCCCGTATTCGGGTTGTGATGTTTTGGATGATGATTTGCTTATGTAATGTATTGTGTGACGTGACGAGCGTAAGCCAACTACCCTTTTCCAATTTCATCCCTGTTTTTACATGAGTCGTGCAAAGATACCAAACTTGAGATCATTCCAAAATGGGCTTATACCTTTAAGTTGTGCCTCGACACGTAGGAGGTATAGTCCCATCCTGGGCATTACAATTATCATACGAGACAAGATATATTCAAATTGATAGGTATATCGGGATCGCATGTCTCACAACATGCACAATGAAAGTCTCCACACAAACCAAATAGTTCAGCAACCAAAGCAAATAAACACACACATGCAAATCCCGAGACCTAATAGAACACTCTCCCCGTTTGGCATCAAGACACATTACTGCAGGATGCTGCTAACATGACACTACAATCAGAGACCCTTCGACGAAACTGTGTGTGATGCATTAATAGCAAACGGTGATGTAAAAATCCATCAAAAAGACTCAAAACATTTGCGATGGTGGATACATCAAACACGGTTCAGATTTTAGTTGCGTGTGCGATGTGGGCATACAGTTCAGTTGAGAAAACTGTTTGCGATGAGGCAGAAGAACGAAAACGAGCAGCCAAATGAAGGCGTGTGCGATATATGGCATACAGTTCAGTCGGATTAACTGTTTGTGATGAGACGGAATAACAGAAACGGGAAGCTAGATGAAGGTGTGTGCGATTAAGGGCATACACTTCAGACAGATGAACTGTTTGCGATTAGGCAACACAACAGAAACGGTCAGCCAGATCAAGGTGTTTGCGATTGACGGCATACACTTCACACGGACGAACTGTTTGCAATTAGCCACAACAAACATAAACAATTAGACATATCAATGTGTGTGCGCTAGACGGGCACACATTCTAATTAAAATAAGCGTGCGCGATGGTAATAACGAGCGCGCACGGTTGATGGAACAAGAGGTGTGCTGACATCGCCTATTGCGGTGCACCCTATGGTGCGGACGCCATGTACGTGGCCGAGAACACGTGCCCACGTTACGCCGTCCGAAAATAGTGCCGCACTTAGAAATTTTAGAACCGTCAATAAATTTTGAGCATGCGTCCCGTCACATTACAAATTGCAAACCTGGTCACCCCGATCAAAACCTAAACGGTTTCCCACTTAGGAGCGTATCCGTACTCGGTTATAAATACTACCTACTCCAAGATGACTGCACATTCCTCCTCAACTCCCCATCGACAAAAACAAACTAGTCATTCATCGTCGTTCCCTTGCATCTGCCATTGCCCGAATAAGTTCAGGGTCGAGAGTTTACTACCAAGAAGAGGCGAGCATGGAAGTGGAAGCACGAGAGATGTCCCGCCTCATCGCGAAAACAACCGACATGTCCCGCTGCGTGGCGGTAGCAGCATAGAGGTCCCGCCGCTCCACCGAAGTAGCACAGAGGTCCTGCTGTGCCGTCGATGCAGCAGACTGGTCCAGCCACGCAGCGGAAGCAGCAAAGATGTGTTGCCGCGCTGCGAATGGAACATATATGTCCTCCCACGTCGCAGCGGCGTGGGAAAATGTCTCGCGGGTAGGCGAGGACTCTCACAGGCGCATGTGGGCAATACTCGATGACGTGATGGGTCGGATCTCCGACTGGATGAAGCTGCAGGACGAGATGAATGCCTCGTTTGAAAATGTTACCAGCGTCATCCGAGGGCTAGGGAGGACAAGGCAAAGCTCCGCACTAAGCACGACCTGCTGAGGGCGAAGATCGCCGGAACAACGAAGCAACACGGGGATACCACTGCCTTGTTGAAGAGGACCGGCGTTATCGCCAAGAAACTTATGGATGAGAATGCCATGTGCTAGGCTTCTCGCCCCTCGTTGGTTACCCCAAGTGGAAGGTGTGAGATGTAGTGTTGTGGAAGTTTTTCCCTTGGCAAAGATACCAAGGATCGAATCCCCAGAGACTCCTAGGTTCAACAAGAAGGTGTCAACTGCTAACGGCGCCAGATATTAGCAATCAACATGGACCTGCACACAGATACAAATAACTTTGCTCCCAACGAGTACAGAGAGGTTGTCAATCCCTCCGGCCTTGTAGTTCACAAAGGATTAAACGCAAATGATAGTAGTGATAGATAATGTTTGCAACAGTAAATAAAAGCAAAAAGTAAATAGCGGGAGTGATCAATGATGGTAATATGGACCGGAGTCTCATGATGTTCACTAGTGATGTCTCTCTCCAAAAGACGATAAAACAACTATGTGAGGTAACGAATTACAGCTGGGCAATTGACAGGACCACGAACGCAAACCAATGCTGACTACATTGCAAGAAAGGTTGAGGTTCAAAGCATGGGCGATACGCCAAAGTAAGTAGACCGAAATCCATCAATATCTACTACTAATCATCCACCTTGAGATATCTATCCAGAACATCTCGCTGGTATTAAGTTGCGAGCCCCACCCATAGTGTAAACTCAATGCAACAGACAACTGCATTAAAAGAACTTTGCGTAAAGTAAACAATCCTTGCACCCTGCGGGCACAAGCACCGTTGTTTTCCCCCTTGTGGCAACAACACATCCCCTAGACTCATGTTTCTGTCACTCAAACTAGTCATCGAGGGCATGAACCCACAATCGAGCATAACGTTCCCTCTTGGAGTCACTACCTATTACTTGGCCAAAGCGATAAATAACAACGGAGAACATGCAAGAATTACTTATGAACATAAATATAAAAGAGGTAGATCAAATATATTACTCAAGCACAATCTGAACATAATCTCATAATCCATCGGATCCCAGCAAACTCATCATAGCAGCAGCATAAGGATTACATATGTGCCTCGATCATGTAGGGCAGCTCACGAGGACTAATTAGTGAAGCACAAGAACGGGAGGAGAACATCACATAGCTACTGGTCATGGACTCATGGTCCAAGGGAGACTACTCACAACTCACCCGGGAGGCGTCCATGGTGGTGGAGAGGCTCCCGGTGGTGATCCTCCCCTCCGGCAGGGTGCCGGGAAGAGTTCTCCTGGTGCTCCCGATCTTGGAAGCGGCGGCGGCGGCGGAACAGAGATGAGATCGCGAAAAAGAGTTCCTGTTTCGAGGGTTTCTCGAGACGCTTTAAATATATGCCAAAGGGGGGCATCGGGGGAGCCTCGGGGGGCCTAGGCGCCCCCCCGGCGCGGCCCGAGGGGGGGGGGCGCCAGGGCGCCTGGAGCCCTGGTGCCCCCCCGGTTGTCCTTCGGGCGCACGGTAGTTTCTGGAATGCTGATTTTTTATATAAGTTTTCTGGATTTTTCCTGGCAGTTCTCGTAATGTGAAAACCTGAAATACAAAAACAGCTGAAAACAGAAACTGGCACTGGGGTGCACTGAGTTAATAGGTTAGTCCAAATATGATCAAAAATGTATGGAAGTGTATAAATATCATAGCAATATCACCCAAAAGAGGCATGGAGCAAGCAGAAATTATAGATACGTTTTGGACGTATCAACATCCCCAAGCTTAATTCCTGCTCGTCCTCGAGTAGGTAAATGATAACAAGAATAATTTCTGTGGTGACATGCTATTAACCATATAGGACTTTTTCATAGTCATATGACAAAAGCTTACTGAGATAGTGAATCTGTAGTAATTAAGTTGCCTCATGAGAAAATCACAAAGAACTGAAAGTTTTACAATATGATACTGAAACATCAAATAGATTTGCAATGAACATGATGTGCAAATATGATAAAGTGATATCTAGCTTGCCCCCTTAGTGATGCAAAACATAAATGCAGGGGCACCTTCAAGGTTTAAGTGATGACTAGATACAATGATTTCAGAATGAACGATATCACAATCATGCAAAAGACAATGCTAGTTTGGAACAATGCACATTACACTCAGAATGACAATCATGCTCTCAGTAGTTGGTGCTTTTAAAAGAAGGTGGAGACTCAACATAAAAGTAAAAGAATGGCCCTTCACAGAGGGAAGCAGTGATTACTCATGTGCTAGAGCTTTTATTTTGAAAACATAGAAGCAATTTTGTCAACGGTAGTAGTACTTCATATGTGTTATGCATAAGACATCCTATAAGTTGCAAGCCTCATGCATCGAATACCAATAGTGCTCGCACCTTGTCCTAATTAGCTCGGATTTCCATGGATTGTCATTGCATTACATATGTTTCAACCAAGTGTCACAAAGGGGTACCTCTATGTCACCTGTACAAAGGTCCAAGGAGATAGATCGCATTTGATTTCTCATTTTTGATAGATCTCAACTTGAGGACATCCATATCGGGACAACATAGAAAATAGATAATGGACTCCTCTTTAATGCTTAAGCATATTCTCATAAGAGATTGAGGATTAATGTCCAAGCTAAAACTTCCACCATGATACATGGCTTTGGTTGGCGGCCCAATGTTCTTCTCTAACAATATGCATACTCAAACCATTCAACTCATGGCAAATCACCCTTACTTCAGACAAGACGAACATGCATAGCAACTCACATGATATACAACAAAAGTGTAACAGTTGATGGCGTCCCCAGAAACATGGATACCGCTCAGCAAGCAACTTATAAGAAATAAGATACATAAGCGACATATTCTTTACCACAATAGTTTTTAAGCTACTTTCCCATGAGCTATGTATTGCAAAAGCTGAAGGTTTTAAAGGTAGCACATGTAAATTTACTTGGAGTGGCGGTGAAATACCACATATAGGTAGGTATGGTGGACTCATATGGCATAACTGGTTTAAAAGGATATGGATGCACAAGTAGTCAGTCCGCTTAGTACAGGTGGAGGTTAGCAAAAGATTGGGAGCGACCAACTAAGAGAGCAATGACGGTCATAATCATGCAGAGCGACAAAGCAACATTGAATCAGGCATGGAAGTTATATCGCTACTCAGAAATAAAAGATCATCAAGGCTTGACAGACTTTCTTTATAGTCTTAAATATGCGTGAGCATACGCCAAGTCAATCAAAATAAAATCTTGAGGGAAGATATTACTAAACCATACCACATCATTGGCAAACAAATCATGTTGGTACTCCAATAACACATTGGGAATCCCCCAGCTATTTGAGACTAACCATAAGAAAACATGAACTACTAAGCGCCATCATGCACGTAGCATCTTTATCATAGACATATTAACCAATGCAACGGAAGCAAACTCTCTTAATAAGGTGAGCATGGTAATTAAAGAGAGTTCAAGCAACCAACTAAAAAGCTCTTTGAAAAGATAAGCATGAATACTAAGAGCAGAGCATGATAGTAGCTATTAAAAGACAAAGAACACACACAGCAAAGATATATAGACATGAAAATTCTATGTTATGTTCTAGGTAGAAGTGGAGCGTGTTTCTCTCCCACATAAAGAAAGCTGAGTTCCGACTCATTATGAAAAACTAAAAAGGAAACTAAAAACAAGACGCTCCAAGCATAGCACATAACACATGAAGTGATTAAAATATAGTGGAATGAAAGACGAACCGATAATGTTGATGGAGAAGGGGATGCACGGGGGCATCCCCAAGCTTAGACGCTTGAGTCTCCTTGAATATTTCTTGGGGGTGCACGGGGGCATCCCCAAGCATGAGCGCTTGACACTCCTGAATCTTTTTATCATCTTCCCTCGCACACTTGAAAACTCCCTTCATACATAACTCATCATAATCTGATTAGCGAGGTTAGTACCCATAATAAAATAATTGTACCTTGCTGGAAATAAAGATATTCTTGAAGGTCTACTGTTTCTCAAGATTGCCAAAAGGTTTTTGCAAAGAAAAAGCAAGCTCTTGGTTTGCAAAATGAAGGAAAGGCAAAACAAGACTTAATCTATGAAAAACAGAACAGCAGGTAGTAATTGATTTGTTCGGGGCACTTCTGCAACTCTAATAAAAAAACTTAGAACGGACGCACGAAAGACAATTATATAGAGAACGCTGTCGAAAAAATTCAGACCAAGAAGATGACCTGGTGATTTTATACGAATTTTTCTATCCAAGGACAGAATCTGTTTCCTGGACAGCACCCCACAACTTTTGAACTTTCTAGCAATCAGAGGCTATACTTAGCACAAAATTGGAAAGCAAAGATACAATGATGATGCTACTGTAGTAAACAACATCAAGACACAACAAAAGCAAAATAAAAATTTATTCATGTGGGCTGCCTCCCAAAAGCGCTTTCTTTTATGCCTTTAAGCTAGGCATAATGCATAGAGATCAAGTCTTATCAAGAGTAAAAGAATAGCTAGCCCGTACAACGGACTCAAAAGGTAACTTGATCTTCTTTCGAGGGAAGTGTTCCATCCCTTTCTTGAGAGGAAACTGAAATTTTATATTACCCTCTTTCATGTCAATGATAGCACCAACGGTGCGTAAAAAGGGACGTCCCAAAATAATTGGACATGAAGGATCACATTCAATATCCATAATAGTGAAATCAACGGGAACATAGTTGTCATTGACAATGATAAGAACATCGTCGATCCTCCCCAAAGGTTTCTTTATGGAAGAACCAACGAGATGAACACCAAAAGAACAAGAATCAAAAGGTTTCAATTTAAGCATATCATATATTCTTTTGGCATAACAGAGGTACTAGCTCCAACATCACATAATGCATAGCAAGAGAAGTCATTCAACTTAATTTTTATCATAGGATCCCAACCATCTTCTAGCTTTCTAGGTATGGAGGCTTCTACTCTAAGTTTCTCCTCCCTAGCTTTGATGAGAGCATTAGTGATATGCTCTGTGAAGGCAAGGTTAAGCGTGCTAGTGCGGGGATCTCTAGACATCTTGTGAAGGAAATCAATAACTTCGGTAAGAGTGCAATTATCAAAGTCAAGATCACTAGCATCAAGTAAAGTGGTAGTGGTGTCCTTTAGGTTCACTTGTTTGGTAGTTTCTATAGTCATAGCATCACCATTAATAGGTCCATCGGGACCAGGAGTACATTGGGTGCTAAGAGTTTGGATATCCTCAACAACTTGGATAGTAGCAACAGTGTGGTGGGTAGGAAGGCTCTTAATTCTATATTCTTCCTCCCTTTCTCTAGCCCATCTTTCTTTAAGTTTAGCCATCATCCTAATGTTTTCATTAATTTGCACTTGAATAGCATTCATAGGAGTGACCTTCCTCTCCTCAAGAGGAGAAGTTTTAATTTTAAGCAACTCTATCTCATTGGCTAAATGGTCTACCTTAAAAGAGAGATCATCTAGTTTGTGTAGTTTTTCTTCTACACTCTTATTAAAGGCTTTTTGGGTAGTGATGAAATCTTTAAGAATAATCTCTAGTTCAGTATTGGAGTTCTTGGTGCTAGGATAAGCATTGTTGTTCCCGTAAGAGTTAGAGGGGAACGGTCTAGGATTGTTACCAAAATTACTCCTATAAGCATTATTATTAAAATTGTTTCTAGAGATAAAGTTCACATCTACTTGTTCTTGAGCAATCAAAGAATTTAAAGGAACATCACGAGGATCAACAAAAGATTGCTTAGAAAGTAGAGACATGATTAAGTCAACTTTTTCATTTAAGGAGGAAATCTCCTCGACAGAGTTTACCTTCCTACCTGTTGGAGCGCGTTCGGTGTGCCATTGGGAATAGTTGGTCATCATCTCATCGAGAAGCCTTGTGGCAGCACCAAGTGTAGTTGACATAAAGGTTCCTCCCGCGGCTGAATCTAACCAGTTCCGCGAGGTAAAGTTCAAGCCTGCATAAAAAGTTTGGATAACCATCCAAGTAGTCAAACCATGAGTAGGGCATTTCTTGATAAGAGATTTCATACATTCCCAAGCTTGGGCAACGTGTTCATTATCCAATTGTTTAAAATTCATTATGTTACTTCTTAGTTGGATAATTTTAGCAGGTGGATAGTATTTTCCAATAAAAGCATCTTTGCACTTGTCCCATGAATCTATGCTATTTCTAGGCAAAGACTGAAACAAAATTTTAGCTCCTCCTCTCAAGGAGAAAGGAAAAAGCTTAAGCTTAACAATATTACCATCTATTTCTTGGTACTTTTGCATATCAAAAAGTTCAACAAAGTCGTTCAAGTGTAAAGCAGCATCATCTCTAGCACCGGAGAATTGATCTCTCATGACTAGGTTCAGTAAAGCAGGTTTAATTTCATACGAAGGTGCTGAAGTGGCAGGTGTAGTGATAGGTGTGCTGATAAAGTCATCGTTGTTGTGACTAGTGAAGTCACACAACTTGGTGTTCTCGGTGGAACCCATAGTAGCAAGCAAGCAAGATAACTATTTTTCTGATTTTCGATAAAAAGGTACTAAAGCAAAAACTGAAAGGTAAACTAACAAGACTAAAAAGCAAAGGTAAAAGATAGCGTGCAACTCCCCTATCTTGAAGAGTGGAGTCCCCGGCAACGGCGCCAGAAAAACTCTTGCTAGGCTTCTCTCCCCTCGTTGGTTACCCCAAGTGGAAGGTGTGAGATGTAGTGTTGCGGAAGTTTTTCCCTTGGCAAAGATACCAAGGATCGAATCCCCAGAGACTCCTAGGTTCAACAAGAAGGTGTCAACTGCTAACGGCGCCAGATATTAGCAATC
Source organism: Secale cereale (assembly GCA_902687465.1). Lineage (NCBI taxonomy): Eukaryota > Viridiplantae > Streptophyta > Magnoliopsida > Poales > Poaceae > Secale > Secale cereale. Next base: position 587,219,354 of record LR738714.1, read on the forward strand.
AACGTGGACCTGCACACAGATACAAATAACTTGGCTCCCAACGAGTACAGAGAGGTTGTCAATCCCTCCGGCCTTGTAGTTCACAAAGGATTAAACGCAAATGATAGTAGTGATAGATAATGTTTGCAATAGTAAATAAAAGCGAAAAGTAAATAGCGGGTGTGATCAATGATGGTAATATGGACCGGAGTCTCATGATGTTCACTAGTGATGTCTCTCTCCCAAAAGACGATAAAACAACTATGTAAGGTAACGAATTACAACTGGGCAATTGACAGGACCACGAACGCAAACCAATGCTGACTACATTGCAAGAAAGGTTGAGGTTCAAAGCATGGGCGGTACGCCAAAGTAAGTAGACCGAAATCCATCAATATCTACTACTAATCATCCACCTTGAGATATCTATCCAGAACATCTCGCTGGTATTAAGTTGCGAGCCCCACCCATAGTGTAAACTCAATGCAACAGACAACTGCATTAAAAGAACTTTGCGTAAAGTAAACAATCCTTGCACCCGCGGGCACAAGCACCGTTGTTTTCCCCCTTGTGGCAACAGCACATCCCCTAGACTCATGTTTCTGTCACTCAAACTAGTCATCGAGGGGCATGAACCCACAATCGAGCATAACGTTCCCTCTTGGAGTCACTACCTATTACTTGGCCAAAGCGATAAATAACAACGGAGAACATGCAAGAATTACTTATGAACATAAATATAAAAGAGGTAGATCAAATATATTACTCAAGCACAATCTGAACATAATCTCATAATCCATCGGATCCCAGCAAACTCATCATAGCAACAGCATAAGGATTACATATGTGGCTCGATCATGTAGGGCAGCTCACGAGGACTAATTAGTGAAGCACAAGAACGGGAGGAGAACATCACATAGCTACTGGTCATGGACTCATGGTCCAAGGGAGACTACTCACAACTCATCCGGGAGGCGTCCATGGTGGTGGAGAGGCTCCCGGTGGTGATCCTCCCCTCCGGCAGGGTGCCGGGAAGAGTTCTCCTGGTGCTCCCGATCTTGGAAGCGGCGGCGGCGGCGGAACAGAGATGAGATCGCGAAAAAGAGTTCCTGTTTCGAGGGTTTCTCGAGACGCTTTAAATATATGCCAAAGGGGGGCATCGGGGGAGCCTCGGGGGGCCCAGGCGCCCCCCCGGCGCGGCCCAGGGGGG
>LR738714.1:587220552-587245888 GCA_902687465.1 Secale cereale
GGGCGCCTGGAGCCCTGGTGGCCCCCCCGGCTGTCCTTCGGGCGCACGGTAGTTTCTGGAACGCTGATTTTTTATATAATTTTTCTGGATTTTTCCTGGCAGTTCTCGTAATGTGAAAACCTGAAATACAAAAATAGCCGAAAACAGAAACTGGCACTGGGGTGCACTGAGTTAATAGGTTAGTCCAAATATGATCAAAAGTGTATGGAAGTGTATAAATATCATAGCAATATCACCCAAAAGAGGCATGGAGCAAGCAGAAATTATAGATACGTTTTGGACGTATCACCATGCTCCACATTGAGCGCCAAAGATTGGTGGAGGAATCTGTGGATCTTCTCAAGCAGCGTCTTGAGGACACGAAAGAGCTCATTGCCGCTAGCCGCGAGAACTAGTCTCTGCGGCATGTAACAACACATCAACAAAGTAGAAATCAGCGAGCTAGATCGTTGTCTGCGTCTTCCTTCTTCTTTTCCCCTTGTGTATTTCGAGCGTTGCCACATGTGGCTTTTTAGTTATCTTCCTAAATATGCAAGACAATTATTATCCACTGTCATCGTCCTTATATTCATCGGTCTTGTTATAAGTCACATTTGATGCTATCACTACAAAAAAAATACACTTCCGTGATGATACGTGTTTGTCACAGTAGGTCAGTTTTCTGTCATGCATGTACATCCATGACAAATTTATGACAGAATGAAGATAGTCATACCTGTGCTGTCATAGAAGTGTTCCGTGACATTACCAAAATTATCATCACGGAAGTGTCCACTTCCATGATGATAAATCGCGCTTCATAGAAGTGCTTTCGTCAAGGGTGACCGACAAATGGCATCCATCGTAACGGAACACCGTTAAGCTATCGGGTCCGGTTTTGGATCCGATAACCCATTAACAGCCCCGACCAATGGGGATTTTCCATGTGTAAAATCATCATTGGCTGTAGGAAACACGTGTCGGCTCACCGTTGGGACAGATGTCATTCACTCATTGGACCCAAAGCGCCTATGATACATCGACACGCGGCACGACCCAACAGAGGCCCATTCATGTGAAAAGGCCGGCCCGTTTGACTTGGTCAAAAGGTGGCGGGCTGGCCCATGACAAACCTGTTAACGGCCTGTTCGCATATAGCCCATTTACAGTCCGCTAACCCAGGGCCCTTTTACGGCCTACCCGAATTAGGCCTAGTAGCGTCATCTGGGCCGTCCAATATAATTCCAGCCTGTTTTAACTTCCGGCCCATGTATGGCCCATGACGTCTTTCGGCCCATATGAGACCCTTATTACTCTCAGCCCATTAACGGCCCATGGTAAAACTGGCCCGTAATGAACAATGTATCACTTTATACCCATTAACGGTCCATTATTCCGTTGGGCCGTTTCCAGCACATGTTATCTTTCAGCCTTCTCAGGGCCCACTTATTCTTCGGCTCATTTCTAGCATTCATTTACTTTCGGCCAGTTACTGTCATTTTCTGTTTGTGGATCAAATACAGCCCGTGGTTACAGTCGGCCCGTTTGTGGCCCATTAATACGTTGGGCCGTTTTCATAGCGTCATCAAATACGGCCCATTTATTCGTGGGCTCATTTCCAGCATTCGTTTACTTTTGGCCCGTTACTGTCATTTTCAGCTTGTGGGCGAAATACATCCCATGGTTACAGTCGGCCCGTTAATACGTTGGGCCGTTTTCATAACATCATCAAATACGGCCCATTTATTCTTGGGCTCATTTCCAGCATTCGTTTACTTTCAGCCCGTTACTATCATTTTCTGCTTGTGGGCCAAATACAGCCCGTGGTTACAGTCGACCCGTTTGTCGCCCGTTAATACGTTGGGCTGTTTTCATAGCGTCATCAAATACAGCCTATTAACGACGACCCGTTATGGTCGGCCCATGAGATGATTTCAACTCTAACCCATTTACGACCATAATGTTGTCTGTTATTGGCCCATGTTTGGCCAACCGATCATACGGCCCGTAGAAGGCCCATTGATGATACGGCCCGTAGAAGGCCCATTGTGTCAACGACCCATAGAACACCCATTGTTTCTACGACCCTTAGAAGGCCCATTGTTTCTACGGCCCGTAGGAGGCCCATGTTAACTACAGTAAATATGTAGCCCATTGTTAATGTGGCCTAGTTTTAAAAAATAGGTTATTCCGGCCACTAGCAAAGCGCGGAAAAAGAACTGCACTGACTACAAGAAAAAAATAAACAAGACAATAACGAAATAAATAAGCAAGCAATTAACGCTAGCCTATTACCACTATTACACATATTACATCCACTGGGCATCAAAGTTCGCCACCAGTGCCAATATAGGGAACAAAGCAACATATTACATACACTGGCCGTCAAAATTGGCCACCAGTGCAAATAAACGCGACAGCAAAACATGAGCATAAGTGAAACAACTTCAGAAGAGCTCAAGAAACGTGGTATCCGCCATGCTGGCAATAAGCTTAGCAAGCTTATTAGCTTTGTCCTATTTGGCGCTAAAATCCTCCAATGCTTGTTGTTGCACCAGAAAGTATGCATCTGAATGCTCCAGGGACTTCCACAGTCCTTCCGCTTTTTGTCGCAACACAGCTGATCGATGTCTTTCATCTTGTATTTGAGACTCAAGAAACCGAACTGATTCAGACAGTGAGTTTGAATAGCCTGTGCAAGCGGTAGTAGCCAGTAACTCCAACACTAAACCAAGACAGGACTTTGGGGTTGTCTCACTGTCTTCGAGATAGTCTTCCTTAGCTGTTTTATCAGCTTTGTTGGAGACCAACAAGGATGTGTCACTATCCTGAACCTTATCTGCATTACTTCCTTTACCATTGCTTAATAAGACACTCTTCCCCAATATTCTGTCAGCATTCTAAAAGAAGAAACAAGCAGACACATAACCGTTTAGCATGTACTAGTATATGAAACTCATTTCAGTGAACTAGTTCATTAGTAAGGTGGACAGGGTTAAACTACCAAGTCTTCTATTGCCAAGTACTAGTACATAATAAAAGCATCAAACAAACATATATCTATGTCGTATGGTCACTGCATTGTCTTGCCAAATCAAAATAGAGACATGGTTCAAATCATATCAGTTCAAGACAAAGCAGCAGTTAAAGAATACAAAGCATGGGAAACTACACGTCACAACAAGATTTCAGATGGGTACCATGGATCTACATGTACAACAACACTATTTGCTTTGTTGTGATGCTAGTAATGTGCATGATATGAGAAGTCAACTGTATACACAATTGAAATTGAAATCAACAGAGCTATTGATAAGAGCAAGCCTCTTAAAGAAACATGCGTGAACATACCTGTTGTGCCATTGGAGTTTCGATTGGATCCTTCAATTTAAAAATAAGTTTGTATGAGTAAATATAGTGATACAAGAGCAAAGCAGTATGCACGATAGCAATCATAGTTAAAAAAAGGCACGCCTAAGCGAGCGCTTAAGCGCGCCTAGGCTCGAGGCGTTGGCGAAATGCATTGCGCATAACTACGCTTAATCTGTGCATAACTGCGCATAAGCATGCGCTTTGGTCAGTAAGGCGCAAGGCGGTGGAAAAATGCACAATTAATGCCTAGCGTTTTTTGGAACTATGATAGCAATGGAATCTTAAATTAGAACAGTTGTTCTTCAGGTTTAGGCACTTGTTCTACATGAACATAGTACAGTAAGACGCAACTGAAAGCACATTTGCTCCCTGGGTGGTTTTGGTAATTAATGACAACATACTTTGTGGTTGGACTAATGCTTTTATCAAGTATGTTTCAGGAAATCCAATCATATTGGTATGGCAAGATGACTGAAGAAGTGGACCCCTCAAATGCTAAGGCAAGCATTGGCAAAAGCTCAAGACTCCATTTTTGGTTTAGTGATCAAAGATCACATTGAGTCCATAGGAAAGCCAATACTATTAAAAGGGGATGAGGTTGTGTTGATGATCTGGTTGCTCAAAGTGCTTAGTGATTTAGCTCCTTCAACTATCAGCACCTTTCACTTCTATACACACCCATAAGTAATCTCGGACAAACTGATTCTTCCAACTCAGTCCCACCGAGATGAACCACTTCAGCCATATTCCAAACCCTAGAAAAATCGGTCATACCGAGTTTGAGATCGGTCTCACCGAAACTGAACTGCCAACCTTCTGTAACCATTTCACATCATTTCGGAATAACCGAGTTTGTATTATCGGTCTCACCGAAATGGGCAAGCTTCTGTCTTGGCTCAAATCGGTCTCACCGATATTGCATTTTCGGTCTAACCGATTCTGGCATGTTCCTATTCTTTCTCAAATCGGTCCAACCGAGTTTTCTTTCTCGGTCCCACCGAAAATCCCAACGTTCATATCAGTTACACTTTTGGTCCCAGGGCGCCTGGAGCCCTGGTGCCCCCCCCGGCTGTCCTTCGGGCGCATGGTAGTTTCTGGAACGCTGATTTTTTATATATTTTTTCTGGATTTTTCCTGGCAGTTCTCGTAATGTGAAAACCTGAAATACAAAAATAGCCGAAAACAGAAACTGGCACTGGGGTGCACTGAGTTAATAGGTTAGTCCAAATATGATCAAATGTGTATGGAAGTGTATAAATATCATAGCAATATCACCCAAAAGAGGCATGGAGCCAGCAGAAATTATAGATACATTTTGGACGTATCACCATGCTCCACATTGAGCGCCAAAGATTGGTGGAGGAATCTGTGGATCTTCTCAAGCAGCGTCTTGAGGACACGAAAGAGCTCATTGCCGCTCGCCGCGAGAACTAGTCTCTGCGGCATGTAACAACACATCAACAAAGTAGAAATCAGCGAGCTAGATCGTTGTCTGCGTCTTCCTTCTTCTTTTCCCCTTGTGTATTTCGAGCGTTGCCACATGTGGCTTTTTAGTTATCTTCCTAAATATGCAAGACAATTATTATCCACTGTCATCGTCCTTATATTCATCGGTCTTGTTATAAGTCACATTTTATGCTATCACTACAAAAAAAATACACTTCCGTGATGATACGTGTTTGTCACAGTAGGTCAGTTTTCTGTCATGCATGTACATCCATGACAAATTTATGACAGAATGAAGATAGTCATACCTGTGCTGTCATAGAAGTGTTCCGTGACATTACCAAAATTATCATCACGGAAGTGTCCACTTCCATGATGATAAATCGCGCGTCATAGAAGTGCTTTCGTCAAGGGTGACCGACAAATGGCATCCACCGTAACGGAACACCGTTAAGCTATCGGGTCCGGTTTTGGATCCGATAACCCATTAACAGCCCCGACCAATGGGGATTTTCCATGTGTAAAATCATCATTGGCTGTAGGAAACACGTGTCGGCTCACCGTTGGGACAGATGTCATTCACTCATTGGACCCAAAGCGCCTATGATACGTCGACACGCGGCACGACCCAACAGAGGCCCATTCATGTGAAAAGGCCGGCCCGTTTGACTTGGTCAAAAGGTGGCGGGCTGGCCCATGACAAACCTGTTAACGGCCTGTTCGCATATAGCCCATTTACAGTCCGCTAACCCAGGGCCCTTTTACGGCCTACCCGAATTAGGCCCAGTAGCGTCATCTGGGCCGTCCAATATAATTCCAGCCTGTTTTAACTTCCGGCCCATGTATGGCCCATGACGTCTTTCGGCCCATATGAGACCCTTATTACTCTCAGCCCATTAACGGCCCATGGTAAAACTGGCCCGTAATGAACAATGTATCACTTTATACCCATTAACGGTCCATTATTCCGTTGGGCCGTTTCCAGCACATGTTATCTTTCAGCCTTCTCAGGGCCCACTTATTCTTCAGCTCATTTCTAGCATTCATTTACTTTCGGCCAGTTACTGTCATTTTCTGTTTGTGGATCAAATACAGCCCGTGGTTACAGTCGGCCCGTTTGTGGCCCGTTAATACGTTGGGCCGTTTTCATAGCGTCATCAAATACGGCCCATTTATTCGTGGGCTCATTTCCATCATTCGTTTACTTTTGGCCCGTTATTGTCATTTTCTGCTTGTGGGCGAAATACAACCCATGGTTACAGTCGGCCCGTTAATACGTTGGGCCGTTTTCATAACATCATCAAATACGGCCCATTTATTCTTGGGCTCATTTCCAGCATTCGTTTACTTTTAGCCCGTTACTGTCATTTTCTGCTTGTGGGCCAAATACATCCTGTGGTTACAGTCGACCCGTTTGTCGCCCGTTAATATGTTGGGCTGTTTTCATAGCGTCATCAAATACAGCCTATTAACGACGACCCGTTATGGTCGGCCCATGAGATGATTTCAACTCTAACCCATTTACGACCATAATGTGGTCTGTTATTGGCCCATGTTTGGCCAACCGATCATACGGCCCGTAGAAGGCCCATTGATGATACGGCCCGTAGAAGGCCCATTGTGTCAACGACCCATAGAACACCCATTGTTTCTACGACCCTTAGAAGGCCCATTGTTTCTACGGCCCGTAGGAGGCCCATGTTAACTACAGTAAATATGTAGCCCATTGTTAATGTGGCCTAGTTTTAAAAAATAGGTTATTCCGGCCACTAGCAAAGCGCGGAAAAAGAACTGCACTGACTACAAGAAAAAAATAAACAAGACAATAACGAAATAAATAAGCAAGCAATTAACGCTAGCCTATTACCACTATTACACATATTACATCCACTGGGCATCAAAGTTCGCCACCAGTGCCAATATAGGGAACAAAGCAACATATTACATACACTGGCCGTCAAAATTGGCCACCAGTGCAAATAAACGCGACAGCCAAACATGAGCATAAGTGAAACAACTTCAGAAGAGCTCAAGAAACGTGGTATCCGCCATGCTGGCAATAAGCTTAGCAAGCTTATTAGCTTTGTCCTATTTGGCGCTAAAATCCTCCAATGCTTGCTGTTGCACCAGAAAGTATGCATCTGAATGCTCCAGGGACTTCCACAGTCCTTCCGCTTTTTGTCGCAACACAGCTGATCGATGTCTTTCATCTTGTATTTGAGACTCAAGAAACCGAACTGATTCAGACAGTGAGTTTGAATAGTCTGTGCAAGCGGTAGTAGCCAGTAACTCCAACACTAAACCAAGACAGGACTTTGGGGTTGTCTCACTGTCTTCGAGATAGTCTTCCTTAGCTGTTTTATCAGCTTTGTTGGAGACCAACAAGGATGTGTCACTATCCTGAACCTTATCTGCATTACTTCCTTTACCATTGCTTAATAAGACACTCTTCCCCAATATTCTGTCAGCATTCTAAAAGAAGAAACAAGCAGACACATAACCGTTTAGCATGTACTAGTATATGAAACTCATTTCAGTGAACTAGTTCATTAGTAAGGTGGACAGGGTTAAACTACCAAGTCTTCTATTGCCAAGTACTAGTACATAATAAAAGCATCAAACAAACATATATCTATGTCCTATGGTCACTGCATTGTCTTGCCAAATCAAAATAGAGACACGGTTCAAATCATATCAGTTCAAGACAAAGCAGCAGTTAAAGAATACAAAGCATGGGAAACTACACGTCACAACAAGATTTCAGATGGGTACCATGGGTCTACATGTACAACAACACTATTTGCTTTGTTGTGATGCTAGTAATGTGCATGATATGAGAAGTCAACTATATACACAATTGAAATTGAAATCAACAGAGCTATTGATAAGAGCAAGCCTCTTAAAGAAACATGCGTGAACATACCTGTTGTGCCATTGGAGTTTCGATTGGATCCTTCAATTTAAAAATAAGTTTGTATGAGTAAATATAGTGATACAAGAGCAAAGCAGTATGCACGATAGCAATCATAGTTAAAAAAAGGCACGCCTAAGCGAGCGCTTAAGCGCGCCTAGGCTCAAGGCGTTGGCGAAATGCATTGCGCATAACTACGCTTAATCTGTGCATAACTGCGCATAAGCATGCGCTTTGGTCAGTAAAGCGCAAGGCGGTGGAAAAATGCACAATTAATGCCTAGCGTTTTTTGGAACTATGATAGCAATGGAATCTTAAATTAGAACAGTTGTTCTTCAGGTTTAGGCACTTGTTCTACATGAACATAGTACAGTAAGACGCAACTGAAAGCACATTTGCTCCCTGGGTGGTTTTGGTAATTAATGACAACATACTTTGTGGTTGGACTAATGCTTTTATCAAGTATGTTTCAGGAAATCCAATCATATTGGTATGGCAAGATGACTGAAGAAGTGGACCCCTCAAATGCTAAGGCAAGCATTGGCAAAAGCTCAAGACTCCATTTTTGGTTTAGTGATCAAAGATCACATTGAGTCCATAGGAAAGCCAATACTATTAAAAGGGGATGAGGTTGTGTTGATGATCTGGTTGCTCAAAGTGCTTAGTGATTTAGCTCCTTCAACTATCAGCACCTTTCACTTCTATACACACCCATAAGTAATCTCGGACAAACCGATTCTTCCAACTCAGTCCCACCGAGATGAACCACTTCAGCCATATTCCAAACCCTAGAAAAATCGGTCATACCGAGTTTGAGATCGGTCTCACCGAAACTGAACTGCCAACCTTCTGTAACCATTTCACATCATTTCGGAATAACCGAGTTTGTATTATCGGTCTCACCGAAATGGGCAAGCTTCTGTCTTGGCTCAAATCGGTCTCACCGATATTGCATTTTCGGTCTAACCGATTCTGGCATGTTCCTATTCTTTCTCAAATCGGTCCAACCGAGTTTTCTTTCTCGGTCCCACCGAAAATCCCAACGTTCATATCAGTTACACTTTCGGTCCCACCGAGATGGTATTTTCGGTCCCACCGAAAATCCCAACGTTCACTATATTTGAACTTTCGGTCTGACCGAGTTTTCACTTCGGTCTCACCGAGATTGGTCAAATGTGTGTGTAACGGTTGGATTTTGTGTGGAGGCTATATATACCCCTCCACCCCCTCTTCATTCGTGAGGAGAGCCATCAGAAAGTCTACCACTCCTACCATACACTTTCTGAGAAGTGAACCACCTACCCTTGTGTTGAGATCAAGCCATTCCATTCCTACCATATGAAACTTGATTTCTAGCCTTCCCAAGTTGCTTTCCACTCAAACCTTTCTTCCACCACAGTCATATCAGTGAGGAGAGTTGAGTGTTGGCGAGATTATCATTTGAAGCACAAGAGCAAGGAGTTCATCACCATCAACACCGTCTATTACCTTTTGGAGGGTGGTGCCTCCTAGATTGGTTAGGTGTCGCTTGGGAGCCTCCGTCTTTGAGATGTGGAGTTGAACCAAGAAGTTTGTAAGGGCAAGGAGATCGCCTACTTCGTGAAGATCTACCCCGAGTAAGGCTAGTCCTCCGTGGGCGTAGGCCATGATGGAATAGACAAGGTTGCTTCTTCGTGGACCCTTCGTGGGTGGAGCCCTTCGTGGACTCGCGCAGCCGTTACCCTCCGTGGGTTGAAGTCTCCATCAACGTGGATGTACGATAGCACCACCTATCGGAACCACGACAAAAATCTCCGTGTCACCAAACTGCGTTTGATCTTCTCCACCTCTCTTTACTATATATGCAATTTACTTTCCGCTGCCCATACTCTAGAATTGCATGTGTAGTGTGTTACTTGACTTGATCTTAATCGTAAAACTGCCTAAAACTTTGCATAACCAAAAGGCAGATTTTTTATATTGTCAAGTAGTCTAATCACCCCCCCTCTAGACATACTTCTTCGATCCTACAATTGGTATCAGAGCGTTGGTCTCCATTGCTTTGGTTTACACACCATTGGAGGAAGATGGACGTGTCTACGGATGGGAGTGTTAGCCATAGAGTGCCTGTTCTTAATGGAAGGTTCTATAACTCTTGGAGGTCTGAAATGCTTAGTATCTTTAAAATGTACAATTTGTGCAAATATATTGAGACCCCATATGTGCCTCCATTTGATCCCTTGCACCCTACCATGGATGAAGAGCTTGATTTGCTTCGTAACCTTAGAACTGTAAATCTTATCATTAGAGGGTTACCTGATGACTTGCTTAATCTTGTTACAAACTTTGAGTGTGCCTATGCTATGTGGAAATTCTTGGAAGAACTTTATCCGGACTACTCTTTGAGAAGTCTTGATGAAATTCTACACAAGACTATTGAATTTGATAAGCTGCACCCCAATGATCCTAACTTTGATAAATGCTTCTTTGAGCTTCGTGATCTTAGGAAAAAGAAGGGTGATCCCGGTCTTATCAATGTTATAATTAGAAATGCTATTGCATTGCATTCCGAAGATTATTGTTCCATTGACCAAACTAATGCAAGTACTTATCAAATTGACCTAGGTGTTGATGATGAACAATCTATGGGTCAATATGATGATGAGCATGAGCATGATGATGATTACTCCGATTCGGACACTGAGCTAGACAAGGTCATGAAGAGTCTCAATCTTATGGCAAATATGAGAGACTACATGTCCGGTGGAAAAGAGTGGATTCTTGATAGTGGATGCACCGATCACATGACCGGAGACAAAGACATGTTTCGAGAGCTTGCAAAGAATGATGGTCCACGCAAGTATGTGACTTTTGGAGACAACTCCAAGGGTAAGGTACTTGGCCTTGGTAAGGTGGCCATATCTCATGATAGCTCTATTCAAAATGTCATGCTTGTAGAATCTCTTGGATACAATTTACTTTCCGTGTCTAGATTAGCTGACTTTGGATTCAATGTGCTATTCACCAAAGTAGATTGCCTAGTCTTTCGTCGTGATAATCAAAACATGGCCTTTACTGGTATCCGTAGAGGTGATCTATATATTGTTGATTTCACTAAGAAAGCCCAACCTAGAGCTTGTTTCATTGCTAAATCCTCTAAAGGTTGGTTATGGCATAGAAGGCTAGGACATGTTGGTATGCGTAATCTAGACAAGCTAATCAAAGGTGATCATATTCTTGGTGTTAAAGATGTTTTCTTTGACAAAGATAGACTTTGTAGTGCTTGTCAAGCAGGAAAACAAGTTGGTGGAAGTCATCCCGTGAAAAACATCATGACCACAAGGAGACCGCTTGAGCTTCTTCATATGGATCTCTTCGGTCCCAATGCTTACAAAAGCCTTGGTGGTAACTCCTTTGGTCTAGTTATAGTTGATGATTATTCCAGATTTACGTGGGTATTTTTCCTTGATGATAAATCGCAGGTTCAAAGGATCTTCAAGACCTTTGCCAAAAAGGCCCAAAATCAATTTGAGGTGAAGATCAAGAAAGTTCGGAGTGACAATGGAACGGAGTTCAAGAACGCCAATGTAGACTCTTTTCTCGATGAGGAAGGAATTCTACATGAGTTCTCGGCTACGTACACTCCTCAACAAAATGGAGTTGTTGAGAGGAAGAACCGAACGCTCATAGAGATGGCAAGAACGATGCTTGATGAATACAAGACACCGAAGCATTTTTGGGGAGAAGCGGTCGAGACAGCTTGTCATGCTATCAACAGGCTTTATCTTCATAAGCTCCTCGGCAAGACATCATATGAGCTCCTCATCGGTAACAAACCCCAAGTGGGATACTTTCGTGTCTTTGGTTCAAAATGCTATATCCTTGATAAGCATCGTCGGTCTAAATTTGCTCCTAAATCTCATGAAGGCTTTCTCCTTGGTTATGGATCAAACTCCCACACCTACCGTGTCTACAATAATTTCACCCGAAAGGTTGAAGAGACGGTAGATGTGAAGTTTGATGAATCTAATGGCTCGCAAGTAGAGCAAATGCCTATTGATGTAGGAGACAAGGACCCATCGGAAGCTATCCAAGACTTATCTATTGGAAAGATTCGTCCCATGGAAGTGAAGGAGAGTACCTCATCTACATATGTGGAGCCCCCTACCTCACGTCGAGATGAACCTCAAGGCAACATGGAGGCCTCCACAAGTGGAACTCACCAAGATGAGGAAGTGCAACAAGAAGATCCACCACAACCTCCTTCTCCACCACCTCAAGACAACACCAACAACAATGAAGAAGAAGAAGAAGAAGATGAAGATGATGAGGAAGCTGAGCTACAACATCAACAAAAGCTATCCCGAGTCCGAGCAAGAGTCAAGAAGAATCATCCCGTGGAACAAATGATGAACGACATCAACTCCGGGAGAATTACTCGCTCTAAAACTCGCTTAGCTAACTTTTGTGAGCATTACTCATTCATCTCTAGTATTGAACCTATGAAGGTAGAAGAAGCACTTAAAGACCCGGATTGGGTGAACGCTATGCACGAAGAACTACACAACTTCGAGAGGAACAAGGTATGGACTTTGGTAGAGAAGCCCAACGATGATCAAAACATCATTGGAACCAAATGGGTGTTTCGGAACAAGCAAGATGAAGATGGACAAGTCATCCGCAACAAGGCTCGTCTCGTAGCTCAAGGTTACACACAAGTCGAAGGTATGGACTATGGTGAGACCTATGCCCCCGTTGCTAGACTTGAGTCCATTCGCATTCTTCTTGCTTACGCCAATCACCATGATATTACTCTCTATCAAATGGACATCAAAAGTGCTTTCCTAAATGGTGAAATTGAGGAGGAAGTATTTGTGAAACAACCTCCCGGTTTTGTGAATCCCCAAAAGCCTAATCATGTATACAAGTTGCACAAAGCTCTTTATGGTCTTAAACAAGCTCCTAGAGCTTGGTACAAATGCTTAACTAGCTTTCTTCTTGAAAAAGGCTTTGAAATTGGAAAGATAGACTCAACGCTGTTCACAAAAAGGGTTAATGGTGAACTATTTGTGTGCCAAATATATGTTGATGATATTATCTTTGGTTCAACTAACCCCCATTTTAGCAAGAAGTTTGGACAGCTTATGTCGGAGAAGTATGAGATGTCCATGATGTGTGAACTCAAATTCTTCCTTGGGTTGCAAATCAAGCAATCTAAGGAGGGTACCTTTGTCTCACAAACAAAGTACACCAAGGATCTCTTCAAGAAGTTCAACATGCAAGAAAGCAAAGGTATGAGTACCCCCATGCCTACAAGTGGACATAATGACTTGACTAAAGATGGAGAACCCGTTGATCAAAGGGTTTACCGATCTATGATTGGTTCTCTACTATATCTTTGTGCTTCTCGTCCTGACATAATGTTGAGTGTATGCATGTGTGCGCGATATCAAGCAGCCCCTAAAGAATGTCATCTTAAAGCTGTTAAAAGGATAGTGAGATACTTGATACACACACCAAACTTTGGCATTTGGTATCCTAAGAGGGCCTCTTTTGATCTTGTTGGCTATTCCGACTCGGACATGCCGGTGACAAGGTTGATAGAAAGTCAACTTCGGGTACGTGTCAATTCCTTGGTCGATCCCTTGTATCTTGGTCCTCCAAGAAACAAAATTCGGTATCCTTATCCACTGCCGAAGCAGAATATATTGCTGCTGGTTCGTGTTGTGCTCAATTGCTATGGATGACACAAACGCTTAAAGATTATGGGATACATGTGAGACGTGTTCCCTTGCTTTGTGACAATGAGAGTGCAATTAAAATTGGACACAATCCTGTGCAACACTCTCGAACAAAGCATATTGAAGTTCGTCACCATTTTATTCGTGATCATATTGCCAAGGGTGATATTAATCTTAAGCATGTTCGCACTGACAAACAACTTGCTGATATCTTTACAAAACCTCTTGATGAGAAAGTGTTTTGTCGCTTAAGGAGTGAGTTGAACATCATTGATGCTTCAAACTTGGAGTAAGAACTCCATTGATGCATGCAAGGCATGAGCTCTCTTGACTAATCCTTGATATTTCTCTTATGATGATGATCATATGTCTTGGACACATTTGCCTCCTTGTATTGCATCTAACTCTTCGCAGGTACTTGGATGATCTACATTCCACAAGATTACCACACACTCAAATCTAGAGTAATCTTGTCATTGACCAAGTATCTAGCCCTTTGGGATGTTGAGCTCAAGGAACAAAATTCCACATATCCTTTTTGACATCTTATACATCTAGTATTTCACTCTTGTCATCTTGGATATTCTTGAGTATTTCCTTGCCTGCCTAACCCATGTAGGAAGATGAACTACACAAGTAGAAATGGCGCTCCAACTCCACATTCAATGAGCACCTACATCGAGCTTACCTACATGAGCAAAGCATCAACAAGCCCAAGGTATGTTCTTCACATCTTCGAGGAGCTTTGCTCAAAGTCATGAGTACAAGCAGCTTCATAAGATGTGATCACATCAAATGCTTAATCGAAAAATGGCAACCCCATTTTGAGCTTAAACGATGAGTATGACCTATGATCAAATGTCCTCATTTGACTCCTAAGTCAATATACTCAAACATAGGTGACTTTGTCGCCGACCTTTTTCTAGATGAAGTACATATGCTTTTGGAGTTTTTCTGTTTTCTCTTATGTTCTCTCATTGAGTTTTCTTTACACAAAAAAAAAAACTTCATCTAGGAATCTTTTTATTTCTTTTCTTATGTTTCTTTGTGAATATTCTTCTGGCTCTGATCAATTCCCCGAAAATCTTTTACAAATTCATTGAAAATCTTTTGAAATATTCCTCGCAAAGTGAGCTGAATTATTTCTGTATTTCCTTGGAATAAACTCGGCGTCACCGATTTGAAACTTTCAGTTTAACCGAAAAGGATTCAGATCCACCGATCCATCTAATTCGGTGTCACCGATTTATCTTCCAGGACATCAACTTCTGCAGCTCCACTCAGACTTAAATCTTAAAGAGGGAAAAGACTCAAATTGTTTCTCTGATTGTTCTTATTTGCCCTGTTGTGATTCTTAAGGATCCCACTTCTTTCTTTCTTTCTTTCTTTCCATTTTTCCTGCCCTACCTAGTTTGCTGTCCTTTTCGGCACTTGATGTCAAAGGGGGAGAGGACTTAGGGGGAGTAGGGGGAGTAAGGGGAGAAGAGAAGACTTAAGGGAAGAAGAAAAGCAATCTTATCTTAAGGGGGAGAGAATCACATCAAAGCTTTGTCGTGTTTTACATTGGACATTACAATTGGCATCATTCTTTTGATTTTGCTTTCCATAACAAAATCTCTCAGAGTTCATTGAAAATCTTTTAGTTTCGGAGACATGTTTGGTGATTCAAGCCTGTGCTCAATATGAGACACTCTTTGTACATGTTCTCCCTGGCTTGGTACTCTTGATGTTCTTGCAGTTGGTTGAAGGAATACTCTTGTGTTATCTAACCTTGTTTTCTCAAGTTTATCCCTTCAGGTACAATGCCAAGGAACCTCAAGGTAAGTATATGCATCTTGCAGAATGTGCATGATGGTGACTTGCTTGTAAATACTTGTTTGCAAGAAATCACCATGCACATATGCATTATCACTCACTTCCTTTTCTTCTTCTCTGATGCATATAGCCAAGCTGCATGTAGCACATCTTGCTTATCTCTCTTGTGTGCTTGTGGTAGTCCAAAACCATAATCTATGAAAATCTTGCACACTTGTAGGGGGAGCCTGTGTACTACATGCTTGTCAAAGCTTTCGTGATAATTCTGTTTTTCTTTCAATAAGCTTTGATGTCTTGTTTAGTATAATTTTAGTGTGTTGCCATCAATTACCAAAAAGGGGGAGATTGAAAGCACATTTGCTCCCTGGGTGGTTTTGGTAATTAATGACAACATACTTTGTGGTTGGACTAATGCTTTTATCAAGTATGTTTCAGGAAATCCAATCATATTGGTATGGCAAGATGACTGAAGAAGTGGACCCCTCAAATGCTAAGGCAAGCATTGGCAAAAGCTCAAGACTCCATTTTTGGTTTAGTGATCAAAGATCACATTGAGTCCATAGGAAAGCCAATACTATTAAAAGGGGATGAGGTTGTGTTGATGATCTGGTTGCTCAAAGTGCTTAGTGATTTAGCTCCTTCAACTATCAGCACCTTTCACTTCTATACACACCCATAAGTAATCTCGGACAAACCGATTCTTCCAACTCAGTCCCACCGAGATGAACCACTTCAGCCATATTCCAAACCCTAGAAAAATCGGTCATACCGAGTTTGAGATCGGTCTCACCGAAACTGAACTGCCAAACTTCTGTAACCATTTCACATCATTTCGGAATAACCGAGTTTGTATTATCGGTCTCACCGAAATGGGCAAGCTTCTGTCTTGGCTCAAATCGGTCTCACCGATATTGCATTTTCGGTCTAACCGATTCTGGCATGTTCCTATTCTTTCTCAAATCGGTCCAACCGAGTTTTCTTTCTCGGTCCCACCGAAAATCCCAACGTTCATATCAGTTACACTTTCGGTCCCACCGAGATAGTATTTTCGGTCCCACCGAAAATCCCAACGTTCACTATATTTGAACTTTCGGTCTGACCGAGTTTTCACTTCGGTCTCACCGAGATTGGTCAAATGTGTGTGTAACGGTTGGATTTTGTGTGGAGGCTATATATACCCCTCCACCCCCTCTTCATTCGTGAGGAGAGCCATCAGAAAGTCTACCACTCCTACCATACACTTTCTGAGAAGTGAACCACCTACCCTTGTGTTGAGATCAAGCCATTCCATTCCTACCATATGAAACTTGATTTCTAGCCTTCCCAAGTTGCTTTCCACTCAAACCTTTCTTCCACCACAGTCATATCAGTGAGGAGAGTTGAGTGTTGGGGAGATTATCATTTGAAGCACAAGAGCAAGGAGTTCATCACCATCAACACCGTCTATTACCTTTTGGAGGGTGGTGCCTCCTAGATTGGTTAGGTGTCGCTTGGGAGCCTCCGTCTTTGAGATGTGGAGTTGAACCAAGAAGTTTGTAAGGGCAAGGAGATCGCCTACTTCGTGAAGATCTACCCCGAGTAAGGCTAGTCCTCCGTGGGCGTAGGCCATGATGGAATAGACAAGGTTGCTTCTTCGTGGACCCTTCGTGGGTGGAGCCCTCCGTGGACTCGCGCAGCCATTACCCTCCGTGGGTTGAAGTCTCCATCAACGTGGATGTACGATAGCACCACCTATCGGAACCACGACAAAAATCTCCGTGTCACCAAACTGCGTTTGATCTTCTCCACCTCTCTTTACTATATATGCAATTTACTTTCCGCTGCCCATACTCTAGAATTGCATGTGTAGTGTGTTACTTGACTTGATCTTAATCGTAAAACTGCCTAAAACTTTGCATAACCAAAAGGCAGATTTTTTATATTGTCAAGTAGTCTAATCACCCCCCCCCCCTCTAGACATACTTCTTCGATCCTACAGCAACAATATAGTATTTAAAAATAGAAAATGAGCTCATAGACCTTACCACATTCTTGGTTCGGGACCAGTACAGAACAAGGCATTCCCAGTCATCATCCAGTAAATGTGTCTCAGGAGAACGTAAGGGAATTTGATGAGTTTCTTTGCCGGTGAAGTACGTTTTCTTCAAATAATTTCGATACTGCCACCAAGCATTCTTGAAGATAGCAGAGGTATTAGCACAGTTTACCTCATCCTGAGTTTCCAAATCGGTTCTTATCTATAGAGAAAAATGGGAAAATTTGCTGTATTATAACCATCATGGAGGTAGGATGTATGGGACAAAGCAAAGTAATTTCCATGAATTACATTACTTACACATAACTCCTGGACAAACACCTGCAACTGACATTTTCCTTCATCTTCAGTATAATATTTCCAAGATGGGAAGATACGCACATACGATTTAACAACATCAAATGCGATAGATGCTAAAGTACGACTAGCTGGTTGTGCTTCCACCACAGGAATAGGCGTACTAACTGGTGGAGTTGGAGTTCGCCGTGGTAGTACTGACCCTTTGGGCACTTGAGCTGCCTCACTAACTGCTCTTGTTTGGGAGCTCTGTGCTAGAGATGGTGTTGTGTTAACAGGAACTGGGTTACTATCTGCTAGGGTTGGGGTTAGATTGGGTGAAGCTGGTTCTCTGTCTATCGTAGTAGGGGTACAATCTGCGAGAGTTTGGGTTATGTGTGGTAGGGCTGGTTCTCGTGCATGTACAACCGGGGTGCTATCTCCACCAAGAGGTAGCACTGTTTTATTTGAAGACCGTCTTTTTAATCCGCTAGATGCTGGCATCACCCGCTCCAATTCAAATGGCCGATAAACAGGAAACATAGTTGAATGTACAGACATTGTATTAGAGACAGATGCAATAGATAGTGTGGAAAAAAGAGGACATGAAATAGTTGACATGTATATTGTTTAACTAAAATGGATAGCATGACATAATTTCACATATATGATGTCTATCTAAACTGGATAGCATAGCATAACATAATTCAAAGATGTGATGAATAACTAAAATGCGGTGCCAAGTTAGAGCATACACCTCGGTGGGGGGATAGGACTGGTCATCTGTCTCTGAATCCATCTCCGAGGAGCTATCGGGACCCAACAAGAGATCTGCTTCGACATGTAGCACTGTCTGCTCTGAAGGCCTTGTTTTCACTCCAGATTTTTCAATCTCCCACCCAAATGGCTGATTAACAGGAAAAGTAGTTTAATGTACAAACATTGTCGACAAATGAAAATGTAATGAAGAAAAGGATGTGCAAAATATCATTCAAATATATGATGCCTGGTTAAACAGGATGGCATTGCACACATATATTATGGCTGGCTAAAAGACATGAGACTGCATAATTCCAATATATGATATAGAAACTAAACAGATGGCGACACAACATGTCTAAACTAAGCAGATGACATATATGATGTCAACAGTAGGCACTGCAAGGCAACATATGCATGATATAACTAACATCATCATGCCAAGGTAGAGCAAACACCTTGGGGGGTAAATAGGAGTGGTCAGCGGCGTCTGAATCCGCCTAAGAATAGATATCTTCCTCTGGATTACAATCTGGAGAGGGGTGGGGAGGGTTTGCCATTGAACCCACCATGGAGCGATGTCTGCATGACATTGTATTGCCGCGCAAAACTCTTCTCTTTTTCTCTACATGTTCAGCATGACTGTGTACAATATCTGACATGCATACGAAAAAAATATGGTGAGATTATGTAAGGAGAGCATGCAGAAATTTAGAGTGATGGTAACAACCAGTTGATGGATCCAAAAATAATGATAGCAGGCTGATGATTGCTTTAATTTAATAAAAAGACATATGATGATTGCTTTACTATTTGTTTCCCACCCAAGATGAACAACATAGGCATACCCTAGGTGAACCAGATATTAGACAGAGATACTATTAATTGCTTCCTCGATATGTGCCCCACAACTAATTTAGAACTCAACTTTGAAGATTAATTTGGACCTGACTTGGAGTCCAAGAGGTGAACAGGACGATAAAGTAGCAGGTAATTTTAAGAAATGCATAACATAAGCAGAATCAAAAGAGTGCGACCTCTCTTGTGGACCCGTGTACTCCTCAAGTTCATCTGCTAAGTCGATGATGGTGATGCCGTTGCGGTGGGTGCCGGCGGCAGGGAAGGAGATCTGAGGCAGCGGAAGACGGTCAGGAGTCGTGATGACTGGTTTGGTGGATGTTTCTGTCGATGGAGCACCTCAGGTGAGGTGGACGACGTCGCGGCAGGAGCAGGACAAAGCACACAAAATTCCCTTCGACACCTACCTGTAACTGAAGTAATTCTCTAAGGGCTCATTTGGCTTGCATGATTCTAAAAATGTAGGGATAGGAAAAACACCAGAATAGGATAGGAATGCACATGGTAAACAGAGCATTTGAAAACACACGATTTCTGTCAACTTGGGAGTTTGGTTTACAGGAATTGGAAGAGCAGAGGAATGCAAAGAAACATGGCCAAAATAAAGTGAAACCATATGAAAGCGTGTACAGTTAGAATGTTATTCTGCCACTAATGCACTTGGTCTTGTTTTCATGCATAGGATTTTGAAAAGTAGGTCCAGGTGGATGTTTTGCTTCATTCCTTTCAACAAAATGCATGAATAATTGAATAGTAGAGTGCCATTGGAAAATTCCCTATTGCTATGTTTTTCCGTTGAACCAAAATAGCCCTAATGGATCGACATAAATGTATAGTAGTACGTGATGCAACAAGTGTACAACCTCTTTGCCGTAGCCGTGTCGACCTCGGCATCATTGGGTTGGTCGCTAAAGCAGTTGAGGCAGAGGTGGCTGTTGGAGGTGTGGAGGAAGATATGAGGAATCGATAGACGGCGTCCAGGGCACTGCTCTGTTGTGATGGTTCGTTCTGTCGTTGGAGCAGCCCCGGTAAGCCGTAAGACGTCAAGGCTGAAGCAGCATAAGACAGACATCGACAATCTCAAGTGGGATTCTAATAGCATCTCCAATAGATGATGTAAAATAGATGTAAAATTTACATCACCAAAAACCACCTGACTACAACAGATGAGGTAAAAATTGTTGACTCTGAACTTAACTGTCGAAACTGAAATATACTGTGGAATCTGAATGTTACTATCGAAACTAAATGCAATGGTAGCAGAGAGGCACTTGACATGTAGTTTAGGGAGGGCCTGCAGTTCATCTTCAACCTTCACCCCCCTGAGCCGCCAGCCACCACCAGCTGAACCGCCGGCCCCAGCGCCGCCTCGCCGCCCCGAAACAACTCCCCACTGTCGGTCCGCCGCCGCCCCGGCCAGCCCTATAGCCCCCCGCCCCCACCATGAACCCTAAGATAGATAGTGGGGTACCTCTTCGGCGAGCCCCCATCACCGCTGCGGGTGGTTCTTCCTTAACTCCGGTGAGCCCCCCACCCCCTGAAAATCGACTGACCCAAAAGTCGATTCAGTCAACTGAAGTGTAGCTAAATCGGAGCAGAGTAGCAGCACGAGCAAGGGGAAGAGCAGCAGCACCAGCATCGCGAGCGAGCGAGCGAGAGCTGGAGCAGCAGCAGCTGGGCGAGCGAGCGATCGAGCGAGAGCCGGAGCAGTAGCAGCTGGGCGAGCGAGCGATCGAGCGAGAGCCGGAGCAGCAGCAACATCATGAGCGAGTGAGCGAGAGCCGGAGCAGCAGCATCAGATCCGGCTGGAATGGACGCCGCCGACAAAGGGGCCTCGCACTGGGGGAGCGCCGCCATGCAGATGTCGCCCGCGGCGCTGGCTTCAAGGTAGCCGCTCCATGGGGGTGTGGGATGGAGCACCGTCGGCGCCGAGAGGTCAAGCTAAGGAGAAGGTGCGATGCAATGAGTGTACAACCTCTTTGGTGGCACCGAGTAGGCCTCGGCTTCGTCCGAGGAGTCGGTGAGGATGCTGCGGTTCCGGTGGAGCTGGTTAAGGCGGCGCTGTGGGGATGGAGCAGCCGCGATAGACGAGGGGATCATCGGAGAAGCTCCTTGGAGGTGGAGGACGGGGCGGCTGAACCGGCGGGACGACGAGATGGACGACGGATCCTCACGCGGGGAGGCGGACGAGGGATGTCGAGCTGTTGCGGTGGACGACGTCGTCGGGGAAGAGGCTCCGGCGGGGCAGCGGTGAGGTGACAGACGAAGGAGGGTGGGGTTTCACGGCTGGAGCGGAGAGGTTATGGCGGCCTGGGATTTCGAATGGCAAAAAGGAGGCGATGGAGACGCGCTTGTCCAAAATGTAGGGTGTGTTACAAAAGTACCCCCCACCGATTTGAACTAGCGGACCTTTCGGTTCAGGGTTAGAAGGGGGATTTCGCGTGTCGGGATTTGGCAGCTGGAGGGACTTTTCACACGAGTTGTAATTTCAGGATAGCAAGGTGCGGGTTGTGAAGCGCCAGTTTTGGGAGCACGATATCTGAATTTTCGAGGCGCGGGTTGAATTTTAGGGACAAGCCTAACGTGTAATATTGTACTTGTACGTACCAAATCAATTCGCACTTCCCTCAATCGAAAAGAAAACGAAAAAAATAAAACTATTCACACCACACAAAGAGATATTCTTGCCCCGTTTTACTATAAAAATGCTATTTAAAGCTACTCATACCAATAATTTAGTGCAATTAAATGCTATTCGGTAGTATGAATCCATGTTATGTCCAATTTTTTTTCACTTGCTGTATAATGCATGTAACCTACTCATACCCACATTTTAGTGCATTCCAAATGTCTATACTACCGCTGCAATTCGAACTGAATTTGAATTCGTTTCTCTATTTCAATAACAATCTACAATCATGATTGTTGCCAACTTCAACCATCATTCGTGTATTACCTTAATAACACACCACATGATTACTATAGATATAGATCTGAACTATGTGTACTACATGAACTCGAATTCTATTTTTTGAATACAGTTGATGTTGATTCAAAATAATAGTACATTTGATGTACTAACTATATATTCATAATATAAACCATGTTCCATACGTGTACACCATGTTTATCACACATAGTATAGTGCCCCGCCCCCTACATTATGACAAGTATTTAGACCTGAGCTGCAAAAGCCACACATTAGCCCAAATTATGATCAATGTTCTATATGTTATACGTAGTACTAGCAAGATGCCCATGCGTTCCATAGAACATCAACATGATCAAGGGGAGGCCTGATTTGCAAATATGGAGAGGGGGTGTGGGTATCTTTTTTCAAAATTGCCATAGTTTCCTTCTATCCGTCAGATATAA
This sequence comes from Secale cereale, assembly GCA_902687465.1. Taxonomy (NCBI): domain Eukaryota; kingdom Viridiplantae; phylum Streptophyta; class Magnoliopsida; order Poales; family Poaceae; genus Secale; species Secale cereale. Next base: position 587,243,099 of record LR738714.1, read on the forward strand.
ATCGAACGGCCTGTATTGTAGGATGGCACCATCATCAACAACTCCGTTTTTTATAAGAGTAGAGATAAAATATATTATATGTAGTATAACATGTTCATAAACACACCATGTGTATCACCGTTATATATATTCACACATGCGTCGGTTTAAAACACTATGATAAATTCTTCAAATATCCGAATTCGCCTTTTATAATGAAGTATGATCTCTATTCGTCTTTTACACCCACACAATCCTCTTATCTTTGTAGCTAGATACCGTTAACTTTCTCTCGCGCATGCAGACGCCCGCATCCCTCTCACCCTCCCTCAGCATTCTCTAGATCCATCGCGCAAATTCATCTTTTCACTTTAGGTCATTCACCCACGGTGTGTGTAGGCCCCCCAGCTCCTTATTTACGGCACACATCGATCGATATGCCTCTCTAGCCAGGTGTGCCTAGCACAAAACACAAGCTTCCCCTCTTCTCTTATCACCGTCCATGCCTCACTCCCACCACTCTCTTCATCGATCTCGTACTCGCACACTCCTTCCCCTCGATATAGTATGACTCTCGCACCGCCTCCTAGATGCATCCCTCTCTCTCTATCCTTCTCCCCGCGCCTCATTTGCTTCTAACACGCACATGCATGTATACCGGTCGATCTCCCAACATATACCTAGGTCGACTTTAACTATCCCCCCATCGATCAACGTACCTCACAAGTTATGTCTCTCCTTTCTCTGACAAAGGACGATTGATCTTCCTATGTAGTTATGTCTGCTTACCACAGCCATATCGCCCCCTCATCATTCATGCATGCCTCCTGACCCGTCTCTCACATGCACGTGCACAGATAGGCAGGCGGCAGCCATCCCCTCTATTAGTGATATTGCAGACGTGCCCTCCGGTTGTCTAGCAAGCCTATCCCACCATTTGTTAGAAGCAACTCCACTACCACCCCCTCCAACACTCTAGCTCTGTCTCTCTCCCAACCTTATTCCTCTCCTACACATATGCATGGATGCCGATCGATATCCCTTAATACATGAGGTAGATCAATCTCCCTTAATACATGAGGTAGGCCTCTCTCCTCCTCCACACATATACCAGCCATTGTACCTCTATAGTTAATTAGGCCTCCCCCACCACACACCGATAGTCGAGTGCTGTAGGTAGGTATCCATGCCACAGAGACAAACTGCACCTGTCCCCTCTCACGTTCTAGTAGACCAGCCACTCTATATCTTTGACGTGGGCACACACAAATTCGATGGCACTCTTTACCGATCGCGCGCGCGCGCACACACACACACACAACATCCCTCTCTTCGATTCTATGGACACCTCAAGCCGATGATACCTCCACTCTCATCTCTTGGATCGCCCCCTCTATATAGATGATATATCCAGGACTCTATTTCACACACATTGCATATGTTCAATTTTTTGATTGACCCCACCCCCCCCAAAAAAACTCTCACGAACCCACACACTATATCTCTCTACGTTTGTACCTCTCTCACACAACCCCACATAGGTGGTGTACGTATACAAGAAGAGAATAGGTGCACCGTGCATGTACTCATGCTTCGTGCCCAGCCACACCCGCGCGGGTACACGGTGGAGCTAATTTCTGTAGGAAATGGCAGCCCACGTGCTAATTTGAACGCGTGTAGCGATTGTTTACCTACGGAGGTCGTGTACCACGCGTGCACGAAACAAAGTTCGACTTGATGCGTTGGCGCGTTATTTTTAAATAAATTTATATCGCTCAATGGCATGTACACAGAATATAAAACAATTTTTATGGAGAAAAAGTTAGTCCGCTCCACTATATTCAATGGAGCCTGCCTGCCTGGTTTGTCTCTCTTCAGAGTATCTCACACAAGGCTGCAGTGGCCCCCCCTCTCTCTCTCACCGTTGGTCACTGATCCGACCGCATCCCGTCCGCCGGCGGAAAGGGATGACGTGCATCGTTTTTCCGTTCGACGGCGCCGAGGCAACACGTCCCAATCTGCGGTACACGCCGTTCTCTCTGACCAAGCTCCGGCGTGGTAGGGCCTACGCCACCTGTTCGCTGCCATAGTATGGGCAGATTCTACCCGCCGCCGCTCACCTAGTCACATCCCGACAACCTCCAGGTATTCCCTCCGGCCTTGCTCCACTGCCCGTCTTCCCACGTCACTGCATGTGGATCTTCCATAGTTCTTTGCCCAAAACGTAGCTCGTCCGGCGTACTTTCCATATTGCAATCTCGTCCTCACACCGTTTTAGACAAACACAACCGTGTTGTTATCTTCCCTTAGGACAAGGAATATGCTTATTTTTTGTCATCGCATGTGTCATCAACTGTTATTGGCCAGTAATTGTTTCCTTTCTACCTCTTTTTTGCAAACAGGGCTATCCATTTCACCTCGTTTGTATTGCGACCTTTTGGTGAACTGCACAAATCACTTTTTTCTTAAGAGTGTGTTGTGCAGTTCTACCAAAATGTCACACGGGCAATGTCTCTACATTTCAGTGCGACTGCACAAAGGGAGATTGGTTTTGCTCTATCCTCCTCATCCAACTCCGAGCCTAATCTTCTCCAAATAGTTAGTCTTAAGAGAGTCTGCAAAGGTGACCGGCTTCTATTTGTGTGTTTATTGTTTCATCAGCAGTCCTCTATTATCGTAATCACACTTAATTTCTTTGGAACAGGGACGCTCAGCTCTATTTTAGTGGAACTGCACAAAATGATCGGAATGTTGCATGCTCCAGACAGCTACTTTTTTCCCAACATGCCTTGTTGATTTAGACAGAGTTGG
>LR738714.1:587246006-587272998 GCA_902687465.1 Secale cereale
GGGGGGGGGCGTTGTTGCCATTGAAAGCATGGACCAATTTTAATTTAACACCTTCTCACAACTTTGTCTTCAGTTGTGATGTAAATATTAGCTCTGATTAGCAAGGAAGTTAGTTTTTTATTGTTTCCGAAAGAGCATCGATGGCAAGACACACGAAACAAAGGCTGAAAGCTCACACCATTGTACAATTTCATGTCGCTGGAAAATTATTTGTATAGTACGTCAATTATGTAAACAAATGCTAGAAGCTTGATAGCATTGCGAGAAGCCTCTTCGGCATCCGGGTCCATGTGCCATGCACAAAATTATACTCCTTCGTTCCTAAATATTTGTCTTTTTACAAATTCCAAATGGGCATATTTTCGAGTGTAGATTCACTCATTTTGCTTCGTATGTGTACTCCATCCATTCCTAAATATTTGTCTTTCTAGAGATTTCAACAAGTGACTACATACAGAGCAAAATGAGTGAATCTACACTCTAAAATATGTCTATATACATCCGTATGCAGTAGTCCATTTGAATCTCTAAAAAGACAAATATTTGAGTAGTCACTCGTTGAAATCTCCAAAAAGACAAATACTCCGGAGTATATTTAAGAACCGAGGGGGTAGTGCACAGCCGCATGGGAGACTCAGACCGGTCGTTGCGCCGCACTAATAGTGAGTAATGAGCAGTCAAATCATAAGCCCCACCTTTCCCACTGTAAGTTGCTCGGAAGAAGCTGATGACCCACAAGTGTAGGGGATCTATTTTAGTCCTTTCGATAAGTAAGAGTGTCGAACCCAACGAGGAGCAGAAGGAAATGATAGGCAGTTTTCAGTAAGGTATTTTCTGCAAGCACTGAAATTATAAGTAACATATAGTTTTGTGATAAGGTAATTGGTAGAAAGTGGCAAACGGTAAAAGTAAATAAGGTGCAGCAAGGTGGCCCAATCCTTTTTGTAGCAAAGGACAAGCCTAGACAAACTCTTATATAAAGGAAAGCGCTCCCGAGGACACATGGGAATTATTGTCAAGCTAGTTTTCATCACGATCATCTGATTCACGTTCAGTACTTTGATAATTTGGTATGTGGGTGGACCGGCGCTTGGGTGCTGCCCTTACTTGGACAAGCCTCCCACATATGATTAACCTCTAATGCAAGCATCCGCAACTACAAAAGAAGTATTAAGGTAAACCTAACCATAGCCTGAAACATATGGATCCAAATCTGCCCCTTACGAAGCAACACATAAACTAGGGTTTAAGCTTCTGTCACTCTAGCAACCCATCATCTACTTATTACTTCCCAATGCCTTCCTCTAGGCCCAAATAATGGTGAAGTGTCATGTAGTCGACGTTCACATGACACCACTAGAGGAGAGACAACATACATCTCATCAAAATATCGAACGAAGACCAAATTCACATGACTACTAATAGCAAGACTTCTCCCATGTCCTCAGGAACAAAAGTAACTACTCACAAGACATAATACTGTTCATGATCAGAGGGGTATTAATATGCATAATGGATCTGAACATATGATCTTCCACCAAATAAACCAACTAGCATAAACTACAAGGAGTAATCAACACTACTAGCAACCCACGGGTATCAATATGAGATTTGGGTACAAAGATTGGATACAAGAGATGAACTAGGGTTTGAGAGGAGATGGTGCTGGTAAAGATGTTGATGAAGATAGCCCTCCCCAAGATGGGAGAGTTGTTGGCGATGACGGCGGTGATGATTTCTCCCTCCCGGAGGGAAGTATCCCCGACAGAACTGTAATGCCCAGGATGGAGTTATACCTCCTACGTGTCGAGGCACGTCTTAAAGGCATAAGTCCATCCTAGAATGATCTCAAGTTTGGTAATCTTTGCACATCTCATGTAAAAGAGGGGATTGTAAACATAAATAGTTGGCTTACACTCGACACGTCACACAAATACAATACATTTCTCAATCATCATACATTAAGAATATCACAACCCTCTAAGGGCAAAACCAAATGTCAAGATACCAAACTTAGATAAATAAAACACAGGAGGATCGAATCCTAGTAGAAGTCTCCACTACTGATCATCCGGATATCGAACATAGTACCAACTACGCTCCTCGTCGTACTCCCAATCCAGCTCGGTGCCATCACCTGGATAGCTCACAGCTGGACCTGCATCTGGTGTGGTGAAGTAACTGTGAGCCACAGAGGACTCAGCAATCCCGTTCCCGGGTAACATGACTATTTAAGCCTTTGGGAGAGGATAAAGGCTGAAGAAAAGAATAAGTGTCTGCAGCAGCAACTAGCAACTAGCTTACATGAGTAAGTGCGAGAAGAGAAAGCCTCGGACGAGAAGTGATCACGAAATGATCCTAGCTACAAGCTCAACAAACATAACCCCTCCGTGTTCAACTCCCGAATCCCTATTCGGAAATTGACAGTCACGGAACACACGCTGGTAGTGTATTAGAAACATTGTGTCAAGTTATCTACAACCGGATATTAACAAGCTCCCATCTGCCACATAACCGCGGGCATGGCTTTCGAAAGTTCAAACCCTGCAGGGGTGTTCCAACTTGACCCATTACAAGCCCACGATCCGCGGAGTCGCAACTCCAAAGTGGGAAGACCCGAGTATTCTCGGAATCCCGTGCTCAAGATATACCGAACTAAGGTAAGGCTAATCCAGCAAATCCTCCCGGCGTGTCGACACCCTGATAGTAGCCGCGCGTATCTAAGTCTCAGGACAGGACCGGATGGGCGAAGCTATGGGTTTATATCAATCCTCAAGTTCCCTCGTGGTGACCCCGCAGGCTCCCCGTTTCGGACCAACACTCATGTGGAGCACTGGCCCGGGGTTGTTGATTAAGAACTCGGGTTAATTACTCCCTATGCAAGTTATTTAGTTAATAGGCAAATAGTACCAATGTTGGGACTTGCTGGAAAAGACTTAGCACTTAGCGGTTTATCGAGGGGGTCCCATACACCCCAACCGTGTTAGGAACGCATAATCAAGGAACATAACACCGGTTTATACGGTTCCTAATGGCATGAGTGGAACAAATCACCAAGCAAAAGGCTTAGCCTTCCACCCTTGCCAATATATAGATGATTTCATTTAGCAATTATATAGTGTGATATAACCCAACAAAACTTCAACATGAAGCAAGCATCTTCGATCTTCACCTGCAACTAGCAATGCTATAAGAAGGGCTGAGCGAAGCGTACTTAGCCAAGCAACGGTTTGCGTAGGTAGGGTGGTTAAACATGGCAATGGTTACAAGTAGGAGGCTGACAGGAAGAACATGGGCATCGAGGCAAAACTATAGATCGAGACTACTAGCAATAGGCAAAGATAGTAATGTTATCGGGGTTCAGTCATCTTGCCTGAAGAGAAGTCGTTCGGATCGTAAGAAGGGTCCTCGTGCTCAACCTTGTTGGTAACCTCGTGCTCGTACTCGTACTCGGTCTCAGCTTCCGGCTCTAAACAATACAATCACACCAAGCACAAATCAACAAGATGCAATGCGCACTCGAAAAAGATGGATGCATGAAGGATGCACTAAGTATGCACACGGAGCACGTAAAATAGCACTCAAGCAAAACACCTCAAAACAAGATGACAATATGATATTATGAATCTACGCAGAAAATCAATCAAGTTTCATATAAGACTCGCTGAAATCGGAGTTACGGGCTAAAAGTTATGCCCGAAACAAGAAATGAGCGAAAGCTGAAAATTACAGCAACATAGCAACTTCGGAGCACAAAATAATTAAGCTACAGCACTCAAACAACATGGGAAAGAACATGAACACAAACTAGACATATACTACAGCAACTAAGTCCAAAGGTGCACCCCCAAAGGAGTCACGGTTCAATAGCAATGAGCTTGGACATATTGAACTTGACAATAAAATTCTGGCAGCAGAATTTTTTTGAAACTTTGGAGCAAAAGATAAACATGCTACAACCACTTAAATAAGCATGTGAGAACATGAATGGAAAGCCAACAATATATACTACAAGGAACAATCAAGATCCACTCCAAAACTAACATGGTTTGTCCTAGAACATCACACGAACATGGCATCGGAACATTACAGATTTCAGACTTAGTGAAAAACCACTAAGTCCTAAAACAGCAATTCATCATGGCATCTAAAAGGGCAAGTTTAAGTCACCTCGAAACTAAACATGGCAAGTGGTAAGCACCTCATCAAAGTTCACATGATGGTGATTCCGAAACACACAAGCATGCTTCATGGAGATAAACACAACGATAGCAACGAGCTCAATAAGATGGCATTTCATAACAAGTGAAACAACATCACAGCCACATGACACTTTGCAACGATGATAAACATGGCAAGAATAAATCTATCATGCTACCTAGCACATCCAACATGTAGAGCATTTCAAGACAAACACGTGGACATGTCATTTGCATCATTCGGACAAACGAGCTAAAAGAGATCACATGGCAAAGATGACATAAAAACATCACATAACAGCAGTTTATATCACGATGCACTCTTGCAACAGCAAAACAAGCACCTAGATGATCTCTAACATGCATGACACTAAAAGATAAAATGTAGTGCTATTCACCACGAACGTCTGGACATGCTATTTGCGCGAAACGAACAAACACACTAAAAGATATAGCAGTTGCAAGATAGCATCAGACAGATAAGAAAACTACAGACTTAGAAGAAAAGAGGTGGAAACAACCTCAGGATCTGTGGGAAAAAAACAACCGGCCCGGGGTTGTTGATCTGGCCCGGCGGCTGCTGCGACCCGATCCGGAGGCGGGATCTGGGCCGAGGTGGAGAGGCGGGAGGCGGGAGGCCCAGGTGGCGATGAAGACGGGCCGCGGCGGCGCACCGGCCTAGCGCGGTCTGGTGCGGGGGAGCCGCCGGCTGGGCCTGAAGGCGAAGCGGGCCCGAGCTGCGGCTGAGAGCTGGGGCGACACGGCCCACCAGGCTGCGATGCGGCGATCGGGCCCAGGAGGGGAGGCGAGGAGAGGCCCGTGCGGCTGGCCTCTGCTGGGCTCGTCCGGCGAGCGGGGAACCGGATCGAGGGCGCGGCTGAGCTGGGCCCAAGAGGAGGCGAAGGCGCTCGGGCCGACGGGGCGGTCGAGGCGAAGCGGTCCAGGAGCGATCGAAGCGGAGGCTCTGGCCTCGGGCGGGCGATGTGGTCTAGATCGGGGATCCAGTCGATGCGGTCGGGGAAGCGAAGCGACCAAGTGGTCCAGCGCCTTCGGGCGGCTGGGGCTCGAGGCGAGCGGTCGGCGGAGGGACCGAGGGCGGGAGGTCGAGGCGTTGACCGAGCGAAGGAACCGATCGGGATCTGATCCCCCGATCGAGGGACTTCCCGATCCAGCGAAAAACGCGGTGGCGGTCGGCTGGACGATCCCCAGGCAGTGGATCTGATAGAAAAATGAGGAGAGAAAAAAAAGGAAAGAAGAGGCTAGAGGTTAGGGATGCCAAAAATAGACTAGGGTCTATTATATAGCAGATTTTAGGGTTAGGGGGATTTGGGGGTGTTAGGAGCCCTCCGATCGCGATCCGACGGATCCGATCGCGGGGATAGTTTAGATGGGCCTAGGAGAGGTTAGTGGGCTGCTGGAGGGATGTTTCGGGCCACAAAGCAAAGGCACTTTGGACCCACACGAATAACTGTTGGGATAGCAAACGGAGTCCAAACGCGACGAGATTTGAGAGGCGGGTTGCACACAACAAAACAACAACACACACAACAACCTTGCGGCACACCGGTAACGTTACACGGCCAAACACCAAAGTAGGCCTACGGGACGTCACGGACACGTGAGGGAGCTCCGGAACGCGAAACGGACAACGGGAAGGAACGCGTGGAACCGGATGTAACTGACAACACAAATGCAATGCGATGCACATGTCTACATGATATGAATGAATGCCACACACTCACACAACAAAACGACGAAAACCCGAAAGACAAAGAACCCGAAATGGAAATAGATGAAGCCGGAGATATATTATATGCCCAAAAGGGAAAGTATTACATCCGGGGCATTACAAACTCTCCTCTACTACAAAAAGATCTCGTCCCGAGATCTAGGATTGGAAAAAGGAAGGGTACTCGGAACGAAGATGATCTTCTCGTTCCCAGGTAGCTTCTCGGTCGGTGTGATGTGACCACTTGACTTTCAGAAATTTGATGGACTTGTTGCGGTTCTTGCGTTTGGTTTCTTCGAGAATTGCAACGGGATGCTCTCGGTAGGACAAGTCTTGTTGAAGATCAATCTCTTCAAACGGAATCATGCGCTCAGGTGCCTTGAAGCATTTGCGGAGTTGAGACACATGGAAGACATCATGAACATTGGCGAAGTTTGGAGGGAGCTCAAGTTGATAGGCTAGATCGCCTCTTTTGCCAAGAATCTTGAAAGGCCCGACGTATCTAGGAGCAAGCTTTCCTTTGATACCGAATCTTTGGGTGCCTTTCATCGGAGACACACGGAGATAAACATGATCATCAATGTTGAAAGCCAAATCACGATGCTTGCCGTCATAGTAGCTCTTTTGACGCGACTGAGCGGCCTTGAGATTCTCACGTATGACTTTGCACATTTCTACGGCTTCTGAGATCAAGTCATTGCCAAGAAGTTGACGTTCGCCTGTTTTAGACCAGTTGAGAGGGGTACGGCACTTTCTGCCATAGAGGATTTCAAACGGAGCTTTGCCTGCACTTGCTTGAAAACTGTTGTTGTAAGAGAACTCGGCAAATGGAAGGCAGTCTTCCCATTTCATGCCAAAGGATATGACACAGGCTCTAAGCATGTCTTCTAGAATCTGATTCACGCGCTCGACTTGACCACTAGTCTGAGGGTGAAAAGCAGTGCTGAACCTGATCTTAGTGCCCATAGCGGACTGAAAGGAGTCCCAGAACCTTGATGTGAAAAAGCTTCCATGGTCTGAGGATATAACTTGAGGAATGCCATGTAAAGACACGATTCTGGAAGTGTACAGCTCTGCCAATTGAGCTGCATTGATGGATTCTTTGACTGGCAGGAAGTGAGCGACTTTGGTAAGCTTGTCAATCACCACAAAGATAGCATCATTCCCTCGCTTGGATTTAGAAAAGCCAGTGACGAAGTCCATTTCAATGTGGTCGAACTTCCACTCTGGAATAGGAAGAGGTTGGAGAAGACCGGCTGGACGTTGATGTTCTGCTTTCACTCTTCTGCAATCAGGTGTTGGGGATACACGGGAAGCACCGCGCAATCAACTCTAAACCTACATCCAGGTGTATCCATCCTTCAACACATAACCAGTCTTTCTCGGAAACTGTTTACCTCAGACCTTCGAAAAGCATCCACTATAACAAGCTATGGCAATACTCCCGAACTACCTCCCCAGTACTGGGTGATGTCGGGGTTATCTTGCCACCGGCCGTATAGGAGAGATTTTCGATGTCGGCCGTCTTAAGTATTTAGTACTGCCGCGATATGCTTGTGACGACAATACCCCGAAGCTCAACTCCCCGGGACACTGCCACAACCCCTAATGTCAGGAGGCATCGAGAACAATATCCTCGTCACAAGAACATCGAAACAATCCCAGAATACTCGCGGGATTCCTAAAAAAAATTTGGTGCAATTCTTGAAGATAGGAGAGACAAGAGTAGTCGTCAGGAGTCCTCACCAGAGAGAAAGGAGATGAGAAGCAAAGAAATCCTACTCTCCGATATAATATAGGACTCAAAAAGTTTTTCAGTGTGTGCCTAGACTCGACCGTCAACGATTCGATCAAACAGTGGGGGCTCCTAGGTCGGAGAAGGCTCTGAATACCAACTTGTAATGCCCAGGATGGAGTTATACCTCCTACGTGTCGAGGCACGACTTAAAGGCATAAGTCCATCCTAGAATGATCTCAAGTTTGGTAATCTTTGCACATCTCATGTAAAAGAGGGGATTGTAAACATAAATAGTTGGCTTACACTCGCCACGTCACACAAATACAATACATGTCTCAATCATCATACATTAAGAATATCACAACCCTCTAAGGGCAAAACCAAATGTCAAGATACCAAACTTAGATAAATAAACCACAGGAGGATCGAATCCTAGTAGAAGTCTCCACTACTGATCATCCGGATATCGAACATAGTACCGACTACGCTCCTCGTCGTACTCCCAATCCAGCTCAGTGCCATCACCTGGATAGATCACAGCTGGACCTGCATCTGGTGTGGTGAAGTAACTGTGAGCCACAGAGGACTCAGCAATCCCGTTCCCGGGCAACAAGACTCTTTAAGCCTTTGGGAGAGGATAAAGGCTGAAGAAAAGAATAAGTGTCTGCAACAGCAACTAGCAACTAGCTTACGTGAGTGAGTGCGAGAAGAGAAAGCCTCGGACGAGAAGTGATCACGAAGTGATCCTAGCTACAAGCTCAACAAACATAACCCCTCCGTGTTCAACTCCCGAATCCCTATTCGGAAATTGACAGTCACGGAACACACGCTGGTAGTGTATTAGAAACATTGTGTCAAGTTATCTACAACTGGATATTAACAAGCTCCCATCTGCCACATAACCGCGGGCATGGCTTTCGAAATTTCAAACCCTGCAGGGGTGTTCCAACTTGACCCATTACAAGCCCACGATCCGCGGAGTCGCAACTCCAAAGTGGGAAGACCCGAGTATTCTCGGAATCCCGTGCTCAAGATATACCGAACTAAGGTAAGGCTAATCCAGCAAATCCTCCCGGCGTGTCGACACCCTGATAGTAGCCGCGCGTATCTAAGTCTCAGGACACGACCGGATGGGCGAAGCTACGGGTTTATATCAATCCTCGAGTTCCCTCGTGGTGACCCCGCAGGCTCCCCGTTTCGGACCAACACTCATGTGGAGCACTGGCCCGGGGTTGTTGATTAAGAACTCGGGTTAATTACTCCCTATGCAAGTTATTTAGTTATTAGGCAAATAGTACTAATGTTGGGACTTGCTGGAAAAGACTTAGCACTTAGCGGTTTATCGAGGGGGTCCCATACACCCCAAGCGTGTTAGGAACGCATAATCAAGGAACATAACACCGGTTTATACGGTTCCTAACGGCATGAGTGGAACAAATCACCAAGCAAAAGGCTTAGCCTTCCACCCTTGCCAATATATAGATGATTTCATTTAGCAATTATATAGTGTGATATAGCCCAACAAAACTTCAACATGAAGCAAGCATCTTCGATCTTCACCTGCAACTAGCAATGCTATAAGAAGGGCTGAGCGAAGCGTACTTAGCCAAGCAACGGTTTGCGTAGGTAGGGTGGTTAAACATGGCAATGGTTACAAGTAGGAGGCTGACAGGAAGAACATGGGCATCGAGGCAAAACTATAGATCGAGACTACTAGCAATAGGCGAAGATAGTAATGTTATCGGGGTTCGGTCATCTTGCCTGAAGAGAAGTCGTTCGGATCGTAAGAAGGGTCCTCGTGCTCAACCTTGTTGGTAACCTCGTGCTCGTACTCGTACTCGGTCTCAGCTTCCGGCTCTAAACAATACAATCACACCAATCACAAATCAACAAGATGCAATGCGCACTCGAAAAAGATGGATGCATGAAGGATGCACTAAGGATGCACACGGAGCACGTAAAATAGCACTCAAACAAAACACTTCAAAACAAGATGACAATATGATATTATGAATCTACGCAGAAAATCAATCAAGTTTCATATAAGACTCGCTGAAATCGGAGTTACGGGCTAAAAGTTATGCCCGAAACAAGATATGAGCGAAAGCTGAAAATTACAGCAACATGGCAACTTCGGAGCACAAAATAATTAAGCTACAGCACTCAAACAACATGGCAAAGAACATGAACACAAACTAGACATATACTACAACAACTAAGTCCAAAGGTGCACCCCCAAAGGAGTCACGGTTCAATAGCAATGAGCTTGGACATATTGAACTTGACAATAAAATTCTGGCAGCAGAATTTTATTGAAACTTTGGAGCAAAAGATAAACATGCTACAGCCACTTAAATAAGCATGTGAGAACATGAATGGAAAGCCAACAATATATACTACAAGGAACAATCAAGATCCACTCCAAAACTAACATGGTTTGTCCTAGAACATCACACGAACATGGCATCGGAAAATTACAGATTTCAGACTTAGTGAAAAACCACTAAGTCCTAAAACAGCAATTCATCATGGCATCTAAAAGAGCAAGTTTAAGTCACCTCGAAACTAAACATGGCAAGTGGTAAGCACCTCATCAAAGTTCACATGATGGTGATTCCGAAACACACAAGCATGCTTCATGGAGATAAACACAACGATAGCAACGAGCTCAATAAGATGGCATTTCATAACAAGTGAAACAACATCACAGCCACATGACACTTTGCAATGATGATAAACATGGCAAGAATAAATCTATCATGCTACCTAGCACATCCAACATGTAGAGCATGGCAAGACAAACACGTGGACATGTCATTTGCATCATTCGGACAAACGGGCTAAAAGATATCACATGGCAAAGATGACATAAAAACATCACATAACAGCAGTTTATATCACGATGCACTCTTGCAACAGCAAAACAAGCACCTAGATGATCTCTAACATGCATGACACTAAAAGATAAAACATAGTGCTATTCACCACGAACGTCTGGACATGCTATTTGCCCGAAACGGACAAACACACTAAAAGATATATCAGTTGCAAGATAGCATCAGACAGATAAGAAAACTACAGACTTAGAAGAAAAGAGGGGGAAACAACCTCAGGATCTGTGGGAAAAAAAGAACCGGCCCGGGGTTGTTGATCTGGCCCGGCGGCTGCTGCGGCCCGATCCGGAGGCGGGATCTGGGCCGAGGTGGAGAGGCGGGAGGCGGGAGGCCCAGGTGGTGATGAAGACGGGCCGCGGCGGCGCACCGGCCTGGCGCGGTCTGGTGCGGGGGAGCCGCCGGCTGGGCCTGAAGGCGAGGCGGGCCCGAGCTGCGGCTGAGAGCTGGGGCGACGCGACACACCTGGCTGCGATGCGGTGATCGGGCCCAGGAGGGGAGGCGAGGAGAGGCCCGTGCGGCTGGCCGCTGCTGGGCTCGTCCGGCGAGCGGGGAACCGGATCGAGGGCGCGGCTGAGCTGGGCCCAAGAGGAGGCGAAGGCGCTCGGGCCGACGGGGCGGTCGAGGCGAAGCGGTCCAGGAGCGACCGAAGCGGAGGCTCTGGCCTCGGGCGGGCGATGTGGTCCCGATCGGGGATCCAGTCGATGCGGTCGGGGAAGCGAAGCGACCAAGTGGTCCAGCACCTTCGGGCGGCTGGGGCTCGAGGCGAGCGGTCGGCGGAGGGACCGAGGGCGGGAGGTCGAGGCGTTGACCGAGCGATGGAACCGATCGGGATCTGATCCCCCGATCGAGGGACTTCCCGATCCAGCGAAAAACGCGGTGGTGGTTGGCTGGACGATCCCCAGGCAGTGGATCTGATATAAAAATGAGGAGAGAAAAAAAAGGAAAGAAAGGCTAGAGGTTAGGGATGCCAAAAATAGACTAGGGTCTATTATATAGCAGATTTTAGGGTTAGGGGGATTTGGGGGTGTTAGGAGCCCTCCGATCGCGATCCGACGGATCCGATCGCGGGGGTAGTTTAGATGGGCCTAGGAGAGGTTAGTGGGCTGCTGGAGGGATGTTTGGAGCCACAAAGCGAAGGCACTTTGGACCCACACGAATAACTGTTGGGATAGCAAACGGAGTCCAAACGCGACGAGATTTGAGAGGCGGGTTGCACACAACAAAACAACAACACACACAACAACCTCGCGGCACACCGGTAAAGTTACACGGCCAAACACCAAAGTAGGCCTACGGGACGTCACGGACACGTGAGGGAGCTCCGGAACGCGAAACGGACAACGGGAAGGAACGCGTGGAACCGGATGCAACCGACAACACAAATGCAATGCGATGCACATGTCTATATGATATGAATGAATGCCACACACTCACACAACAAAACAACGAAAACCCGAAAGACAAAGAACCCAAAATGGAAATAGATGAAGCCAGAGATATATTATATGCCCAAAAGGGAAAGTATTACATCCGGGGCATTACAAGAAGAGCTCTGCCGGAGCCCTAGATTGGTTTCAACCTCGGTTCCGCCTCGAGACGGTGACTTCTAGTCCCGAAAGCCTCATGCTGATTTTTCCAGGTCAAAACACCTCATATAGGAGAAGATGGGCATCGGGGGCCTTTTGGCTGGCCCACAATGCAAGGGGGCGCGCCTTGGGAAGGGGGGCGCGCCCCCCACCCTCGTGGACAGCCGGTGGCCCCCCTCGTGGACTTCTTTCGCCAGATAATTTTTATATTTTCTGAAACGGCGTTCTGTTGAGTTTCAGGGCTTTTGGAGTTGTGCAGAATAGGTTTCCAGAGTTTGTTCCTTTTCCAGCCCAGAATTCCAGCTGCCGGCATTCTCCCTTCTTCATGTGAACCTTGTAAAATAAGAGAGAAATGGCATAAGTATTGTGACAATACATATAATAACAGCCCATAATGCAATAAATATCAACATGTAAGCATGATGCAAAATGGACGTATCAACTCCCCCAAGCTTAGACCTCGCTTGTCGCAAAGCGAAAGCCGATATCGAAAAATATGTCCACATGTTTAGAGATAGAGGTGTCGATAAAAACAAAATACATACATGAGGGCATCATCATCATTTTCATAACATCAATTTATATAAATATAGTCATATGATTCTTATGCTAAAGTAACAATTCATCCACAATATCAAGTATGAATCATAAAGTTCATTGGAAACTAACAAACTTTGATCTCAGTCATTGAAGCAATTGCAATTTATCGTAACATCGGAAAGAGTCAATATAAGACCTTTTCAGCAAGCCTACATACTCAACCATCATATAGTCTTTCACAGGTGCTCACACTCACGCAATACTTATGTTTATGGAGTTTTAATCGGACACAGAGAAAGATAGGGGCTTATGGTGTTGCCTCCCAACCTTTTACCTCGAGGGTAATGTCAACAGTAATAGATCATGAAAACTTACATCCAAGTGGGTATATATGTTAGGATCTTTCCAACACAATGTGCTTGCCAAAGGATAAATTGTAAAAAGGAAAGGTGGATTTCACCATGACACTTAAAAGGCAAGAATAATAGATAGGCCCTTCGCAGAGGGAAGCAGAGGTTGTCATGTGTTTTTAGGGTCGGATGCACAAAGTCTTAGTATAGAAGAACTTCACTTTATATTGCCACTTGTGATAAGGACCTTTATTATGCAGTCCGTCGCTTTTATTACTTCCATATCACAAGATCGTATAAAGCTAATTTCTCCCACACTAATAAATCATACATATTTTAGCGAGTTTGCAACATGACAACTTACTTGGAAGGATCTTTCTCAATCCATAGGTAGGTATGGTGGACTCTCATGGCAAAACTGGGTTTAAGGATGTATGGAAGCACAAGTAGTATCCCTACTTAGTGCGAGGAGTTTTGGCTAGCATGAGGGGGAAAGGCAAGCTCATCATGTTGGATGATCCGTGACAATATACTTTCTTTCGGATATAAGAATATATAACCCATTATGTTGTCTCCCTTGTCCAACATCAACTCTTTAGCATGTCATACTTTAATGAGTGCTCACAATCATAAAAGATGTCCAAGATAGTATATTTGTATGTGAAGCCTCTCTTATTTTATTACTTCCTATTAATTGCAATGATGACCAAAACTATGTTTGTCAACTCCCAATAACTTTTATTTATCATACTCGTGTATGTGCAGTCATTACTACCCACAAGATTGATATGACCTCTTTGATACTCTTTATGTTTTCTTTCTTTTTATCATGACCCAAGTGGGGAAATGAAGCCCTTGACTCAACACTAATCTTTATTATATAGCTCACGGACTCGATTACAAAGGGTAAAGCTCACAAAGCAAAAGTTCACAACTGGATCATGCTAACTTTATTCTACTAGATCAAGATACTACCAAAAGGATCGAACTAAGTAAAACGATAAAGATAGGAGTGATGGTGATACGATACCGGGGTCACTCCCCCAAGCTTGGCAGTTGCCAAGGGGAGTGCCCATACCCATATGATTATGTCTCCTTCTTCGGGGGTGGTGATGATGGAGTTGCAAATAGTGACGGAGGATCCTCATATATCGAGCGTAGGAGATCTTCCAGCTTGCGGATAATACCTTTGAGAGCAGCTATGTAATCCTTCAACAGAATATTTTCACTTGTGAGATGCTTGTTTCGAATTTGAGCCAACTCAATCATCTTGAAAGCTTCAATCTCAGTTGAGGTAAAGAGGTTAGGAAGATGTTTAGGGGTCTTCTCCTTGTGCCGGAGCCGGATCTTCCACCTCCATCTTGATCTTCTTCTCCTTGTGGATCTCCTCGTGTCCTTCCCTCTTTAGATCTATCTTCATTAGCCAAGCATCATTACCTTCGTTGTTCGAAGAGGGAGACGACATGATGCCTGGCTTCGCAAACCCTAGCAGAAAACAACTCTAAAGAACAACAGAGGATTTTAGCGTGATATAGAGGTCAAAACCTTCGGGAGTATATATAATGAATTTTTACCGACCAAAAGGAGTAACCCACAAGAAGATGGAGTCCGGGGGACACACGGGGTGCCCACGAGGCAGGGGGCGCGCCCGCCAACCTCGTGGACGCCTCGTGTCTCTTCCGGACTGCGGTTTATTTTTCTATTTTTCTAAATATTCCAAAACGGAGAAAAATTTGCTTTAGAACTGTTTTGGAGTCGGTTTACTTACCGTGTCACATACCTCTTCCTTTTAGGAGGCTAAATCGTTCTGGAAAGTGTCCCTTATGTATTCCTCCAGGGTTACAGTTTCAATAACATTAGTTTCAACATTTATAGGATTAACTGAGATATAATGTTTAATTCTCTGACCATTCACCACCTTCGGATTTGTGACTTCGAAGTTGTTGATTTTTATGGCACCGAAACGATAGACCTCCTCGATAACGTAAGGTCCTTCCCACTTGGAGAGAAGTTTTCCTGCAAAAAATCTTAAACCAGAGTTGTATAGCAAGACATAGTCACCTACATTAAACTCACGCTTTTGTATCCTTTTGTCATGCCATCTTTTAACTTTTTCTTTAAACAGTTTGGCATTCTCATAGGCCTGGGTTCTCCATTCATCGAGACAGCTAATATCAAATAGCCTCTTCTCACCAGCAAGTTTAAAATCATAATTGAGCTATTTAATAGCCCAATATTCCTTATGTTCTAGCTCAAGAGGTAAGTGACAAGCTTTTCCATACACCATCTTATATGGAGACATACCCATAGGATTTTTGTATGCAGTTCTATAGGCCCATAATGCGTCATCAAGTTTCTTGGATCAATTCTTCCTAGACCTATTAACTGTCTTTTGCAAGATTAGTTTCAACTCCCTATTACTTAGTTCTACTTGACCACTAGTCTGTGGGTGATAGGGGGATGCAATTCTATGGTTGACATCATACCTAGCAAGCATCTTACGGAAAGCACCATGAATAAAGTGTGAACCACCATCAGTCATTAGATATCTAGGGACTCCAAACATCGGAAAATAACTTCTTTAAGCATCTTAATAGAGGTGTTATGATCAGCACTACTGGTTGGAATAGCTTCTACCCACTTAGTAACGTAATCAACAACAACTAGAATATGTGTGTACCCATTGGAGGCAGCAAACGGTCCCATATAATCAAAGCCCCAAACATCAAATGGTTCAATAACAAGTGAATAATTCATAGGCATTTCTTGACGTCTACTGATATTACCAATTCTTTGACATTCATCACAAGATAAGACAAACTTACGGGCATCCTTGAAGAGAGTAGGCCAATAAAAACCGGATTGCAATGCCTTATGTGCAGTTCTATCTCCCGCATGGTGTCATCCATAAGCTTCGGAGTGGCACTTGCGTAGGATCTGTTCCTGTTTATGCTCAGGTACACAACGTCTAATAATACCATCTACTCCTTCTTTATAAAGATGTGAGTCATCCCAGAAGTAATGTCTCAAATCATAGAAGAACTTTTTATTTTGCTGGTATGTGAAGCTAGGAGGTATAAACTTAGCAACAATATAATTAGCATAATCAGCATACCATGGAGCGATACGAGAAGTATTTATGACAGCTAGTTGTTCATCAGGGAAGCTATCATCAATAGGTTATGGGTCATCAAGTATATTCTCTAACCTAAACAAGTTATCTGCTACGGGGTTCTCAGCTCCCTTTCTATCAATAATATGCAAGTCAAATTCTTGCAGCAAGAGAACCCATCTAATAAGTCTAGGCTTAGCATCTTTCTTTCCCATAAGGTATTTGATAGCAGCATGATCAGTGTGAATAGTTACTTTAGAATCAACGATATAGGGTCTAAATGTATCACAAGCAAATACAACTGCTAAAAATTCTTTCTCACTGGTAGCATAATTTCTTTGGGCACTATCTAGAGTTTTACTAGCATATTGGATAACATTCAATTTCTTATCAACTCTTTGCCCTAAAACAGCTCCTACAGCATAATCACTAGCATTGCACATAATCTCAAAAGGTAAATTCCAGTCAGGAGGCTGGACAATAGGTGCAGAGATCAATGCATTCTTAAGTATTTCAAATGCTTCTATACAATCATCATCAAAGACAAGGAATATTTTTTTGTAAGAGATTAGTCAGAGGCCTGGAGATTTTGGAGAAGTCCTTAATGAACCTCCTGTAAAACCTGACATGACCAAGGAAACTCCGTATACCTTTGATGTCCTTGGGGCATGGCATCTTTTCAATAGCATCAACTTTAGCTTTGTCAACTTCAATACCTCTTTCAGAAATTTTATGTCCCAAGACAATGCCTTCATTAACCATAAAGTGGCACTTCTCCAAATTCAATACAAGATTAGTGTATTCACATCTCTGCGAAACTCGATCAAGGTTGCTTAAGCAATCATCAAAAGAAGTTCCGTAAACAGAGAAATCATCCATGAAAACCTCAACAATCTTTTCACAAAAATCAGAGAATATAGCCATCATGCATCTTTGAAAGGTAGAAGGTGCATTACATAAACCAAAAGGCATATGTCTATAAGCAAAGGTACCGAAAGGACAAGTAAAAGTGGTCTTTTCTTGATCCCCTTTTGACACAGGTATTTGAGAGAAACCAGAATAACCATCTAGGAAGCAGAAATGAGTATGTTTGGATAACCTTTCTAGCATTTGATCAATGAATGGCAAGGGGTAATGATCTTTCTTAGTAGCTTTATTTAACTTACGAAAATCAATTACCATCCTATAACCTGTAACTATTCTTTGTGGGATCAATTCATCTTTATCATTAGGAATGACAGTCATACCTCCTTTCTTTGGGACACAATGGACAGGACTTACCCACTGACTATCAGCAACTGGATAGATAATACCTACCTCTAGAAGCTTCAGTATTTCCTTCCTTACCACTTCTTTCATCTTAGGATTTAACCGTCGCTGATGATCAATAACTGGTTTCACATTTTCTTCCAATTTTATCTTGTGTTGGCATATAGTGGGACTGATGCCCTTAAGATCATCCAGAGTATATCCAATAGCAGCACGATGCTTCTTCAGAGTTTTCAATAATTTTTCTTCTTCCGGCTCTGAAAGGTTAGCACTAATAATATCAGGATATATCTTCTTTTCATCAAGATAAACATACTTAAGATTATTAGGCAAAGGTTTAAGTTCACACACGGGATCACCCTTGGGTGGAGCAGGATCCCCGAGGGTTTCAATAGGCAAGTTGTTTTTCAATACGGGTCCCTGTGTAAGGAATATTTCATCTATTTCCCTTCTCTCATTCATAGTCATATCATTTTCGTGGTCTAGCAAGTATTGTTCTAAAGGATCATTAGGTGGCACGGCAATAGAAGCAAGACCAATAATTTCATTTTTACTGGGTGGTGCCTTTTCAAGGGGTTGTCTACGGAATTTAGCAAAGTTAAAATCATGAGACATATCCCCTAACCCCACAGTGACAATATCTTTCACGCAGTCTATCTTGGCGTTAACAGTATTCAAGAAGGGTCTACCAAATATAATGGGACATAATTCATCTTGTGGGGAACTAAGAATAAGGAAATCAGCAGGGTATTTAACCTTCCCATACAAGACTTCAACATCTCTAACAATCCCAACTGGTGAAATAGTATCTCTATTAGCAAGCTTAATAGTAACATCAATCCCTTCTAACTCAACAAGTGCCAATCATGCATAATTTCGTTGTACAAATCAAAAGGGATAATACTCGCACTAGCATCTACGTTGCATAAACCACGATACCAATGATCTCCTATCTTAACAGAGATAACATGCAAGCCTGCAACAGGTTTATGTTTATTCCTAGCATTGGGTTTGGCTATTCTAGCAGACTCTTCTTGGAGGTAAATAACATGTCCATCTAAATCTTCTACCAAGAGATCTTTAACCATAGCAACACTAGGTTCAACTTTAATTTGCTCAGAGGGCGTAGGTGTTCTAGTATTACTCTTACGAACTATAGTTGAAGCTTGAGCATGATCCTTTATCCTAAAGGGGAAAGGTGGTTTCTCAATATAAGCGATAGGAATAACATGATCAACATTATAAGTGATAGTCTTTTCTTCAACTTTAATAGGTTCAACTACTTTTACTTCAATAGGGGGATGGTATTTAAACCACTTCTCCTTGGGGATATCAACATGAGTAGCAAAAGATTCACCTAAAGAAGCTACTATCTCAGAGTCAAGTCCATATTTAGTGCTAAACTCACAGAAAACATCGGTATCCATAAAAGCCTTTACACAATCAAACTTAGGGGTCAAACCTGACTCCTTACCTTCGTCGAGATCCCAATCTTCAGAGTTGCGTTTAATTCTTTCCAATAAACCCCATTTGAAGTCATTAGTATTCATCATATAAGAGCCAGAACAAGAAGTATCGAGCGTGGAGCGATTATTAAGAGAAAGCCAAGCATACAATTTTTGAATGATCATTTCTCTTGAGAGCTCATGATTGGGGCACAAATATAACATTGACTTAAGCCTCCCCCAAGCTTGAGCGATTCTTTCTCCTTCGCGAGGCCAGAAATTATATATACAATTACGATCACGATGAACTTGGTGCATAGGGTAGAACTTCTGATGAAATTCCAACTTCAGACGATTATAGTTCCATGATCCCATATCATCGCATAGCCTAAACCATGTCAATGCATCTCCCTACAAAGATAAAGGGAAGACCTTCTTCTTGATAACATCCTCGGGCATACCTGCAAGCTTAAATAATCCACAAACTTCATCCACATAGATTAGATGTAAATCGGGATGCAGTGTTCCGTCTCCTGTAAAGGGATTTTCAAGCAGTTTCTCTATCACACTCGAAGGAATCTGAAAGCAAACATTTTCAATAGGTACAGTAGGTTGAGGAGAAACTATTTGCTCTTCTGTTCGGGGTGAAGATACCCCAAACAAGCCCCTCAAAGGATTTTGAGCCATAGTAACAAGTGACAATAAATTTCAGCACACTATATAAATTTTTCCTTACCAAATTCCACTCACCAAAGGCGCTTCACTCCCCGGCAACGGCGCCAGAAAAGAGTCTTGATGACCCACAAGTGAGGGGATCTATCGTAGTCCTCTCGATAAGTAAGAGTGTCGAACCCAACGAGGAGCAGAATGAAATGATAGGCAGTTTTCAGTAAGGTATTTTCTGCAAGCACTGGAATTATAAGTAAAATATAGTTTTGTGACAAGGTAATTGGTAGAAAGTGACAAACGGTAAAAGTAAATAAGGTGCAACAAGGTGGCCCAATCCTTTTTGTAGCAAAGGACAAGCCTAGACAAACTCTTATATAAAGGAAAGCGCTCCCGAGGACACATGGGAATTATCGTCAAGCTAGTTTTCATCACGATCATCTGATTCGCGTTCGGTACTTTGATAATTTGGTATGTGGGTGGACCGGTGCTTGGGTGCTTCCCTTACTTGGACAAGCCTCCCACTTATGATTAACCTCTAATGCAAGCATCCGCAACTACAAAAGAAGTATTAAGGTAAACCTAACCATAGCCTGAAACATATGGATCCAAATCAGCCCCTTACGAAGCAACACATAAACTAGGGTTTAAGCTTCTGTCACTCTAGAAACCCATCATCTACTTATTACTTCCCAATGCCTTCCTCTAGGCCCAAATAATGGTGAAGTGTCATGTAGTCGACGTTCACATGACACCACTAGAGGAGAGACAACATACATATCATCAAAATATCAAACGAAGACCAAATTCACATGACTACTAATAGCAAGACTTCTCCCATGTCCTCAGGAACAAAAGTAACTACTCACAAGACATAATATTGTTCATGATCAGAGGGGTATTATTATGCATAATGGATCTGAACATATGATCTTCCACCAAATAAACCAACTAGCATAAACTACAAGGAGTAATCAACACTACTAGCAACCCACAGGTATCAATCTGAGATTTGGGTACAAAGATTGGATACAAGAGATGAACTAGGGTTTGAGAGGAGATGGTGCTGGTGAAGATGTTGATGAGATAGCCCTCCCCAAGATGGGAGAGTTGTTTGTGATGACGGCGGTGACGATTTCTCCCTCCCGGAGGGAAGTATCCCCGACAGAACAGCTCTGCCGGAGCCCTAGATTGGTTTCCACCCCGGTTCCGCCTCGAGATGGCGACTTCTAGTCCCGAAAGCCTCATCCTGATTTTTCCAGGTCAAAACACCTCATATAGGAGAAGATGGGCATCAGGGGCCTTCCGGCTGGCCCACGAGGCAGGGGGCGCATCCTGGGAAGGGGGCGCGCCCTCCACCCTCGTGGACAGCCGGTGGCCCCCCTCGTGGACTTCTTTCGCCAGATATTTTTTATATTTTCTGAAACGGCGTTCTGTTGAGTTTCAGGGCATTTGGAGTTGTGTAGAATAGGTTTCCAGAGTTTGTTCCTTTTCCAGCCCGGAATTCCAGCTGCTGGCATTCTCCCTTCTTCATGTGAACCTTGTAAAATAAGAGAGAAAAGGCATAAGTATTGTGACAAAACATATAACAACAGCCCATAATGCAATAAATATCAACATGTAAGCACGATGCAAAATGGACGTATCAGAAGCAACCATCAATACACTCTTCTTTGAATCCGCTCATACTACTCCATCCGTCACTGTTTATAGAGCGTGCTTCAGAAAAAGAGAAAATCTCTAGGACCAAGGTGACTAGCAAACGGCCTGAAAAATAGCATTGGTAGTTATAGCACGGCGTCATTACTATAGGAAATAATGCATGCACACATGCATGCAGTGCTTCCACCCCAGGTACACACATGCATGCACTTACTCCACTCTGTAGTACTACATCGAGAAAAAATTGCGGTTGCCTCGCTCTAATTAATTGAGCATTAAATCAAACGCGTTTAAAGTCTCTCTGGTGGTGGAAATGCATTGAGAGAAATGCATCATAATGAAGCACGCCCTGTAAACTGTGATGGAGGGAGGAGTAGTATGAAGGTGCAAAACCAAGTACGCGTACGGCCAGTCAGTCAACGCACCTCCTCTTGGCATATCACTAACATGTGGGACCGGAGTGTGAGCAAACCGATCTCAATTGGCGGCAAAATGGCCAACCCGCCGTTCCTTGAGAGAGACGAGGAGCGAGAACACACAGACGGGCTCGCACAGAGGCCAAGATATATTCGAGCATGGTTGATCGATATCATCATGTAATGCCCAGGATGGAGTTATACCTCCTACGTGTCGAGGCACGACTTAAAGGCATAAATCCATCCTAGAATGATCTCAAGTTTGGTATCTTTGCACAACTCATGTAAAAGAGGGATTAAAAAGCAAAAGAGGATAGTTGGCTTACACTCGCCACTTCACACAATACATTACATAAGCAATCATCATTCAGAACATCACAACCCGACTACGGGTGAAGAACCAAAGAAAGATACCAAAACAACATAAAGCCACAGGCCAGGAACGAATCCTAGTAGAAAACCACTACTGAACATCGAAACGTCTCAAGCAAACGGCCACACTCTTCATCGAGCTCCTGGTGAAGCACTGAACCAGCTCCGGCATCTAACTCGGCTGGACCTGCAACTGGTGTGGTGGAGTAACTGTGAGCCACAGAGGACTCAGCAATCCCGTTCCCGGGTAACAAGACTATTTAAGCCTTGGGTGAGGATAAGGCTGAAGAAAGAAATATGAGGTGAAGGAACAAACAAGAGTCTGCAGCAGCAACTAGCACTAACTTACGCAAAAGAGAGCGAGAAGAGAAGAGCATCGGTCGAAAGATGATCACGAAGTGATCCTAACTAAAGCCGGTCAAACATAATCCCACCGTGTTCAACTCCCGAATCCCTATTCGGAAATTGACAGTCACGGTACACACGCTGGTAGTGTATTAGAAACATTGTGTCAAGTTATCTACAACCGGAATTAACAAGCTCCCATCTGCCACATAACCGCGGGCACGGCTTTCGAAAGTTCAAACCCTGCAGGGGTGTTCCAACTTGGCCCATCACAAGCCCACGATCCGCGGAGTCGCAACTCCATAGTTGGGAAGACCCGAGTATTCTCGGAATCCCGTGCTCAAGTTAAACCGAACTAAGGTAAGGCTAAACCAGCAAATCCTCCCGGCGTGCCGACACCCTGATAGTAGCCGCGCGTATCTCGTCTCAGGCCACGTCCGGATGAGCAGTACGTACAGATACCGAAGATCCCAGCGAACTGGGTGGTATCCGCAAGTGGCTCTAGTTTGGGACCAACACCATCAGCACTGGCCCCCCCTGCTATGTAGAATTAAGAAAGAGGGTTTGCAAGGCCCTTATGAAAGTTTTTATTAGTTTGTTATTAGGCAAATAGTACCAATGTTGGGATTTGCTGGAAAAGACTTAGCACTTAGCGGTTTATCAAGGGGGTCCCATACACCCCAACCGTGTTAGGAACGCAATAATCAAGGAACATAACACCGGTTTATACGGTTCCTAACGGCATGAGTGGAACAAAACACCAAGCAAAAGGCTTAGCCTTCCACCCTGCCAGTATATAGATGATTTCATTTAAGCATTTATATAGTGTGATATAACCCAACCAAACTTCAACATGAAGCAAGCATCTTCGATCTTCACCTGCAACTAACAATGCTATAAGAGGGGCTGAGCGAAGCGTACTTAGCCAAGCAACGGTTTGCATAGGTAGGGTGGTTAAACATGGCAATTGGTTACAAGTAGGAGGCTGACAAGAAGAACATGGGCATCGAGGCAAAACTATAGATCGAGACTACTAGCAATAGGCAAAGATAGTAATGGTATCCGGGTTCGGTCATCTTGCCTGGGATTCCACAAGGGAGAAGAACGGATCCAAGAAGAAAACGGAGCAACAGACGAGCGGATCCTCACAACTCCGGAACGAAACCGAAGCTAACAAGAGAAGCAACCGGAAAGAAAGAACAACACGGTAAACACCCAAGCATAAGCAAGCATGATGCATGTCCGGTTTAAATATGCATGGCATGGCAAGTGCACAAACAAATACTACAAGTTAAGTGGAGATCAATATGCAACGAGTTGCATATTGACGGAACACCACATTTAATTTATTTAGTTGACTCTTGTTTATTACAAGACAAGATTAATTGTTTTTAGCATGGCAAGAGGTGAAGCATAATAAAACTACACAACTAGACATTTTAAATGAGGCCGGAGAATAACAACAACATATCCGGAAAATCCCCATGAGCATGTTTAATAATTATAAGCAAACAACAATTCACACATATAATGTTGTTAATATGATGCGGATGACATGAACAAGTTTATGCAATTATTAAAAGGTTGACTTAAAAGAGATAAGAAGCATTTGTCACCGTGGTGGAACGAAAGGGTGCCACGGCATGATCCGAAAATGATGCAACGCATCATATCGGTTCCGGTATCTCGTTAAGAGACCGGTGCAAAAGGTGACGAAGCGAGTCAAACGAGATGAAAGTGGGGTGATCCCGTTACCGGGTTCCCACGAGTCGGTGACGAGGCAATCGAGGAACATGACAAAAGGTGGAACGGGCACGAAGCACACACGAGAGACATTTCATACAACACAACAAGCAAGCATCACACGGGTCATCCACGGGGTCGTTTCGGTATACCTTCGAAGCGTGCGTTTCGGGGCGGTTCGAGACGTCGAGGGACGTAGTGGAAGTAGAGGAAGTAGAGGTACACGGCCGTAGAGGGAAGTAGTCGTTCCCGGAACTCGTAGAGGAAGTAGTTGTTCACGTCATCGTGTCGAAGTACTTGGCGAAATCCTCGTTTCCGGGCGACGGTAGTGGTACACGCGACGGTAGTCGTTCGGGCGACGGTAGACGTTCGGGTCGTCGTGGAACTTGTCGGTCACGTAGTCGTACACGGACGTAGGGGTACTTGTTCCGTAGATGAACTTGTTTCGAAGAGGTACTTGGTCGGGTCGCCGGTAGTCGTACACGGGTCATTGCGGTCTTTAGCGGTAGTCGTTTTCCGTTCTCTGTCAAGGTCAACACCAGCAAAAGTAACACAAAACAAACAAAAACAAAAACTACTGCACGAGGCCACAGCGTGCTAGACGGGACGAAGGAGGCCGCAGGGGTGTTGCGGCCTGGAAGGCGACGGGGAGGCGCTCCTCTTGGCGCTGGAGCAGAACGGGGAGGCGGAAGGAGGACGTCGGCGCGGCCACTTGCGGGCTGCAGGAGCTCTGGCCTCTGGAGACGCGGACGAGAGGTTGGGGAAGGAAGGCGCCGGCGCTCGGGGACGTCGAGGCAGGAGGTCGCACGGGAGTGCCAGAGGGAGACGAGGTCGGTGCGGGCCTCCTTGGGCGCGGAGGGGCGCACGCCGGCGCTGAAGAACGGCGGCTCCTGGCCGGCCTGGGGCGCGCAGGGCGGCAGCCGGCGCCCTGGCGAGGACGACGCGAGGCGCTCGGGAGGAGCAGGGGCCGAGCCCGGGGCGTCGGGGATGGGGCGTCCACGGCGAGGCCGGAGGGCAGCAAGGCGCGGAGGGAGGCCGGAACCGCGGAGGGAGGCCGTCGGGCGCGCGAAGGGGAGGTCGACGGGCGTGCGCGGGCGAGGGCCTGGCGCTGCGGGAGCTCCTTGCCGCGGCGGAGGGAAAAGCCCTGCAGCGCTGGAGAACGAGGTCGGGGCAAGGCGACGGGATTCACTCCTGGCGGCTCTCGATGGGAGCGAAGGGACTGGGAGGAGCGAGGGAAAAGAGAGGTACGGGGCGCCAGAGAGAGAGAGCGAGGGGAGAGGGTTCGATCGCTGGCGGCGCACAGTGGGAGGAACGGAGGGAGCTGGTGCGGGGCTCGGTGCCCTAGGGTTGGGTGGCTGCTGGGCCAAGGCCTGGTTGGGCCAAAAGGGAGAGGGAGGAGGCTTAGGCCAGAGAGAGAGGGAAAAGGAGGAGGGAGGAGATGGGCCAGGGAAGGCCTGGGCTGCACCTTTTTGTTAATAAAACTGCTGCTGCCTTTTTCCCAAAATAAAACAGAATAACACAACAAGAAAGAAAGAAGGGGGTGCTAGAAAAGGAGTTAGGGCAAGAGGTAAAATCCCTGGACTCACGAAAAAATGTCAGGGATTTAAATAAAATAGAAGGAGGGTTTTTGGAGGAACCTCGAGCAACGAGAAAAGAATTATAGCAAGGTTTGAGGCAAGAATTGAGATAGAAATGCATGGAGAAATATTGCAAGTGTGTTACGGTGATTTCCAACAAATGGAATATTTTAAATATAGCTCCATAAATATTAGGAGGCTTTATATGTTATAAAGAGAAGACATCTTCCCTCGATTTAAATGGACCGAAGGTCCACACGATTTATTTAGGTTGAGATGCAAAAATTAAAATGACATGATGGCATGATGACATGATGCAATGCAAAAAATAAATAACACAAGCAAAAGAAACACACGGGCAACCCCGGAACATCTGGAACTTCGGGAAACTTCTGGAATCTTCTGGGACGTCGGTCTCGGGCGTCACAACTCTCCCACACTAACAGAGGATCTCGACCCGAGATCCTAGAGATATCACCGGGTAAAAACGGAAGAGGAAGAGGTAAAACAAAGTTGCTTCTTTGACAGACGAGTGAAAACCAAAGAACCTTGAGAGGTTAAACAAGTTGAAAGAAAGAAAGAATGCAACGGAGATGAACGAAGATGAAAAACACTCCGTTAGAAAAGAGGAACAAGGAGCATTACAAGAACCTTGAAGGTTGAAAGACATGAAGCAAGAGCTTACGGACCAAAGAATATGAAACCGCAATGGTATAGCCAATGAATAAGAATGACAGAATTCGGACAGCACTCCGTCTGTAAATGGAAGGAAAAGAACAAAAACTAGAGAAGATGGAATGATACCTGATGAAATCAACCAAACACTGCCTCCGGAACAATTAAAAGGATGGCACAAGAGGTAAGAAAGGATTCAGACAGCACTCCGGTTAAAAGATATGCAAAACTAGATAAGATGACGGAACTGAAAAGAAGAATACAACACTCCGGTTAAATAGACAAGCAAGGGAGAATATGATCTTGATAAAAACGAGAAGATGGTTAAAGAGAGCAACATAACAATGCTTCCGGAATGAAAGAATAGCATAAAAACAATGAAAGAAAAGAATGGAGAAGAAAAAGACAACTTCTCCCAAAATGAATTTGAAAGAGCATCCTTACGAAGAAGGGTAGAACGGAGTTGTTGGAAAAATCAACAACGAAAGAATAAGCTTGATGTGGGCTTATGGGAAAACATCTCAAAATTAAGAGGTGACAACCAGCCACTAACTTAAACAATTGATTGGATTGAGATCAACAAGGAGGCGAAAGAGTTATTTCAGCAGAATGAAAATGAAGAACTTGGGTCATTTATAAGCACCACAATAGCAACAATCCTTAGGGAAGGCTTT
>LR738714.1:587273082-587300959 GCA_902687465.1 Secale cereale
TTTAGGTGAAATACAACCCAAGATAACTCCAATGAATAAATTGAAGGGTTGAAAAGATCTCCTGAACAAGGAAAATGATGGGTTTTAAATATCTCATTCTTGAAAAACTCGTGAATCATGAAACATGAAGGAATTGTCAAAATGACATAACACCATCTGAAAGATAAGGTAGAACGGATTCCAATTGGAATGCATGATGAAGAAAGCTTGAGCTCCAACAAGAATCTTGATGAAGACTTCGAGGATGAATTAAATGATGAAGAACCACCATGAGAACTCCGGTAAGGAAAGCATGAAAAGAGAAAGATGAAAAGAATAAGCTTCAAGGCCTGCGATGAATTAGATGGAGCTTGAAATGATAAAGTTGAAATAACATGGAGCTCCGGAAAACAAGATGAAAAACTTAGAATCAAGGATATGATATGATGAACAAGCTCCAGACAAAAGAATTAAATCAACTTGAAGGAATAAGAATAAGAATTATGTGATGCATCTCCTTCACCAATTTAAATTGATGACAACCAATGGATTTGGCATACTACTTATTCTCGTTGGAAAGGATTGGAGAGATATAGCACAAGCTTGGGTAAATCTTCAACGAACCACCGGTAGGATTATGAAAAGAACAAATGAATTAAAATGATAACAACGGAAGGGTAAACTTGAACGAACCACCATAAGAATAGGGAGACGAACGAAGAGACATCAATGAAGAATATTTGGAGGACGAAGTTGAAAACTGAGAACGAAGAAAACTTCTGAAATGATGGCCTTCGGAGGATCACAAAGAAAGAATTCATGAAATGCTCCGGACGAGTATAAAAAGAATTCCTCACAATCAAAACGATAATGAGGATGGCATGAAGGTAGAACCACAACTCTTGAGAGTACGGGCCAAGATTTAAGAGAAACACTTCTCCGGTCTACAAATGTTGAGAATGAAGACGAGAAATGCCATAAGAATTGTTGAGCACTCCGGAATGAAGAATTAAAAGGTTGAACCAATGATGGAAAGAATTTGAAAGCGGTCCTGAAGAAGGACTGTGACTGATGGAAATCATTCTTATGTCACACTTTGGAAAGAATTTGAGAATAACTCCAGAAAAAAAAGAAGAGTCAGGTAAGATCCTGGGAAAAGACCTGTGGGTTAGGCCCACTCAAAGAAATCACCGTTGAAAAGATTGCTTAAGAGATATTGCACCGGTTGAATTAAATGGCTTGAATAAGATAGCAATCCTCAAAATAGCTTGAATGGATTAAGAATGGAATTATGAATCTTCTGAGATATCTTGAGCTCTCCGGATATGAATAGCAAGAGGAGAAAGATTAATTAGTGCACCGGAATAAGAAAGCATTGTGAAAAGAGGAAAAAGGATAAGATCAACACCAAAATCTTGAATTACATCCACCGGAAGAATTAGAGAACAAAAGAATAATGAACTTGAAGCTCATGAGCATCTTCATGATAAATCACCGGATAAGAACATTGAAGGAAAAGAATGAAGGAATATCACATGAATAAAATTGATACTTCGTCTGAGAATTTCTTGCTCCAAGAAGAAGAAGGGTGGGAGGGTGGGGAAAAACAAAGATAACTTGAGATGAACAAAAGGGCACCGGTTGAAAAAGAATTAACATGAAGATCTTGATGATTAAGAAGGACTAACACTCCCATAGAGTATGAGAACACCGATTAGAAAAGGTATGGAATCAACATTTGACATCGAAGCAACTCGAATACCAGAATCAAAACAAAAACAAAGGGTAGATATGCAGCATCATCTTCACAATATCATCCGAACAGAGGATTGAACGAATGAATTCCGCAGGTACATCAGCTTGACGAGAAGCCACTTGGAGAACAAAAGTAAATAAAAAAGGAACAAGGATCAGATAGAACAAATACAAGATAGAAGCTTCGTTCGACATCTTTGTGCTGAAAGCTCATGGAACGTGTTACAAAAGGGTTTTGCAATCCCCGGATCAGCATAGCCAAGGACCCTTTAAGATGCAACTCCCGATCAGAACAAGTCCATAAAACCACTTCACTCAATGTAGAACCCCAAACTTCATATCGAGCATCCGTTGGAAGAATGCCTAGAACTACTTGATGAACCCACCTATAGATTTCCGAAAGTTTCCAGTTATGCAATCAGGTGTTGGGGATACACGGGAAGCACCACGCAATCAACTCTAAACCTACATCCAGGTGTATCCATCCTTCAACACATAACCAGTCTTTCTCGGAAACTGTTTACCTCGGACCTTCGAAAAGCATCCACTATAACAAGCTATGGCAATACTCTCGAACTACCTCCCCAGTACTGGGTGATGTCGGGGTTATCTTGCCACTGGCCGTATAGGGGAGATTTTCGATGTCGGCCGTCTTAAGTATTTAGTACTGCCGCGATATGCTTGTGTCAATGATACCCCGAAGCTCAACTCCTCGGTAACAGGAGGCATCGAGAACAATATCCTTGTCACAAGAACATCGAAACAATCCCAGAATACTCGCGGGATCCTAAAAAATTTTGGTGCAATTTTTGAAAGTAGAAGAGAAAAGAGTAATCGTCAGGAGTCCTCACCAGAGAGAAAGGGGATGAGAAGCAAAGAAATCCTACTCTCCGATATAATATAGGACTCAAAAAGTTTTCAGTGTGTGCCTAGACTCAACCGTCAACGATTCGATCAATCAGTGGGGGCTTCTAGGTCGGAGAAGGCTCTGAATACCAACTTGTAATGCCCAGGATGGAGTTATACCTCCTACGTGTCGAGGCACGACTTAAAGGCATAAATCCATCCTAGAATGATCTCAAGTTTGGTATCTTTGCACAACTCATGTAAAAGAGGGATTAAAAAGCAAAAGAGGATAGTTGGCTTACACTCGCCACTTCACACAATACATTACATAAGCAATCATCATTCAGAACATCACAACCCGACTACGGGTGAAGAACCAAAGAAAGATACCAAAACAACATAAAGCCACAGGCCAGGAACGAATCCTAGTAGAAAACCACTACTGAACATCGAAACGTCTCAAGCAAACGGCCACACTCTTCATCGAGCTCCTGGTGAAGCACTGAACCAGCTCCGGCATCTAACTCGGCTGGACCTGCAACTGGTGTGGTGGAGTAACTGTGAGCCACAGAGGACTCAGCAATCCCGTTCCCGGGTAACAAGACTATTTAAGCCTTGGGTGAGGATAAGGCTGAAGAAAGAAATATGAGGTGAAGGAACAAACAAGAGTCTGCAGCAGCAACTAGCACTAACTTACGCAAAAGAGAGCGAGAAGAGAAGAGCATCGGTCGAAAGATGATCACGAAGTGATCCTAACTAAAGCCGGTCAAACATAATCCCACCGTGTTCAACTCCCGAATCCCTATTCGGAAATTGACAGTCACGGTACACACGCTGGTAGTGTATTAGAAACATTGTGTCAAGTTATCTACAACCGGAATTAACAAGCTCCCATCTGCCACATAACCGCGGGCACGGCTTTCGAAAGTTCAAACCCTGCAGGGGTGTTCCAACTTGGCCCATCACAAGCCCACGATCCGCGGAGTCGCAACTCCATAGTTGGGAAGACCCGAGTATTCTCGGAATCCCGTGCTCAAGTTAAACCGAACTAAGGTAAGGCTAAACCAGCAAATCCTCCCGGCGTGCCGACACCCTGATAGTAGCCGCGCGTATCTCGTCTCAGGCCACGTCCGGATGAGCAGTACGTACAGATACCGAAGATCCCAGCGAACTGGGTGGTATCCGCAAGTGGCTCTAGTTTGGGACCAACACCATCAGCACTGGCCCCCCCTGCTATGTAGAATTAAGAAAGAGGGTTTGCAAGGCCCTTATGAAAGTTTTTATTAGTTTGTTATTAGGCAAATAGTACCAATGTTGGGATTTGCTGGAAAAGACTTAGCACTTAGCGGTTTATCAAGGGGGTCCCATACACCCCAACCGTGTTAGGAACGCAATAATCAAGGAACATAACACCGGTTTATACGGTTCCTAACGGCATGAGTGGAACAAAACACCAAGCAAAAGGCTTAGCCTTCCACCCTGCCAGTATATAGATGATTTCATTTAAGCATTTATATAGTGTGATATAACCCAACCAAACTTCAACATGAAGCAAGCATCTTCGATCTTCACCTGCAACTAACAATGCTATAAGAGGGGCTGAGCGAAGCGTACTTAGCCAAGCAACGGTTTGCATAGGTAGGGTGGTTAAACATGGCAATTGGTTACAAGTAGGAGGCTGACAAGAAGAACATGGGCATCGAGGCAAAACTATAGATCGAGACTACTAGCGATAGGCAAAGATAGTAATGGTATCCGGGTTCGGTCATCTTGCCTGGGATTCCACAGAGGGAGAAGAACGGATCCAAGAAGAAGACGGAGCAACAGCGACGAGAGAATCCTCACAACTCCGGAACGAAACCGAAGCTATCAAGAGAAGCAAATCGGAAAGAAAGAACAACACGGTAAACACACATATCAAACATGGCATACGATGCACAA
Organism: Secale cereale; assembly: GCA_902687465.1. Lineage (NCBI taxonomy): Eukaryota > Viridiplantae > Streptophyta > Magnoliopsida > Poales > Poaceae > Secale > Secale cereale. The sequence goes on from LR738714.1 coordinate 587,277,604, forward strand.
GCAAGTATGATGCATGTCCGGTTTAAATATGCATGGCATGGCAAAGTGCACAAACAAATACTACAAGTTAAGTGGAGATCAATATGCAACGAGTTGCATATTGACGAAACACCACATTAATTATTTAGTTGACTCTCATTATTTACAAGACAAGATTAATTGTTTTTTAGCATGGCAAGAGGTGAAACATAAAGAAACTACACTATTAAGACATTTTAAATGAGGCCGGAAATAACAACAACAAGTCCGGAAAATCCCCATAAGCATGTTTAATAATTATAAGCAAACAACAATTAAACATTCTCATGTTGTTATCATGATGCGGATGACATGAACAAGTTTATGCACGTTTTATTAACAGGTTGACTTAAGAGGATAAGAAGCATTTGTCACCGTGGTGGAACGAAAGGGTGCCACGGCAACGATCCGAAAATGATGCAACAGCACCATATCGGTTCCGGTTTCTCGGTGAGGGACCGGTGCAAAACAAAAGGTGGAGTGAACGAGTTGAACAAGATGAAAGAGGTGGGGTGATCCCGTTGCCGGGTTCCCACGGGTCGGTGACGAGGCAACCGAGGAACATGACAAAAGGTGGAACGGGCACGAAGCACACACGAGAGACATTTCATACAACACAACAAGCAAGCATCACACGGGTCATCCACGGGGTCGTTTCGGTATACCTTCGAAGCGTGCGTTTCGGGGCGGTTCGAGACGTCGAGGGACGTAGTGGAAGTAGAGGAAGTAGATGTACACGGCCGTAGAGGGAAGTAGTCGTTCCCGGAACTCGTAGAGGAAGTAGTTGTTCACGTCATCGTGTCGAAGTAGTTGGCGAAATCCTCGTTTCCGGGCGACGGTAGTGGTACACGCGACGGTAGTCGTTCGGGCGACGGTAGACGTTCGGGTCGTCGTGGAACTTGTCGGTCACGTAGTCGTACACGGACGTAGGGGTACTTGTTCCGTAGATGAACTTGTTTCGAAGAGGTACTTGGTCGGGTCGCCGGTAGTCGTACACGGGTCATTGCGGTCTTTAGCGGTAGTCGTTTTCCGTTCTCTGTCAAGGTCAACACCAGCAAAAGTAACACAAAACAAACAAAAACAAAAACTACTGCACGAGGCCACAGCGTGCTAGACGGGACGAAGGAGGCCGCAGGGGTGTTGCGGCCTGGAAGGCGACGGGGAGGCGCTCCTCTTGGCGCTGGAGCAGAACGGGGAGGCGGAAGGAGGACGTCGGCGCGGCCACTTGCGGGCTGCAGGAGCTCTGGCCTCTGGAGACGCGGACGAGAGGTTGGGGAAGGAAGGCGCCGGCGCTCGGGGACGTCGAGGCAGGAGGTCGCACGGGAGTGCCAGAGGGAGACGAGGTCGGTGCGGGCCTCCTTGGGCGCGGAGGGGCGCACGCCGGCGCTGAAGAACGGCGGCTCCTGGCCGGCCTGGGGCGCGCAGGGCGGCAGCCGGCGCCCTGGCGAGGACGACGCGAGGCGCTCGGGAGGAGCAGGGGCCGAGCCCGGGGCGTCGGGGATGGGGCGTCCACGGCGAGGCCGGAGGGCAGCAAGGCGCGGAGGGAGGCCGGAACCGCGGAGGGAGGCCGTCGGGCGCGCGAAGGGGAGGTCGACGGGCGTGCGCGGGCGAGGGCCTGGCGCTGCGGGAGCTCCTTGCCGCGGCGGAGGGAAAAGCCCTGCAGCGCTGGAGAACGAGGTCGGGGCAAGGCGACGGGATTCACTCCTGGCGGCTCTCGATGGGAGCGAAGGGACTGGGAGGAGCGAGGGAAAAGAGAGGTACGGGGCGCCAGAGAGAGAGAGCGAGGGGAGAGGGTTCGATCGCTGGCGGCGCACAGTGGGAGGAACGGAGGGAGCTGGTGCGGGGCTCGGTGCCCTAGGGTTGGGTGGCTGCTGGGCCAAGGCCTGGTTGGGCCAAAAGGGAGAGGGAGGAGGCTTAGGCCAGAGAGAGAGGGAAAAGGAGGAGGGAGGAGATGGGCCAGGGAAGGCCTGGGCTGCACCTTTTTGTTAATAAAACTGCTGCTGCCTTTTTCCCAAAATAAAACAGAATAACACAACAAGAAAGAAAGAAGGGGGTGCTAGAAAAGGAGTTAGGGCAAGAGGTAAAATCCCTGGACTCACGAAAAAATGTCAGGGATTTAAATAAAATAGAAGGAGGGTTTTTGGAGGAACCTCGAGCAACGAGAAAAGAATTATAGCAAGGTTTGAGGCAAGAATTGAGATAGAAATGCATGGAGAAATATTGCAAGTGTGTTACGGTGATTTCCAACAAATGGAATATTTTAAATATAGCTCCATAAATATTAGGAGGCTTTATATGTTATAAAGAGAAGACATCTTCCCTCGATTTAAATGGACCGAAGGTCCACACGATTTATTTAGGTTGAGATGCAAAAATTAAAATGACATGATGGCATGATGACATGATGCAATGCAAAAAATAAATAACACAAGCAAAAGAAACACACGGGCAACCCCGGAACATCTGGAACTTCGGGAAACTTCTGGAATCTTCTGGGACGTCGGTCTCGGGCGTCACACATCATTACATGTTGGGCTGCTGTTTCGGCCCTTCTCCAGAATAAATGTGTACTTTATCAAAGATTAAAGAAAAATAAGAGTACAAAGGCTCCACCATGCAGTTCTAGTAGTAGTACTACTCGTACTACTAAACCTTGCGCTTGGCTCTTCGCCTCTTCGTGAAGTCGAATAATGATGGTACTCCGCATGTTCGGTACTACAGTGTATGCCTCTGGCAATCTGACACCGAATGAACTGATGCATGTCCACCGCCTGGGCGAGGGTACGTTACATTAGTCAAAAGGCGTAAGCGAGCTTCACCTTGTCCTGCAAGCTTCCTTGTTCTGCGAGTTGACGGGACACACCAACAAGTAGTGCTAGTCCATACTCCCTCCTTTCCAGTTAATATGGCTTAATCTTTTTTTGCGGGTAAATGAGAGAGCTTTATTTATATATAAGTATTCTTAGGACGATCAGCCAAGACACTAGTCACTAGGAAGTGAGGTACCCTGCAAAAAAGTAGGAAGCGAGGTGTGTCATCAAGCCAGCTCATGGCCACATTCAAAGTGTAGCAAGCACGGTTCGCACAAAGATGCGCCGCAAGGTTTGCTGACCTGTTTACATGCTGAATAACCAAAAAAAGAGAGGAAATATTACCGAGCGCTCCTATTTGTAACAGGATATGAGCCAGAATTAAGCGAGAATTGTGGCGAGTGTTCCATGCAATCAACTTCCATTATCACATGCGAGAACCCTCGAAGAGAACCAAATGTGTTGAAGATTGCTTTATCACATTTTAAAAATATAATAAGAGTGTAGATGCTCCTCCATCCGGTTCCTAGTGTACCTCTATAGACTACTATAAACTTTGCGCCTGGCTGTTCGCCTCTTCGGGAAGTGCAACAATAATAGTACTACTAGTATAGTGTATGCTTCTGGCAATTGGACACCTAATTAACTGTTGCACGTCCACCGCCCGAGCGAAGGACAACTTGCATTAGTCAAAAGTTTCTACTTGTCCTGCGAGCCACCGCGCGCAAGCTTCTCCCGTCCTACAAGCTTCTCCTCGTTTGGCAAGTTGACGGGACACAACAAAGTAATGCTAGTCCATACTTCCTCCTCTCCGGTTAATATGGCTTAATTTCAAACAAGATAAATACACTGTCTGTCACTATATATTTGTAAACATACGGTCAGTGGACTTCATAATACGCTCATTGCGCTCAATATATACATTTTCCGGTGTTTATACAGTCACTAGCTCACCCTGGCTGAGTATGTGTGTGCTTGCACGTGTAGGTTGAGCACTTGAGCGTGACCGTGTGTGTTCCGTCGTGTGCTCGGACATGCATGCATTAGGGCGTTGCGCGCGTTTTTGCGTCTATGTGTACGTGTGACTGTTGCATACACGTAGGGGGAGTACATGTAGGGGCCACTAAAAGAGCAGTCAAATCACACAGTAAGTTAGTCGGAAGAAGCAACCATCATTTCACTCTTCAATGACACGTACGCAATATAAAATGGTAGATATGGAGAGAAAAAGAAAACCACTATGTATACACTAGCAGGAGCCTAAGCTACAAGCCTGCTTGCTTTGGTTGCTCTCTTCACAAGCATAGAACGACGGTGGCCACACCACTGGTCACATATCCGGCCTGATCCCGCAACTGGGGGAAGGGAACAATGTTCTGCGTAGACGCGGTCGACATCGGCGAGGGAGAAAATCCATAGTCGGTGTGTCCCAATCGGGGGTCACCGTAGTATGGGCCGATGTCGCGTCCCAATCGCCCTTCTAGCTACAGCCCGACGTCCGTTTCGAAAATATTAGTGCATGTCAACAAAAATTATACTAGTATCGCTGTTCAGTTTCGAAAAAAAGCATATAAGTTGTTACTTCTTACCCAAAGGATCTTTATATCCAACAAACACAAAATATCCATTCGACTGTTCGAAGTTACTTTCACTACTGATCTGATGTCGAGGTAATTGCTGCATCGCCACCAAAACCCACCAACTCTTAAGGTAAAGTAGACCGAGCTAACCCTATATTAGCATATTACTAAGATAAACAGAAGGCACTGTAGAATCATTTAGGACCTGAGCTTGTCAATTTGAATGTGGAGGGACACCAGCTTAGCCCCGGCCAGTAGCTTGGGCGGAACTATGAAGAAGGTCAGCTCCTGCACGGCGACGTCACCGGGATCCCTACTGCTTGTCACCTCCATTTCCACCTTGATGGCGTCAGTCCTACCTTTGGGCTCCCCCAGCGGGCCGTTCGCCCATAGCTTGGCCACATAGTGCGGTAGTGGGGATGCCCCCGCTCTGATGCAGACGACCGACATGGCGATAGGCGCGCCGATGTCGAGCACACCGCCGACCAAGAAAAACGTGCGGACGTCCTCCTCCACGAACAGCAAGAGCCGTGGCTCCGACAGTGGCACTTGCAGCTCGAACGCCTTGCCGTACTGGATCCTGTGCACGGGCATGTGATGCACGGTGCTGATGTGGTGGGAGAGCATCGGCGGCGGGCCTTCGTAGCCGCAGACGGGCACGGGGAATTTGCAGGGCGCGAGCGTACACACGCTCTGGTGATCGGCGAGCTTGTGGTAAGTGACGTAGAGCCCACAGCCTTCGTGCGGGCACTCCAACCTCACCGAGGAGAGGACGGCGTCGACCGCCGTGTTCGGCACGTCGAAGCCACCGCTGCGCTCGCACTTCTGGCACTGCCACTGGTTCCCGGGGCGCTCGACGCGGTAGTCTGCGCAAGCCAGGTGCCCTCCCTTGCACTGTACAAATCAATCGAACAACACATCAATCAAGAAACCTGCACCTTGCTCGATCAGCCGAACGGACGAGGTGCATTCGGACCTCATACACTGGAGGCTTCAAGGGGCGGAGGCACAAGGGGCAGTGGAGCAAGGTGAGGTCCATCGAGACCATAGAGAGCTCCATCGTCGGGTCCTGTTCCGTCTGCATGATTTCGCCCTCCTCGTGCACAACCATCTCTCGCTTTATTAGGGCCGGGGCATTACAAATCTTTACCGTCCCATATTCATACTACTTCAAGGTGCATTAAATCAACACATGCAAGTATCAAAAGGAGAGTCACGGCATGCATGCATGTGTTGTAATTAATGCATTGGTAAACACAAATTATTGAAAAATATATCGAGTGCAGTGCTTTGATGTGTCGCATCAACTCGTACAAGACCGAGAAGTTTGATTACTACTACGCCCTCTCGCCTTAACCGCACCTGCCTTTGGCTGCATGACAGGTGGGCCACCGACCTGTTGGGCCCACCTGTCATGGACGGAAAGGAAGGAGCAGTAAGTCAATGAAGCCGCGTCCCTCCCTCGCCCATGAGCGTGGTGGCTGGTAGGACTAGGAGAAGCTTTCATTCGCTACACGCTCTCCCTCCCGTACGCGATGGACATGCAGCAGTTCAATGGTGTCAGATGGCCAGAAACATACTGTAGTACTCCTCCACTGCAGTAGTACTCCCGAAGAGGTGAAGAGCCAAGCACAGCCCGGACACTCATGTGGCAGTTTCATGTGTAGAGTAGTCTAGGATAGCATGTACCGTGCCTGTAAGCTTAAAATCATTGGGGTCGGCTACTCGGCTCGATGCTACATTTTTTGATTAAAATAATCTTCTAGCCCTACCTGTCATCCCGGTGATTCTAGTTTGCACGCTCATATGGTCAAGACATTAATATATATTTTAATTTTTGGTGGGGTAAATGTTAGAGGTTGTAGCAAATGGAGTATTGTACACTCCGGGTCTTTCAGCCAAGTTTAGAGGCAACCATGTGGGGCCAGTGCTATGATGTGTCGCGTCAACTCGTACAACGAGGAGAAGCTTGATTTTACTACTACACGCCTTCTCCTTCACACTTGCACGCGGTGGCTCGCAGACGAGGACGGGCTTTTGCTTATAGTATTACAACAAGCTATCCCTCCCGCTCGCGGTGGACGGACATGCAGCAGTGGATTCGATACTGTAGAAGCAGTAGTGCAACCCGAACATGGCAGTTCTGAACCTTGGAGCACGCATATAGCCAGGCTCTTGCATGAGACAAAATTGCTATGTGAGCCCACTATTGTAGTACTACTTGCTAGTATAGCCCTGTAAACCAGAAAGGAGTATTTTCCTTTCTAGAGATTTCAACAAGTGACTAGACTACACCGAGACGGAGTACATATGGAGCAAAATGAGTGAATCTACACCGTAAATAAATACGTAGTTCTCTCGTTTTCCTATCGGCCTTGGTCACGGTGCACAATATTGAGTATACTAGTATTATCTTGAAATTTACGAAGTCACCATAGGCACCTCATCGTCGACGGGAACGTCTCCTGACACGCGATAGACGCGAGCGTCAGTCGCCTCCATAGGTGCTTGAATGCCAAGGAGGGAGAGGGTGGCGGTTCCCGAGATGTTGAACGGTCAATGATGCATCCTCATATTACTCTACATGCAGAGGGAATTAATTGGAGAAGTAGAATAGAGCCAGCACGATGTGAATGCAATAGAGTTTGGATTCTCATATAAAGGCGCCCCACCACTTTAATCCATATACTCCTTAGTCTCTGCGCAACACTGCTCACTCCAATCCAAGACCAAGTGACCAGAATCCAGAAGCACCTATGGAGGCGATGGACGCGAGCGGCAGTCGACTGTGCCAAATCATCCAAGGCGCCGGCCTGCGGCCCCGCACTGCGCAACGTTTCCAGACGGTGCTGGTGACTATCGGCTACTTAGCCCTCGCCAATGCCGGCTTCGCCTCTCGCATGGACGACATGATGGTCAACTCCATCCGCAAGTTCGCCGCCATCAAGAAGCGCGCAGACGACCTTGCCGTACTGCTCCAGCCCGCGTGCCCAGGCTCCTCATTGCCTGCCACCCTCATCGGCCTCCATGGTGACGAACTCTTTCAAGCCCTGGTGGCCCTGCAGTTGTCGGAGGTCGTGATGAAGAAAGTGCACCTCGAGGTCGCGCTCGTCGCGCAGCGCCTCGCCATGGAAGAAACCGTCGACCTGCACATGCACGTCTACGAGGAAATCGTCTACATAGGCCCCTACAAGGCCAGCGAGGACAGAATGACGTTGGCCTTCTTCCAGCGGCTGGAATCTTTGGACGCCATTACTCAGAAGCACGTCGACCTGGCTATGAAAGCCGCTGCTACTTAGCCGCCGTTCGGTGTGCCGGCGCCCTGAGTCGAGGAGGTTGACGTCGTCGATGGATGCATCTCTTCTTCTTGCCTCCTGTAACCAGCACTACATCGCCTCGTGGCCTTAATGTTTTATTAGTATAGGAGTATATGGCATTTTTATTCCAGTAGTAACGTTTTCACTGTGAGGTGGGGCCGTAGTTGAGCAAACCGATCATCGGCAAATCCCCACCCCGCCCACCGGGCGTCGGCTGAGTTTAGAATTAGAAGAGAGAAACGAGGGAGAAGAGCTAGCTATAGCACAAACGCTGTTGTCAGATGGGACTCGCGTTGATAAAATAGGAGTACTGAGCACTCGTACCTCTTTTTTTAGGGAAAAAGCAGTTGTATGTCTAGTACTACCACTAGTTCGGTGCGTGCGACCTACACCTGTCATCACTTTAGGATTTTTTACGAACCGCAGCTACGCTTCATCGTACATATTTTTCACGCATTTATCCTCCTATATGTACTCCTAGGCTATTTCCACGTGCTCCCTTTCGCTGACATGTGGGACATAGAGCATCTGGGTCGTAGTGCATGCATGACTCGGAGCATATGCCGGGGTACTTTACATTTCAGACCTCAAGAATTACATGTAAACCCCCAGCAGAAGAATAAATAAATAAATGAATTACTACATGAAACCGGATTATTTTCGTAGAACTGGAGCACGTTCATTAAATTTTGGACATAGCACGTTTTTAAAAAACAACCGGACCTAAACCAGTCTAAGGGCCTCTTTGATTCGCAGGATACTGAAAAGACAGAAATGGGGAAAGTATGATGGCGATGAACCGAGACGAGGAGAACTCTACTAACTCAGTTAGAGGTTAGAGTTAGATTCTAATCCTGAACTAACTCTAAACCAAAGAGGTGTATCGATGGCAGGGTTAGATTGACAATAAGGGGTTGTTTGGTTCTAGGCCTAAGAGTGCCACACTTTACCATACAATTGTTGCCAAACTTGCCTAAGGGAATCTTACCAAACACACACCTAAGTTGGTCAAACTTGCCTAACCTTAGGCTTAGTCTCAAACAGAACAGCCCCTAAATGTTCTTTCTCAATCACTGCGCAACACTGCTCACTCCAATCCAAGACCAAGTGACCAGAAGCCAGAAGCACCTATGGAGGCGATGGTCGCGAGCGTCAGTCGGCTGTGCCAAATCATCCAAGGCACCGGCATGCGGCCCCGCACCGCGCATCATTTCCTGACGGTGCTGGCGACCACCAGCGTCGTAGCCCTCGCCGACGCCGACTTCTCCTCTCACATGGATGACATGATGGTCAACTCCATCCGCAAGTTCACCGCCGTCAAGAAGCATGTAGCGAACGCTCCTACTAGTCCTGCCAGCCACCACGCTCATGCGCGAGGGAGGGATGCAACTTCAATGACTTACTGCACCTTCCTTTGCGTCTATGATAGGTGGGCCCAACAGGTGGTTGGCCCACCTGTCATGCAGCCAAAGGCAGCTGCAGTTAAAGCACCGGAGCTCAGTCCGCGAGGGAGATGGCGTTGTAGTAATCAAACTTCTCGGTCTTGTACGAGTTGATGCGACACATCAAAGCACTGCATTCGATATAAGTCTTTTTACACATTTCAAATGGACTACTACATATGGATGTATGTAGACATATTTTGCTTCGTATGTAGTCACTTGTTGCAATCTTTAAAAAGACTTATATCTGGAAACGGAGGGAGTACAACGCATGCATGCATGCCATGACTTCCCTTTTGATACTTGCATGTGCTGATTTGATGCACCTTGCCAAATTTTGACTATAAATTTAACTAACCAAATTTTCATGCATGTCACAAAAAATTACGGGGCTGTTTGGATTGTGACTATGTTTTTCTTATGTTGCCACATTATTTTTCCCACACTTGCCACACTTGCCTAACTTGAGTTGCTCAAATTGTTAGACACACTTTGGCTTGCCTAAGGGACTTGTACCAGACTTGAACGACAGAAAGTGCGACCTGGCACACCGTAAAACCACTTGGAACAAGCGGGTAGCTATCTCAAAAAACAATCAACAACTAAAAAAACGGTGACCTGGCACATAGTACACAATTTTAAAGGATTGTTTTGATGGAGTGAAAAAGGAAAACTACCCCACTACATATATATAGGTCGGAGCCTCCGCGCTTGCTTGCTAGGGTTGCTCTATTCACGCACCCTCATCCTCTCCAGATCGAAACAAGATAGGGGTGGCAACACTGTCTTTCTCCCTTAAAAACACTGTATTTCTATCCTCACCGATGGTTACAGATCCGGACATATCCCCCTCCGCCGGTGAAGGAGAGGAGGGGCAGCGTTTAGGCCATCGTCGACAGCGAGGGAGGAGACCCACCGCCGGCCGCACCGTTATCTCTAGCCGAGCGCTGGCGTGTTAGGTCCTCCGATCCCTTCGTCATTGCCCTAGTGTGGGCGGATCCAGCCTCCCGCCGCCCACCTATCCACATCCAGACGACCTTCGGGTATATCTTCCTTCGAAACCGCCTTAGCTCTACTTCCCCAGCTCGCTACGTCGTTGCATGTGCATCAATTTCTACCTCTCAGCCCCTCTCGATCGGATGGTCCAACGTCACCTTTTTTTTCTTCTATTGTTAGAGGTAAAGCTACTTCATGGAGTCGAATCTTGTACTTGGTTCAAACAAGAAATAAAGTGGGGGTGGGGGAATTTAGTATGTAGTGCATCGAACTTGGTACAAACAGGAAGGAAAGGGGGTCAAAGTAGTACAGACTGGTCATCCAACCGGTCTCTTGGTCGAAAAGGGAAATATAGGGGTAACGCTGAACACAGTGGTATGACCTGGACTAGATTTGCTATCCACACATAGGAGTAGGTGGCTAGAGTGAACAAACATGGGACCAACCCAGATATGTTTCTTGGATGTTTGTTTCTCGGGGCAACAAACTATGAATCACCACTTTATGCCCCTGTTTAGGTACATGGTGTGACAAATTTTCGTGTTTGGACCCTTTTTGGATGGAAATTCAGGATCTGACCCCTGTTTGATTTTTTTTCTGGATTTGACCCTTTTTCTTACCACCACCGGCTCTGGCAGTAGGGTTAGACAGGCTACCGCCAGGGCCCTGGCGGTAGGGTGCTTATACACATCAACACTTGGTTAGACGAGTTCCTACCATCTTGATATATGTATTTTCTTTATTTGATCCATATGTTTAGGTCTGCAACGGTGGCGGAACCATCACCCATTCATCTCCAACACGACCCTTCTGCCTTGCCACTTCCTACGTGTACGAGTCCTTCCCCAAGCTTCTACAACCGGTGGGAGTTTTTTCAGACGAGCTCCTACAGGAGACGAGGGCAGTGCGGTGGCACGAGAGGGCAGAACGGATCGCCGATGATGTGAAGTGTTGGTCACAGAGTGTGAAGGAGTTTAAGAGAGTGATTGCAGAGATGGAGGGAGATCCAACTATCTCCCGTGAACGCCGGGAAGGGACCATTGAAGTTGCCAAGCAGCAATCCAACTGGGACCTGCGCAATTTGGGCCGGAGGATCTACTTCGAGAGCAATGCAGAGGAGAGAGCCAGGATGCCGCCCCCAAGTGTATCGGCGTTTGATATCATCAGCTGGTGAAGGGCGGAGGCAAAAACTCCAGTGGGCAAGGCAAGGTGGGAGTGCTTGAACGGTCGGATGCCGACCAACGTTTTGCCTCCGCCTGAACCGGTGGATCCGCTGCCGTATCTGTCTCCACGGCCAGGCGTAACATACAAGGGGGGGGGGAGGTTTACCTGCCCTATAAACATGTCTATTGCATATGCATCTATGTTTTAGTAGGGGTTGTCAAACTATGTGGACAAGTTTGCTATTTGCTATTTCCTACTTCTTACCTACTAATAAAGCAGTGATGGCTTCTGGTCGTACGTTGTCGTTAAGTTTGCAAAAAAGCCCCTATAGTTTTAGGTATTCAACCCGCAGTCACGTCCTAAGTGAAATAACAATTCATGATGAAAAAAAGGGTCCCGAACATATGCTGCATCGCCCGCACCGCTTCGCCTCGCTTGGCATCGGCGCAGTCCACCCCACCGCCTGAACTCGCCTCGCACCGGAGGCGACCACCACCATCCTCGCCGCTCCCTCCCCTCCCTCGGCCTGATCTAGATGCCTAACCTGCCCCTCCCTCCCATCTCTGAATCCTTCTGGCCGGATCAAGGTGAGGAGACCCATGATCCTCTCATCTGGTTGGATCCCCTACTCCGGTAGGATCTCCTCTCCGAGCTGGATGTCGAGCATGAGATCCGTGCTCTATGGATCACCTCCCCTCATGCGGTCACCCCATGTGGCGACCCTGCATCCTGAGACCACCAACGCTGCCTCCTTCGACCACGTGAAGAAATCTAGATGCAGCTGACCAGACAACATGGATGAGGATGGCACAACCTCCCCCACATGCCGGTTTACCAAATTAAGCTTTCTATTTTCTTCTAATATTTGGTTCTGCAGATTAGTTTTGTCAATGACGGCAAGTTGTTTGATGAAAATACAACCTGACTGCACGCTTGCTATGTATATTTTTTACATGTCCACAAGGTATTTGATGACAATCCAAACATGTATTTGATTATTCTCATGTCTCTCAATTTATGACTAGATTAGTTCATCTAACTAATCATGTTTAGGTTTTTTAGGCACTGTACTACGAGCATGTAGGATACAGATGCATTCTATAGTGTTTTTCATGATGGATTTACTAATGAACATGACTGCCTGTGTCTAAATACTAAGATCCAACTTACATACATGTGAGGAAATAGTAACCTTCTTTCACATGTTTTTGTCTTCTTTACCACTTCAAAATTGTTTCCACTTTCTGCAGTCCTACCCATGCCAATTTGTTGGAGCAGATATCATCTGACTTAACCAAGTCTAAGTCAGAGGGACGTCCATCCATGTCACATCGGGTGACAATGAAATCTAGAGAGGCTCTATCGCTCAGGTCGCCATGAAACCAGCGGCCCATCCAACTCAGTGTGACACGAGTGAAGGAAACATGCAAGGTGTATAGAAACATCGTGTGATCGACCAGAACGATACCACCGTGGCCGGATGGTATGCGTTGCTCTGCTCGTGACCTCACGTAAATATCAATAGCCCGCCTTTCTCGTGTCATCTTCCACATGATTTAAAACATTGGAATTGATTAAACTCCCACCATCTGATTTCGTTGGAACTTGATCAATTTCCCTTTTTCTCATGACAAAAGCATCTGAATGATCTTGATCGAATATCCTTTTTTCTTATATAAGTAGCAACTGAGATGTAATCATGGAAGAAAGAAGCACCACACACATTCAGATTCCAATAACTACATATATATTATTATGCCAAGTACATTCACTTTGGCACCGGTTAACGTTTTGTCATCCAGAGCAACAATTCAAGTTTTGTGCTATTCAGTCATGTTCAATTATATACATTCACGAGTTGCTTATCAGTCATCAATCATGTATAGTTCTGGATAACTTGTCATTCAGTTCAGTTATGGGTAATAGTTACCATTTAACTGTTCTGGGTTCCATTAGTTCAATTGTGGGCAATAGTGGCCATTTAATTTTGTTCAAGTTCAGTTCTAGGTGCCAGCAATAGTTGTCATTTATTTAGTTCAAGTTTAGTTTTGGGTGCCATTTAGTTCAGTTCGGTCAGGAACAATAATTGACATTCAGTTCATTTCATAATTCTGCATATATACTTCTGTCCAATTCTGCACTTACACAAAGCTTACTAGAACACTCATTTAGTCATAACATTCAAGCAAACACTAAAACAATTTACCATTAAATCTGTTTTTTTATAGATGTACAAGTAGCTGCTGCAATTCCTATTCAGTCATAACAATAATATTTAGTGATCTTAGTTTTCATGCCATACTAAATTCAGCTAAAGTCAGTGATACGCTTCCTGCACTTTCAACTTTATAAAATGGTTGTTTGCGATCAGCAACTCATTAGACGGCGACGACATCGACATGATTGGCACACTTGAACACAAACCACAGGACATCAACAGCGCAGGGCCGATGGAACCTCATCCTCCGGTGCTACCATTGCTTCTCCTCGTGACACATGTGGTCTACGATTACAGCCTTGGCTTGCGGCTAATGCCATGAGGCCTCGGAGCTGGACTTGTGCTCCTCCTGGGGGTCGTTTGTTGGGGAACGTAGCAGAATTCAAAAAAAATTCTACGCTTTCACCAAGATCCAACTAAGAAGACATCTAGCAACGAGCAAATAAGAGTGCATCTACATACCGTTATGTAGATCGCGAGCGGAAGCTTTCGAAGAAGCGTGGATTAAGTAGTCGTACTCTTCGCGTTCTTCGTCACCGATGATCTAGCGCCGAACGGACAGCACCTCCGTGTTCAACACACGTGTGGTGCAGCAACGTCACCTCCTTCTAGATCCAGCAAGGGGGGAGGAGAGGTCGTCGGAGATCCAGCAGCACGACGGCGTGGTGGTGGATGTAGTGGAGAATCCTGCAGGGCTTCGCCGGCGCCCTACGGAGGGAGTATGAGGTGTGATGGGAGGGGGAGAGGCGCCAGGGACAAGGGTGCGGCTGCCCTCTCCCCCCCACATATATATATAGGGGCCAGGGGGGGTGTGCCGGCCCTGCAGATCTCATCTGTAGGGTGGGGCGGCGGCCAGGGGGGGATTCTTGCCCCCCAAGGCAAGGTGGCGCCCCCTCCCCCTAGGGTTTCAACCCTAGGCGCATGGGGAGGAGGGCCCATGTGGTGCTCCAGCCCACCAGGGCTGGCCACTTCCCCTTTGCGGCCTAGGGGCCCCATCGGGATGGGTGGCCCCACCCGGTGGACCCCCGGGATCCCTCCAGTGGTCCCGGGACACTCCCGGTGACCCCCGGAGATCACCCGATGGCCGAAACCTGACTTCCTATATATCATTCTTTACCTCCGGACCATTCCGGAACTCCTCGTGACGTCCAGAATCTCATCCGGGACTCCGAACAACTTTCTGGTTTCCACGTGCATGTATCTCTACGACCCTAGCGTTACCGAACCTTAAGTGTGTAGACCCTACAGGTTCTGGAGACACGTAGACATGACCGAGACCACTCTCCGGTCAATAACCAACAGCGAGATCTGGATACCCATGTTGGTTTTCACGTGTTCCTCGATGATCTTCATCGGATGAACCACCGTGTCAAGGATTCACTCAATCCCGTATGTTATTCCCTTTGTCCATCGGTACGGTACTTGCCCGAGATTCGATCGTCGGTATTCCCGATACCTTGTTCAATCTCGTCATGGCAAGTCTCTTTACTCTTTCCGTAATCCATCATCCCGTGACTAACTCCTTAGTCACCTTGAGCTCATTATGATGATGTCTTACCGAGTGGGCCCAGAGGTACCTCTCCGTCATACAGAGTGACAATATCCCAGTCTCGGTTCGTACCAACTCAACAGACACTTTTGGTGATACCCGATGTGTACCTTTATAGCCACCCAGTTACGTTGTGACGTTTGGCACACCCAAAGTATTCCTACGGCGTCCGGGAGTTGTACAACCTCATGGTCTAAGGAATAAATACTTGACACCGAAAAGCTTATGCATTACGAACTGTACGATCTCGTGCTATGCTTAGGATTGGGTCTTGTCCATCACATCATTCTCCTAATGATGTGATCCCGTTATCACTGACATCCTATGTCCATGGTTAGGAAACCGTGACCATCTGTTGATCAACGAGCTGGTAACTAGAGGCCTACCAGGGACTCATTGTGGTCTATATATTCACACATGTATCGCTGTTTCCGTACAATACAATTCAAGCATGAATAACAGACAATTATCATGAACAAGGAAATATAATAATAATACTTTTATTATTGCCTCTAGGGCATATTTCCAACAGTCTCCCACTTGCACTAGAGTCAATAATCTAGTTACATTGTGATGAATCGAACACCCATAGAGTTCTGGTGTTGATCATGTTTTGCCCGTGGAAGAGGTTTAGTCAACGGGTCTGCAACATTCAGATCCGTATGTACTTTACAAATATCTATGTCTCCATCCTGAACATAATTCCGGATGGAGTTGAAATGGCGCTTGATGTGCTTGGTCTTCTTGTGAAACCTGGGCTCCTTGGTAATGGCAATAGCTCCAGTGTTGTCACAGAAGAGAGTCATCGGGCTTGACGCGCTTGGAATGACTCCTAGGTCGGTGATGAACTCCTTCATCTAGACTCCTTCCTGCGCTGCTTCGGAAGCAGCTATGTACTCCGCTTCACATGTAGATGCCGCCACGACACTCTGCTTGCAACTGCACCAGCTGACTGCCCCTCCGTTCAAAATATACACGTATCCGGTTTGAGACTTAGAGTCATCCAGATCTGTGTCGAAGCTAGCATCGACGTAACCCTTTACGACGAGCTCTTCGTCACCTCCATAAACGAGAAACATATCCTTAGTCCTTTTCAGGTACTTCAGGATGTTCTTGACCGCTGTCCGGTGTTCCACACCGGGATCACTTTGGTACCTCCCTACCAAACTTATGGCAAGGTTCACATCAGGTCTGGTACACAGCATGGCATACATGATAGAACCTATGGCCGAGGCATAGGGAATGACACTCATCTTTTCTCTATCTTTTGCAGTGGTCGGCGACTGAGCCTTGCTCAATCTCATACCTTGCAAAATAGGCAAGAACCCTTTCTTGGACTGATCCATATTGAACTTCTTCAATATTTTGTCAAGGTATGTACTTTGTGAAAGACCAATGAGGCGTCTTGATCTATCTCTATAGATTTTGATGCCTAATATGTAAGCAGCTTCTCCAAGGTCCTTCATTGAAAAACTTTTATTCAAGTAGGCCTTTACATTTTTCAAGAATTCTATATCATTTCCCATCAGCAATATGTCATCCACATATAATATGAGAAATGCCACAGAGCTCCCACTCACTTTCTTGTAGATACAGGCTTCTCCATAAGTCTGTATAAAGCCAAACGCTTTGATCACATCATTAAAGCGAATATTCCAACTCCGAGATGCTTGCACCAGCCCGTAAATCGAGCGCTGGAGCTTGCATACCTTGTTAGCGTTCTCTGGATCGATAAAACCTTCCGGCTGCATCATATACAACTCTTCCTTGAGGAAGCCATTAAGGAATGCTGTTTTGACGTCCATTTGCCATATCTCATAATCATAGAATGCGGCAATAGCTAACATGATTCTGACTGACTTCAACATTGCTACGGGAGAGAAAGTCTCGTCGTAGTCAATCCCTTGAACTTGTCGATAACCCTTAGCGACAAGTCGAGACTTATAGATGGTCACATTACCATCCGCGTCTGTCTTCTTCTTAAATATCCATTTGTTTTCTATGGCGTGCCTATCATCAGGCAAGTCCACCAAAGTCCATACTTTGTTTTCATACATGGATTCTATCTCGGATTTCCTGGCTCCAAGCCATTTATTGGAATCCGGGCCCGCCATCGCTTCTTCATAGTTCGAAGGTTCACCGTTGTCTAACAACATGATTTCCAGGACAGGGTTGCCGTACCACTCTGGTGCGGAACGTGCCCTCGTGGACCTTCGAAGTTCAGTAGTAACTTGATCTATTTCTTCATGATCATTATCATCAACTTTCTCCCTTGTCGGTGCAGGCACCTCAGGAACAATTTTCTGCGCTGCGCTACTTTCAGGAGGGGTGACTGTCACCTCATCAAGTTCTACTTTCCTCCCACTCACTTCTTTCGAGAGAAACTCTTTCTCCAGAAAGCATCCATTCTTGGCAACAAAGACTTTGCCTTCGGATCTGTGGTAGAAGGTGTACCCAATCGTTTCCTTTGGGTATCCTATGAAGATGCATTTTTCCGATTTGGGTTCGAGCTTTTCAGGTTGAAGTTTCTTGACATAAGCATCGCAACCCCAAACTTTTAGAAACGACAGCTTCGGTTTCTTGCCAAACCAAAGTTCATACGGAGTCGTCTCAACAGATTTTGACGGAGCCCTATTTAAAGTGAATGCGGCAGTCTCTAAAGCATAACCCCAAAAAGATAGCGGTAAATCAGTGAGGGACATCATAGATCGCACCATGTCCAACAGAGTACGATTTCGACGTTCGGACACACCGTTACGTTGAGGTGTTCCGGGCGGTGTCAATTGTGAAACAATTCCACAGTTCCTAAGGTGTGTGCCAAATTCATGACTTAAATATTCACCCCCACGATCTGATCGTAAGAACTTTATTTTTCTGTCACGTTGATTCTCAACCTCATTCTGAAATTCCTTGAACTTTTCAAAGGTCTCAGACTTGTGTTTCATCAAATAGATATACCCGTATCTACTCAAGTCATCTGTGAGGGTGAGAACATAACGATAGCCTCCACGAGCCTCAACACTCATTGGACCGCACACATCGGTATGTATGATTTCCAATAAGTTGGTTGCTCGCTCCATTGTTCCGGAGAACGGAGTCTTGGTCATCTTGCCCAATAGGCATGGTTCGCATGTGTCAAATGATTCATAATCAAGAGACTCTAGAAGTCCATCTGAATGGAGCTTCTTCATATGTTTGACACCAATATGACCAAGGCGGCAATGCCACAAGTATGTGGGACTATCATTATCAACTTTACATCTTTTGGCATCTACACTATGAATATGTGTATCATCATGTTCGAGATTCATCAAAAATAAACCATTGACCAGCGGGGCATGACCATAAAACATATCTCTCAAATAAATAGAACAACCATTATTCTCCGATTTGAAAGAGTAGCCATCTCGCATAAGACGAGATCTAGATACAATGTTCATGCTCAAAGCTGGTACTAAATAACAATTATTAAGGTTTAAAACTAATCCCGAGGGTAGATGTAGAGGCAGCGTGCCGACGGCGATCACATCGACCTTGGAACCATTCCCGACGCGCATCGTCACCTCATCCTTCGCCAGTCTCCGCTTATTCCGCAGCTCCTGTTTTGAGTTACAAATGTGAGCAACCGCACCGGTATCAAATACCCAGGAGCTACTACGAGCGCTGGTAAGGTACACATCAATAACATGTATATCACATATACCTTTGACGTTGCCGGCCTTCTTGTCTGCTAAGTATTTGGGGCAGTTCCGCTTCCAGTGACCCGTTCCCTTGCAATAAAAGCACTCTGTCTCAGGCTTCTTCCCGGCAACAGGCTTACCGGGCGCGGCAACTCCCATGCCGTCCTTCTTGAAGTTCTTTTCACCCTTGCCTTTCTTGAACTTAGTGGTTTTATTGACCATCAACACTTGATGTTCTTTCTTGATGTCCACCTCCGTAGATTTCAGCATCGAATACACCTCGGGAATGGACTTCTCCATCCCCTGCATATTGAAGTTCAACATGAAGCTCTTGAAGCTTGGTGGGAGCGACTGGAGGATTCTGTCAATGACCGCTTCATCTGGGAGATTCATTCCCAGCTGAGACAAGCGGTTGTGCAATCCAGAAATCTTGAGGATGTCCTGACTGACAGAACTGTTTTCCTCCATCTTACAGTTGTAGAATGCGTCGGAGACGTCATATCTCTCGACTCGGGCATGAGCTTGGAAAACCATTTTCAGCTCTTCGAACATCTCATATGCTCTGTGGTTCTCAAAACGTTTTTGGAGCCCCGACTCTAAGCTGTAAAGCATGCCGCACTGAACCAGGGAGTAATCATCACTACGCGACTGCCAGACGTTCAAAACGTCTTGGGTCGCATCGGGGCCGGGTGCATAACCTAGCGATGCTTCAAGGACATATGATCTCTTGGCAGCTATGAGGATAATCCTCAGGTTACGGACCCAATCCGTATAGTTGCTACCATCGTCTTTCAGCTTGGTTTTCTCTAGGAACGCGTTGAAGTTGAGGGAAACCTGAGCGTGGGCCATTTGATCTACAAGAGATATTGTAAAGATTTTAGACTAAGTTTATGATAATTAAGTTCATCTTAATGAAATTTTAATGAACTCCCACTCAGAATGACATCTCTCTAGTCATCTAAGTGATACACGATCCAAATCGACTAGCCCGTGTCCGATCATCACGTGAGACGGACTAGTCATCAACGGTGAACTTCTTCATGTTGATCGTATCTTCTATACGACTCGTGTTCGACCTTTCGGTCTTCCGTGTTCCGAGGCCATGTCTGTACATGCTAGGCTCGTCAAGTGAACCCTAAGTGTATTGCGTGTGTAAATCTGGCTTACACCCGTTGTATGCGAACGTTAGAACCTATCACACCCGATCATCACGTGGTGCTTCGGAACAACGAACTTTAGCAACGGTGCACAGTTAGGGGGAACACAATTCTTGAAATTTTAGTGAGAGATCATCTTATTTACTACCGTCGTTCTAAGTAAACAAGATGCATAAACATGATAAACATCACATGCAATCAATTAAAGTGACATGATATGGCCAATATCATCTTGCTCCTTGGATCTTCATCTTCGGGGCACTATGATCATCTTGTCACCGGCTCGACACCATGATCTTCATCATCATGATCTCCATCATCGTGTCTTGAAGAAGTCGTCACGCCAACTATTACTTCTACTACTATGGCTAACATTTAGCAATAAAGTAAAGTAATTACATAGCGTTTATTCAGTGACACGCAGGTCATACAATAATTAAGACAAATCCTATGGCTCCTGCCGGTTGTCAAGTTCATCTTCATGCAAGTCGTGATTCCCTATTACAAGAACAAGATCAATCTCATACATCACATATATCATTCATCACATCCTCTTTTGGCAATACCACGTCACATAGCACATGCTGCAAAAACAAGTTAGACGTCCTCTAATTGTTGTTGCAAGTTTTACGTGGCTTCTATAGGTTTTCTAGCAAGAACGTTTCTTACCTACGCCAAAACCACAACGCGATTTGTCAATTTCTATTTACCCTTCATAAGGACCTTGTTCATCGAATCCGGTCCGAGTAAAGTAGGAGAGACAGACACCCGCCAGCCACCTTATGCAACTAGTGCATGTCTGTCGGTGGAACCAGTCTCACGTAGGCGTACGTGTAAAGTCGGTCTGAGCCGCTTCATCCCACAATACCGCCGAATCAAGACTAGACTAGTAACGGTAAGAAAGTTTAGCAAACTCAAACCCCCACAACTGCTTTGTGTTCTACTCGTGCAAGATGCTACGCATAAAACCTAGCTCAGATGCCACTGTTGGGGAACGTAGCAGAATTCAAAAAAAATTCTACGCTTTCACCAAGATCCAACTAAGGAGACATCTAGCAACGAGCAAATAAGAGTGCATCTACATACCGTTATGTAGATCGCGAGCGGAAGCTTTCGAAGAAGCGTGGATGAAGTAGTCGTACTCTTCGCGTTCTTCGTCATCGATGATCTAGCGCCGAACGGACAGCACCTCCGCGTTCAACACACATCCGGTGCAGCAACGTCACCTCCTTCTTGATCCAGCAAGGGGGGAGGAGAGGTCGTCGGAGATCCAGCAGCACGACGGCGTGGTGGTGGATGTAGTGGAGAATCATGCAGGGCTTCGCCGGTGCCCTGCGGAGGGAGTATGAGGTGTGACGGGAGGGGGAGAGGTGCCAGGGACAAGGGTGCGGCTGCCCTCTCCCCCCACATATATATAGGGGCCAGGGGGGTGCGCCGGCCCTGAAGATCTCATTTGCAGGGTGGGGCGGCGGCCAGGGGGGATTCTTGCCCCCCAAGGCAAGGTGGCGCCCCCTCCCCCCTAGGGTTTCAACCCTAGGCGCATGGGGAGGAGGGCCCATGTGGTGCGCCAGCCCAGCGGGGCTGGCCACTTCCCCTTTGCGGCCTAGGGGCCCCACCGGGATGGGTGGCCCCACCCGGTGGACCCCCGGGATCCCTCCGGTGGTCCCGGGACACTCCCGGTGACCCCCGGAGATCACCCGATGGCCGAAACCTGACTTCCTATATATCATTCTTTACCTCCGGACCATTCCGGAACTCCTCGTGACATCCGGGATCTCATCCGGGACTCCGAACAACTATCGGGTTTCCACGTGCATGTATCTCTACGACCCTAGCGTTACCAAACCTTAAGTGTGTAGACCCTACGGGTTTGGGAGACACGTAGACATGACCGAGACCACTCTCCAGTCAATAACCAACAGCGGGATCTGGATACCCATGTTGGTTCCCACGCGTTCCTCGATGATCTTCATCGGATGAACCACTGTGTCAAGGATTTACTCAATCCCGTATGTTATTCCCTTTGTCCATCCGTACGGTACTTGCCCGAGATTCGATCGTCGGTATTCCCGATACCTTGTTCAATCTTGTCATGGCAAGTCTCTTTACTCTTTCCGTAATCCATCATCCCGTGACTAACTCCTTAGTCACCTTGAGCTCATTATGATGATGTCTTACCGAGTGGGCCCAGAGGTACCTCTCCGTCATACGGAGTGACAATATCCCAGTCTCGGTTCGTACCAACTCAACAGACACTTTTGGTGATACCCGATGCATACCTTTATAGCCACCCAGTTACGTTGTGACGTTTGGCACACCCAAAGTATTCCTACGGCATCCGGGAGTTGTACAACCTCATGGTCTAAGGAATAAATACTTGACACCGAAAAGCTTATGCATTACGAACTGTACGATCTCGTGCTATGCTTAGGATTGGGTCTTGTCCATCACATCATTCTCCTAATGATGTGATCCCGTTATCACTGACATCCTATGTCCATGGTCAGGAAACCATGACCATCTGTTGATCAACGAGCTAGTAACTAGAGGCCTACCAGGGACTCAATGTGGTCTATATATTCACACATGTATAGCTGTTTCCGTACAATACAATTCAAGCATGAATAACAGACAATTATCATGAACAAGGAAATATAATAATAATACTTTTATTATTGCCTCTAGGGCATATTTCCAACATCGTCGCCAGTGCATCGGCCCTGAAGCCGGTTGTAAGATGTGTCTTCTATGCGCTAGGGAGTGGCATTGCAGAGGATGAGACCCACACTGGTTGAGAGCGGCCTTGATGGTGTGGTGTAGTTGACCATGACCATGGGGATGGGTGTGCCGGACGCGTGAATGGAAACGACGAGTCCATGCCGGACCCTCCTTTGGTGAGTGGACAACGACGAGAGTGTAGGGGAATTCAAGAAAGGAGGGTTTTTTCAGAGCTAGAGTGCCACTTTCCCTCTCCCTTCCGTTGGACTGGGTTGCATCATGCTTTTGGGCCGATCCTGCTCTGTGTTTCCATGGGCTCCACCTGCTTACGCCGGATGCGCAAAGAATGTGCTACACACATCCAATAATTTGGATGCAAGTAACATGAGTCTTCTCCTTTTCAATTTCTTCCCTGCTTTGATGCTAATTATCCCCTTCTATATGCACTCACTAGGTGCTTGGTACTACAACTTCTACATCTTGATGACATGTGACAATAAAGGTGAGGCGCTTTGTATCTTGATGACAACTCTACAATGGATGTCTTGCTTTCAGGCATATGCAATTCGGCCACTTTGATTGCCGACTGTCTTCGACAATGACCATGCTCTACCTCAGCATGGTCTAACTCTACCTCGGCCAGGTGTGGTGCCACGACGAAGAACGCAAGGTACATTTTTGTGTGTGTGTGTGTGTGTGTGTGTGTG
>LR738714.1:587301089-587366700 GCA_902687465.1 Secale cereale
GTGTGTGCATGTGCTAATATAGATTAACTACTGATAAGTACATCGGTCCCATCAGACTGGCCACCATGTAAATCAGCAGCGGCCAGCAGTACAAGAATTCTCTTAAATACTAAAAATATTATCCTACTTATTTTAACTCAAAATTAAGCTACTTTTGAAAATATTAGAATCACTTGACTTTGAAAGCTATATTATGGTTGTTACGGTGACTTGCATATACTTAATGCTTTAGTTTAATCTTTTAAACTGAAAGTTTAAAATATTTATTTTAGAGTTTATATGGTGGAGAAATTATTTGATAAAATTATTATGGATTTTTAAATGACTTTGACATTAATTTTAAATCCATATTGGTAAAAGCCACTTAAAATCAAAAATAAATGCAGCATAATTTAGATTATAACTATGTATTATTTGGAACAAGCATTAGGAGCCACCGAAACTAGCCGAAGAGATTTGAGGAAGAGCTCGCAAGGTTAATACACCGGTGGGGTCGGCTGATAGACGATGCACACACTTCGACGAGGCCGAGCGAGCGGCTAAGCTTAGTCGTGTGGAATGCTTTGAAGGCCATGGGCGGCACGTGTCATTATGAATGGGCGAGTGTTGAAATAGAGGGCATGAGCTTGTGGGGATCTTGAGTCATGCTTCCTGTGGGAAGGACATCTAATATATTTTTTCTTCACATGTTGCGACGTACGGTTTTTCCGGTGTAAAGGAAATATGTTATTGGCAGACTAATCCATGCACCACTACTCTTCCATCAAATGAAGTACACCAGAGTAGATTCTTCACGTCCACAATTCATGCTCCGAAAAGCAATAATCAGTTTAAACTTATTATCGATGGTTATTAGAAATGGATATAAGAAATGGTGAGTAATGGTATGCGGAGTAGGTTTTATGATTTTATTTTCTGCCCATTGCAATACACGGGCATTTGTACTATGTAATGAAAAATGGGAAAGAGGAGGCCACTATTGCATTCTGAGCAAGCTTTATCTTATTCATTGTCGACGCTTCAAAGGTAACCTATGTTGTCCACATAGATATCGATGGGTAGATTCAAAAATGCACCGGTTTAAATACACATTGTTCTTTTCAAATCTTTGAAAAAAAGAAAAACCTTGGAAACCCCCGTTTTTGTATTTCATTTGTGTATCTGAGCTTACTTTCGTACTATAGGATATTTGCCATGTTCCAATTATTCTGCTAGCCAATTTTACTTTCACAATACTCAGTTTGATGCTTCTGCAAGATTAGAATAAAAAAATGGGTCTATCATACTCGAGTTAGGAGTGGCTGTAGATTTAAAAAACGTGCAGGTTATACATATGCCCAACACCCTTATTTATCTTCATGCACGCATGTATGTGCTTTCCAGGTGATGTGCCCAACATTTGATTTATGCTGGGTAATTTGAGGTGTGCCTGTTGGTTATGTCATTTATCTTTTTTCTGTCAAGCAATTGTTTTGTATTGCTGTGAGGCCTGAATCAATTTTTTTGTATACATCGAGATGAAGCAGAAAGTTATGACGATCAGATCAAATACCAAAAGTTGTAAATCGGATATACAATGATATTAAATGGTGTGATACCTTGACAGCTTTCAGTGGTATGTTGTCTGTTCAATTCTGGAAACAAGATTTGTTCTAGGTTGACCTGTTGATAGTTTTCAATGCTATGTTGTTTGTAATTCATAATTGTAAATAATGGGAAGCACACAGTGATATACACATTGTATTCATTGTGAAGGAAAATATTTTTGTAATTGTGCTTGTGTTTAACAAGAATTGGTAGAAACAATTTTGTTTTAATTTTAATGAATACCGTCTGTGTAAACTAAGTCATATTATCGCACTATCATTTTCTTTGTTTTTGTTTTATTGTTCGCCTTTTTTTGTCCCGTTGCAATGCACGGGCCCTTTTGCTAGTATGAATCTATGTGTAAACTGTTTGATATTTTCTATGTGGAACCTTTATTAATATGTGCTATGCTAGACTGCTGGTGCACCCACTGTCCCATGCCCTTGTACCAAATATTTAGCTGTTCTTAATCTAATGCCCCTAGTAAAATGAAGCCATGCCACTGTTATAAGCCATGACAAGTTTAGCCAAATTTTTTTGCCTGTAATTGTTTGAGACTCTGACTGTTTCCTCTGTAGCTTTTTGTGTAAACAGGGATATCCATTTCACCTGGTTGCTGTTGTGACCTTTTGGTGCACTGCACAAAACTCTTCTTAAAAGAAGTGACTTTTGTGCTGTTTAACTGGAATGTCAGAATGAAACAGTTGGTTCATTTCAGTGGAACTGCACAAAGGGAGATCTGTGTTCCAATCCTCATCATCCATATTGGCACCATAACCTTCCTTTAGGTAAGAATGATATTTAATGCATGTGTTCATCTCTATTTTGCGACTGCCATGAGAAAATAATGCTATTTTTTACTAGTACACTTGTGCTCCCTCACTAACAAAACCAATTCTGAAATAAAAGGGCAATCATGTACTTGGTTTCACCAACTGGTGAGGAGAATGAGAAACAGAGCATGAAGAGAAAGAAGAAGAAGAATAAACAGTGCCAAGGCGATCTTGCTGAAGCTAGAGGCCTCAGGCAAGGCCATTCAAGGGCTCCGGCAACGACTACCTAACATGTGAGACGGTCCTCCAGGGAGCCCTTCCACTTCTGCTGTCTCACTTAATTAATTAGGAGTACTTAAGTACCACCAATTTATTGCTGCCTAATTTTCCTGTCGGAGTTAAACAAATATTTAGTAGCACCCTATGCCGAATCATGTACGTGTGTATGTTTTTCTATGGAGGTGAATCATGTGGTGGAGAGGGAGGGAATATTATTAGTGTCATGACATAATAGTGCTATTGTTTTGCATGTCAATTTATTGCCATTGGTTCAATGAGGCAATGTTTTGCGTATTGTCCATCATGAATTTGATGCTACCGTTAGAGTAATATGCTAATGTCTTTCTATCCTTTCTCACTAAGCTAATGAAGGTTTCACTTTGTTCCTACTTGTGAAAACAGGGATCATGTTGTGCCAATCATACATTTTAGTGGAACTACACAAGACAATACAATGAACTGTATCCCAGCCTGTGCTTTAATTCTACTGGAAGTTCTTGATAATCTTTCGATATGATCTCAGCACTGGTAAACAAGAGTGATTTCAACCATACATTTGAAGTGCACAAAATTATATACTATTGAGTGATTCCAATGAGTGCTTTATCATCTCTTATGGGACTACATGAATAAGCTTTTTTCCTCAGGTTGGTATAGGCCTAAAGTATTCATCCATATTAGTTTGCTATCATCTCTATTTGTATTGTGCTACTGTCATGAGAAACTCCTTTATCTTTGCACGTTAAAGTTTTGCAAGCTATGATACATGGCAATGCTTTGAGTGTAGAGCTAATTGGCACTGATTAAATAAACTAATACCTCTCTTTAAGCAAGACTACTATGTTGCTAACTTTACCCATTAAGATAATGAGGGTGCTTCTATTTGTTAGTGTATGTTTCATCAACTAGTCCCACTATTACAGTAATCTCACTCTCTCAATATATGTGCCAACAGGGATGCTCGATTTTGGTGGAACTGCACAAAAAATTTGGGTGCTTCATTGCCTCGACAGATTCCATCCTTTCCCGTTAGTCGCTAATCTGGGCCTGCTTTCTTCCTTTGCTGCCAGTCGCTTTGCTTATCTCGGCTTCCAGTCAAAGGAAAAAGTAATTGATATGCTACCTCACACGGGTTGGTACTGGTCTTTATCCTGATTATTGTGCTTGTCATGTATTGGTAATTTGGTATTGTCCTACTGTTTTCCGATTTTATAAAGGAGTAACTTGGAGCCTGAACTCGCAGGCAAATCATTGCATTGGGTGCTTTCAGTAGAACTGCACAAAAAGATCAGATGGACAGATACTTATGCTGCTGGTATGTACTACAAAGTTCACTCAGATAAGCATCGATGTTGACAAGAAGTGCCTATATTCATTCGAGTATCAACCGGCGTCAACCATTTGTCAAACTCCAAGTATTAGGAGAGTGAACGCTAAAAATATTGCTTGGTGCATAGCCCAGAAAAACACTGTCGAGTCTTTGGTCCCAACTTGTGCCTTTTGGTTATCGGCAGATATGGTAGTGATACGTCTCCAACGTATCTACTTTTCCAAACACGTTTGCCCTTGTTTTGGACTCTAACTTGCATGATTTGAATGGAACTAACCCGGACTGACGCTGTTTTCTGTAGAATTGTCATGGTGTTATTTTTGTGCACAAATAAAAAGTTCTCGGAATGACCTGAAAATCCACGGAGAATTGTTTTGGAAAATATAAAAAATATCTGCGGAAAGATCTACGTCAGAGGGCCCACACCCTGTCCACGAGGGTGGGGGGCGCGCCCCCTCCCCCTGGGCGCGCCCCCTGCCTCGTGGGCCCCCTGATGCTCCACCGATGTACCCCCGGACTCCATATATTCACTTTCGAGGAGAAAAAAAATCAAGGAGGAAGAATTATCGCATTTTACGATACGGAGCCGCCGCCAAGCCCTAATCTCTCTCAGGAGGGCTGATTTAGAGTCCGTTCGGGGCTCCGGAGAGTGGAGATCGTCGCCATCGTCATCATCAACCTTCCTCCATCACCAATTTCATGATGGTCACCGCCGTGCGTGAGTAATTCCATCGTAGGCTTGCTGGACGGTGATGGGTTGGATGAGATTTACCATGTAATTGAGTTAGTTTTGTTAGGGTTTGATCCCTAGTATCCACTATGTTCTAAGATTGATGTTGCTATGACTTTGCTATACTTAATGCTTGTCACTAGGGCCCGAGTGCCATGATTTCAGATATGAACCTATTATGTTTTCATGAATATATGTGTGTTCTTGATCCTATCTTGCAAGTCTATAGTCACCTACTATGTGTTATGATCCGGCAACCCCGAAGTGACAATAATCGGGACCACTCCCGGTGATGACTGTAGTTTGAGGAGTTCATGTATTCACTATGTGTTAATGCTTTGGTCTGGTACTCTATTAAAAGGAGGCCTTAATATCCCTTAGTTTCCACTAGGACCCCGCTGCCACGGGAGGGTAGGACAAAAGATGTCATGCAAGTTCTTTTCCATAAGCACCTATGGCTATATTCGGAATACATGCCTACATTACATTGATGAATTTGAGCTAGTTCTGTGACACCCTAGGTTATAACTTTTACATGATGAATTGCATCCGACATAATTCTCCATCACTGATCCAATTCCTACGAGCTTTTCACATATTTCTTGTTGCTTATTTACTTTTCCGCTGCTACTATTACAAAAACTACAAAAAACACTACCGTTACTTTTATTGTTGTTACCGCTATCTCCATATTACTTTGCTACTAAACTACCTTGCTGCAGATACTAAGTTTCTAGGTGAGGTTGAATTGACAACTCAGCTGCTAATACTTAAGAGTACTCTTTGGCTCCCCTTGTGTCGAATCAATAAATTGGGATGAATACTCTACCCTCAGAAACTGTTGTGATCCCCTACACTTGTGGGTTATCAAGACTATTATCTGGCGCCGTTGCCGTCGAGCATAGCTCTATTCTTTAAGTCACTTGGGATATATATCTGTTAATCACTATGAAGAACTTGAAGGACTCAAAAACCAAGATCTTACCCTCAACTACGAGGGGAGGTAAGGAACTGCCATCTAGCTCTGCACTTGATTCACCATCTGTTATGGGTAAATTTGCGACACCTACTACTGTTAATGAATCCGATATGTCGTATGTTCTTGATGATGCCACTTCAGCTATGTATGATGAAACGACTTCTATGCCTGATAATACTGTGCCACTAGGTGAATTTCTAGATGAACAAATTGCTAAGGTTAGGGAGAATGCAAATATTGAAACTGATAATATTTATGAAAGTGATGATGAAGCTTCTCCCCCTATATATGAATTGCTTGTTGTTCCTGAGGGTTATGTTATGGATGAAGAAACTGCTAGAGACTTTCTTGCTTGCAATGATAGATATGATCTTAAGAAATTATTAGCTAAGATGAAAGAAAAGTTCTTGAATGCTAGAATGAAATATGACCCTGCTTTTGCTAATTCACCTATCTTTGTTACTGATAAGGATTATGATTTCTCTATTGATCCTGAGTGAATTACTTTGGTTGAATCTGATCCTTTCCATGGCTATGAGTCTGAAACTGTTGTGGCACATCTTACTAAGTTGAATGATATAGCCACCCTATTTACCAATGATGAAAAGATTAGTTATTACTATATCCTTAAGCTAGTTGCATTCTCGTTAAAGGGTGATGCTAAGACTTGGTTTAATTCTCTTGATCCTGGTTTTGTGGATAGTCCACAGGATACGATGTATTACTTCTCTGCTAAATATTTTCTCGCTCATAAGAAACAAGCTGCCTTACGAGAAATTTATAATTTTGTGCAAATTGAAGAAGAGAGTCTCCCACAAGCTTGGGGGATGCTTCTCCAATTACATAATGCTTTGCCTGATCATCCTATTTAGAGGAATGATATACTTGATGTTTTTTATAATGGACTAACCGATGCTTCCAGAGATCACCTGGATAGTTGTGCTGGTTATGTTTTCAGGGAAAGAACAGTTGATCAAGCTGAATTACTATTTAATAATATGCTGGCCAATGAAAATAATTGGACACTTCCTGAACCAGCCCCTAAGCCAACTCCGAAGAAAAGAGGTGTTCTGTTTCTCAGTCCTTAAGATATGCAAGAGGCAAAGAAATCTATGAAAGAAAAAGGTATTAAAGCTGAAGATGTTAAGAATTTACCACCTATTGAAGAAATATATGGTCTTGATAACCCGACACAGGTAGTAAAGGTAAATTCTCTTTATTGATTTGATGAAGGTGATATTCCTCATTATAAGTCTGCTAGCCAATGCTTAGATGAGTTTGACAATTTTATTGTGAAACAAGAAAACTTCAATGCTTATGTTGGTAGACAATTGCAACGTAATGCTTATATGATTGCACGCTTGAGTGATTATATTTCTAGAGTTAAAGGTGAACTGAAACTCATTAGTATACATGCTTCTATGGTTACCACTCAAGTAGAACAAGTACTTAAGGCTCAGAATGATTTGCTCAATGAATTAAATAGTAACAATAATGACTATGCTGTTAGAGTTGCTACTAGAGGTGGTAACATGACTCAGGAACCTTTGTATCCTGAGGGCCACCCTAAGAGAATTGAGCAAGATTCTTAGAGAGCTAATTTAGATGCACCTAGTTATTCTAAGAAGAAGAAAAAGAAAAATGATAGAACTTTGCATGCTTCTAGTGAACCTGTAGCTGACACACCTGAGAATCCCAATGATATATCTGTTGCTGATGCTGAGACACAATCTGGTAATGAACATGAACCTAGTGATAATATTAATGATGATGTTCATAATGATGCTCAACCTAGCAATGATAATGATGTAGAGATTGAACCTGCTGTTGATCTTGATAACCCACAATTAAAGAGTCAATGTTATGATAAGAGATACTTTGTTGCTAGGAAGCACGGTAGGGAAAGAGAACCATGGATTCAAAAACCAATGCCTTTTCCTCCTAAACCATCCAAGAAAAAGGATGATAAGGATTTTGAGAGCTTTGCTGAAATGATTAGACCTATCTTTTTGCGTATGCGTTTGACTCATGTACTTAAAATAAATCCTTATGCTAAGTATATGAAAGATATTATTACCAATAAATGAAAGATACCTGAAGTAGAAATTTCCATGATGCCTGCCAATTGCACTTTTAAAGGTGGAATACCTAAGAAACTAGGAGATCCAGGAGTACCCACTATACCTTGCTCCATTAAAGGAAACTATGTTAAAAATGCTTTATGTGATCTTGGAGCCGATGTTAGTGTTATGCCTCTCTCTTTATATCGTAGACTTGACTTGAGTAAGTTGACACCTACTGAAATATCTTTGCAAATGGCTGACAAATCAACTGCTATACCTGTCGGTATTTGTGAGGATGTGCCTGTTGTGGTTGCAAATATTACTATTCTAACGAACTTTGTTATCCTTGATATTCCCGAGGACGATAGTATGTATATTATCCTTGGTAGACCCTTTTTGAATACTGCAGGGGCTGTTATTGTTTGCAACAAAGGCAATGTCACTTTTCATGTCAATGGTAACGAGCATACGGTACACTTTCCGAGGAAGCAACCTCAGGTCCACAGTATCAATTACATTGGAAAATTTTCAACTATTACTATTGGAGGTTTTGAATTTCCTCTCACTACTGTCAAGAAGACATATGATATCTTATTATTGGGGAAATACATATCCCCATTGAGGTAACCTAGTGTTATTCAAAAATTCTCCGGTTTCATGTTATTCGGAAAGAGTTTATTAACAAGACCTGATCAACCTTGTTAATGGATTCATTTTGATGAGCATGAGATGGGTGAATCTAGATAGCACAACCTTCTGTACCCTCCTTTTACTTTCTGTTAATTAAGATAAATAAAGCAAAATTAGTATTTTCTGTTTGTTTCCAGACTTATCTGTGCAATAAAAAATACCCCGAAAATAAAAGTTCTCCAAATGCCCTGAAAATTAAATATGATTTTTTCTAGAATATTTGAGAATATATGGTACAGAAAACACAACGAGGGGAGCCAGCACCTGGCCAGGGGGTCTAGGGCGCGCCCACCCTCACTGGGCGCGCCCCCTGCCTCGTGGGCCCCACGTGGCCCCTCCACTTATACCTGCACCCATACCCTCCTTCTTCCTCCCAAAAAATCACCAACTAGCTCAAGCACGAGTTCTAGCTCATCTTGCTGCCATTTTCGATCTCATTGCTCAAAGAACCATTCACCAAACTGTTTGGGGAGATTGTTCCTTGGTATGTGACTCCTCCATTGGTCAAATTAGTTTTTGTTCTTGAGCTTTATTTATTGCATTTTTTGCTGCTGTGGTGACCTTGTTCTTGAGCTTGCATGTCAAATTTCTTTGGTCCCAAGTAGTTCTAATGCATGATATAGTCCCTAGGCACTTGTAGGAGTTGTTGCTATCAATCTTGTTGAGTTTGGTTAACTTTTATTTTGAGTTACTAAATATTTCAGAAAATTCAGAAAAATGCATAGGAAAATCTTCCAAGGTGGTTCTTCAAGGAAGCAAGAACCGAGGCTCGCGTTTCGTGAGCCGGACGGTGAACTACCGAGGGAAGCTGAAGTGCGGCCTTGCGAATGGCCGTCAGACGAATTTAAGGTTCAGGTTGGCATCAAGGAGGAATTTCACGCATATGTGCGCAACACTGACCTCGAGGGTTTCATACACGATAAGTGCCCTCAGTACCATGGCTTAACTGATACCTTTGTGAGAAGGTTTAAATTTTCATCTTCATGTAATTCTCACACTGTCCTATTTGACCTTTATGATAAATCTTACACCATGGACTTAGAGGATTTTAATGATGCTTGTAAGCTCCCGCAGTGGGGCAGTATGGGTGATCCTCGCAAATCTGAATATAGAGATTTCCTTGCTAGTATCACTGTGGGGGAATCTAGAGAAATCACACAGGCTACCATAAGGAGTATTAATTTTCTTGCTATTCATTACTTTGCTCTCTTTATTGGTAGATGCATAAACGGTAAAGATGAGGCTTGCCACATGTGTGTCCCTGATCTCAGCGTTCTCAAGAGTGCTATATTAGGTGATAGACATTATAACTTGGGAGCCATTGTTGCACGTAGGCTACATCATAATGGTTTGCATGGAGATTTATTTGGTGGGATTTATGCCACTCGCATAGCCTGCCGTCTTGGTGTGCCTGTACATGAAAATGATGAACCTTTACCGCTTGCTCATTTGGATTACAACGCTATGACTAGTCACCGGTTTATAGAGAGGGATAAACAATCCCTCAAATATCGACTAATCTTTAACAGGCATCATG
The DNA here is from genome assembly GCA_902687465.1 of Secale cereale. Classification (NCBI taxonomy): domain Eukaryota; kingdom Viridiplantae; phylum Streptophyta; class Magnoliopsida; order Poales; family Poaceae; genus Secale; species Secale cereale. The sequence continues at coordinate 587,311,058 of LR738714.1, forward strand.
CCGTCCCTATTACTCTTCCTGCCCCTACTTTGTTTGACTTTTAGGCAAAAGAGAGATATACTATAACCAGGGAGGAGGCAAATGAGTATCATAATATGATGGAAGCAGCCCGCCTTCGAGCTGCAGCTCAGCAGGCGGTAGCTGCTGCATCTCGGTACAACCCCAACTACGAGTTTGGATATCCGTCAGGCCCATACTAGCCATAGACCAACTTAGGCCAAAAGCCTAAGCTTGGGGGAGTACATGTTTCTCACCGACTTTACATTCATGCACACACACTATTTCTAGTTTTCAGTGCTCACACTCTTTCATTGTACCACCCATGTTTAGTTTCAATTCTTTTTCTTAGTCTTTTTCTTGTGCGTCAGAAAAACCTTAAGAAAAACATATATTAGTTGTTGCTTTTAGCTAGTTTACTTTCCTTCCTTGTAGTAGTAGTAATTAAAAGAAAACTGTGGGGACCCCGACTTAGAAGTCGAGATCACCGAATGCACATGTACAGTGATCCCAGAGATCAATGCTCACTGAACACACAGAAGCTGAATAACAAGAGTCTTACATCCACACATAACGTCTTACACGAATTAAGGCTATTATGGCCAAGTCTTACATAGATAAAGCCTCACGGGCCGAATAGCAAATAACTCAAATAGCGGAAGTCTTCGATGATAGGTAGAACCCATGCCATCTGCCTTAACCCTACAGGCATTCTGACTGGGATAGCGTCCTAGTTCGCATGTTCGTCTCCAAAGAACTCTTCATCATATTACTGTTCTTCCATGCCTGGCCAATTAAATAACCAGTGGCAAGCCAATGAGTACTTTGAATGTACTCGCAAGCAACCCATGATGTGGTTCAAAGTAACAATGCAATTGAACAATAATGAGCAGTTGAGCAATGGGCTAGAATAAATATTCTACCATTAGGATTAAGCATCAATAATCTCGCGTAACCTCGAAGGCAGGTTACCGATAATAACATGAATATTATTCAACCCATCGAGTCAAGTCTCCACCTTGACTCACATACACACACATGGTTTCGCAAACATTGGACGTAGCCCAAGAGCGGTTACCCAACTGTCCTTAACCGTGGACACGGCTATTCGAATAGTTTTACACTCTGCAGAGGTTGTACACTTTACCCACAAGATCCGGGGAACTTCCGTGACATCCACGACCCGCGGTACCTCAAGTACCCGGGGTAAGCACCCGGTCATTATCTTTCCTTAGACGACACTAACATAGAGTCCACTCATTGGTACACGGCCCTCGAGTACAAACAATAGATCATGGGACTTGCCCTAATTTCAATGTCACGCGTACCCGAAGGGACCAACGGTGTGTCCGGTGCCCTGTGAAAACAGTCATGGTCGTCTATCCAAGCACGACCCCGTCCCGGGAAAGACCTCAAATCTTCCCGTCACTAGTAATGCGGGCACCATGCTAGTATCGACCTAAGTAATCAATAAAGCCCCGTCCCATAAGGGGTAGTGTGGTTGCACATGTATGGTTGGAATAACGGTCGCAACTTAAAACAATCCGTTTGATAAACACACACTTGTCTCGGTACACCACTTCGTCATCAAGTGGTCACCCATCTCATCATCTCCCTCGGGCATGAGTGGCACCCGACGGGGTTTTATGCAAAGATTTCAACCACAAAGGTTCAAATCACACATGCATCACTAAGCATCATGATTAACTATTTGCATGTTATCTAGCACATAGCAAGATCAAGAGCATGCATCATGTGGTGGTTCACCTAGGTCACCACCGTAACCCTATCATCATGCATCGGAAACAAACGGGTTCCAAAGAACAAGTGTATCATGGTCAAGGGCTGCTTGCCTGGATTGGCTTGGTCTTCAAAGTATTCAAATCCTTCTCCTTCTCCTTCTTCAGCAACTTCGTCAAATACGGTATCTATACGTCGCATAATAACCACGAAAAAATAAGACCACAAATAAAACAGAAAAATCAAAGTGCTCAGAAAAATGTCAACTTATTTTTGTTAAATACTAGAGGGAAATCTAAGATGGGGAAAATTCTTAGTTGGAGTTTTGGAGTAACAAAATGGAATCTAGGGATTTTTGAACAGGAGTTTTACTACTCAAATTTGAATTTAAATTTGAACAGAACAAAAAAGTTTCATAGATATGAGTGAAAGTGACTCCATTAAATAGGTCGGAATATTACAAGAATTTAGGAGTTGGAATTATTTCATTTGGACCAATATTCAATTCTGTAAAAATGTTTGAATTAATTACAGAAAAGAAAAAAGGAAAATGCCCTGTGCAACTAGGCCAGAGGGGCCACAGTGCACGGCCCAAGGCAAACCAGCCCAGCCGCACGGGTGCCTGCGCGCGCACGTCAGGTTTTCAAACCAGACGGGCGGGGCCCGGCGGTCAGTGGCTGAGAGGAGTGGGAGAGAGGGGTGAGGATGACAGGCGGGGCCCGCGTATCATCTCCAACCTCACGACCACGGTGACGGCGAGCTCACCGGCGAGGATTCCGGCCACGGCGACGGCAACGGAGGCCAGGAACGGACTCAGTGTCGAGTTGCGAAGGCAGTGGAGGCGGTGCGGCACGCCGGGGAGGTCGGGTTCGCCGGCGGCGAGGTGGGACGGCGGAGGATCCTCGGGAACCTTCTGGCCAGCTCATTTCCGGCAGCTGCAGAAGGGGAAAAAGGAGGGGAAAGCATCAGTGACGCATGATGGTTCTAGATCGGGCAAAAGGAGGGGCGGAGGAGGCCCATACTACGAGATCACCGGCTGCCCGACGCGGCGGAGCTCCGGTCGATCCCGAGCACTGGGACCTTCCGGGGAAGAACTGGTGGTGCTCGGGGACTGAGGAGGATGGGGAGAAGCTGTTGGTGCTGTTGGAGAGGCTCGGGGGGGGGTCCTATTTATAGGGGAACGGCGGAGCCCCATGGACCAGTGCGCCGGCGAGCTCCGACTCGATGCTACAGTGCACGGGAGGCGATGAGAGTGTGTCCACGGTGTTGCTGGACGAGTCCTACGTCCATTAGAGGAGAGAGGAGGAGCAAGGAAGCTTCCAGGCCGTGCGCGCGTGCGAGCCCGAGGAGTGGGCGCTGCGGGCGGCCGGTGCGCGTGTGGCGACGGCCACTAGAGGGCGCAGGAGGAGGGGGGCAGCGCCGGTGGGGGCTGCGGACGTCGAGGCACGTTGAGAGGCGCGAGGGGGAGGCCCGTGGATGTCGGGGGCAGCTGATTGGGCGAAGCTACAGTGCGGTGGCGCACTGTAGCGCGCTCCAGAGTGCCCGAATGGCTGGCACATTCATGCCCTCGCCGCTCTGGTCATGTCCAACGTGCCCAAGGTTGTCTAGAAGGTCAAGGGAGGAGTAAAGAAATGGCCTGTGGCCTTGGATGCTCTGGAGATGCTGTGAGAGAGAGAGGAAGCTGGTGACTTGGTGAAAAATGGCTGTCCAGCAGGGTAAACTAGGGTTCTTACCCCTCAATCATGGAGCTGGGGTCCTGGGGAAGTTACTGGAGGTAGCTAGTAACTGGTTGAACATGTGGTAGAAAGTTGAGGCCAAGGAGAAGGGTAAAAGTGATCAAGAAGAGGGTTTTAGTAATTCTGCAGAAGGTGTTTGATCAGTGTTTGGTCAAACAAATGATCTCCACTTGCCATGACACTTAACAGGATTGAATGACATGTGAAAATAGGGCGCTTCACCAAATTTGGGCTCATTTGAAGAAACTAGCCAATGTAACTTTGGTGAACCCTAGAAATCAACAGAAATGGCTTCATCTTGTTTGAGTCAAGCTAATCATCTCCCCTTGATGCACCACTTGGTGTAGTTTCATCATCTGGGGTATTGATCATGCCCACAAAGTTTGAAGCTCTAGGTAAAAAGTTGGTAATGTAAAGTTGTTCAAATTTGCATTTGAACAGAAAGGGTTTTGGGGTGTTCTGATCAAGTTGTTCTATTCCAAATCTTGTGCCATTTGGTCTAGATGCCTTATTAGGCCATTCTAGCATGTGCACCAAGTTTAGAGCATTTGGACAAGTTTGGCAATTTAAAGTTGCTCAAACTTCATATATGGACATAATGGTTATGAAGGGTTTTGATGATGTTTTCTTGCTTCCCAAGGCATGGGACTTGGCAAGATCATCAAATATGTCATATGTGACATGATAGAATTTCCCTGGAATTTTTGGAGAATATTTCCTTTGTAAATATTTCAAAAGCTTGAAATATCCATAAAAGGGTTTTAGAGGGTTTAGCCCATTATTTTGAACATGACCAAGTGATGAAACTCTTATATATGGACAATATATGTCCTATGGGTCTCCCTGAATTTTGGCAAGTATTTTTGAAATACTTAAATAATTTTTCCCTATTAAAGACCATTTCTGGCCTTAAGAAAAAGCTTTTAAATAAAATAGGAAAATAACTTTTAAAATTATACCTTTGTGGTTTCTGGGAGTCCTATGACTACTAGGTCTCAAATGTACCTTTTGAAATAATTTTCTCACCCTAAATCAAGCACTTGCAGTGCAAATCTCAATTCAGGGGTTTTTGGAAAACTAAATTTATAAAAATATATTTTGGCCAAATTAATTTTGTAAGAAAATACTATACTGCTATATAACACTTGGCATGATCATTGGGCAGAAGTTTTGGGTATGGAGATGAATTCTACAAGAGGGAATAGTTGACTTTAATGAGCACATGAAAATCATATGGAGAAAAACTCAATTCCAAAGAAAAGCCAAATGATGCCAAAAAATTTTGCTGGTCCAAATTTTCATGCTTCATTGATGCAAATAACATGTTACAAAATGCAGGGTGTGACAGACCTACCCCCCTTACAAGAATCTCGTCCCCGAGATTCCTAAACTAGGTCTTAAAAGAGATCGGGAAACTCGGATCTAAGATAGTCTTCACGTTCCCAGGTTGCTTCTGCTTCGGTGTGGTTGCTCCACTGGACCTTGAAGTACTTGATGGTACGGCTTCGCGTCCGTCGTTCTGCTTCGTCCAGAATACGAATGGGCTTCTCGCGGTAGGTCAAATCAGGCTGCAGATCAATGGCTTGGTGATCAACATCCTTGTAGAGATTAGGCTTGTCTGGAACTTGGAGACATTTCCGGAGTTGTGACACATGGAATACATTGTGCACATCGGATAGCTCAGGTGATAGTTCCAACTGGTAAGCCACTTCTCCTCGTCGGTCGGTGATCTTGAAAGGGCCAATGAACCTTGGTGCGAGCTTCCCCTTGACGTGGAAACGCTTGGTTCCCTTTAGAGGAGTTACCCGTAGGTACACATGATCTCCGACACGGAAACTCATGTCTCGGCGTCGAGTGTCAGCATAGCTCTTTTGCCTTGACTTGGCTGCCTTCAGTCGTTCTCTGACTAGTTGGACTTGCTCTTCTGCTGCGCGGAGAATATCCGGTCCAAAAACTAGTCCTTCTCCAGTCTCTGACCAGTTGAGGGGTGTGCGGCATCTGCGCCCGTACAACACCTCAAATGGTGCCATCTGAAGGCTCGACTGGTAACTGTTGTTATAGGAGAACTTGGCAAAAGGGAGACAATCTTCCCACTTGGCTCCATACGCCAGGACACAGACTCGGAGCATGTCTTCGAGAATTTGATTGACTCGCTCTGTCTGACCTCCGGTCTGTGGGTGGAAAGCTGTGCTGAAAGACAACTTGGTTCCCAAGGCTTCTTGGAATCTTTTCCAGAACCTTGAAGTGAACTGGGTGCCTCGATCTGACACAATCTCCTTGGGAACGCCATGAAGACTCACGATTCGGTTGATATAGAGAGTTGCCAGCTGGTTGCCTGAGTAGGTAGTCTTGACAGGAATGAAATGGGCCACCTTGGTCAAATGGTCGACTATGACCCAGATAGAGTCATGTCCTCTATTCGACCTCGGTAATCCAGTGATGAAGTCCATTCCGACTTTATCCCACTTCCACTCAGGAACCTTGAGTGGTTGAAGCAATCCAGCAGGTCGCTGATATTCAGCCTTGACCCTTTGGCATACGTCACACTTTGCAACATAGGTTGCAATCTCTCTTTTCATCCCGTGCCACCAGAATCGTGTCTTCAAGTCTTGATACATCTTGGTTCCTCCGGGGTGGATGGAATACAGAGTGTCGTGGGCTTCTTGCAGAATCAGGTTCTTCAGCGCTGTGTTGTTTGGTACGCAGATGCGGCCTTTGTACCAAACAATCGCGTGCTCGTCTTCGGAGAATCCTGGGGCCTTTCCTAGCTTCATTTTCCTCTTGATGCCTTCAATGCTTGCGTGACCATCTTGTGCCTTCTTGACTTCGTCCATCAGGGTCGGTCTGACTTCCAAATGATCCAGAAATCCAGGGGTGACCAATTCCAAACTGAATTGTTCGAGTTCCTTAAACAAGGCTGGCTGCCTTTCTTGAATAACGGCATTCAAAGAGCAAGCCTTCCTGCTTAAGGCATCGGCCACCACGTTAGCCTTCCCGGGGTGATATTGAACACTGAGGTCATAGTCTTTGATGAGTTCCAACCATCTCCGCTGCCTCATGTTCAATTCCTTTTGGGTGAAAATGTACTTCAGACTTTTGTGGTCTGTGTAGATCTCACACCGTTTCCTTAGGAGGTAATGCCGCCATGTCTTCAAGGCATGAACTACTGCCGCTAACTCAAGATCGTGAGTAGCGTAGTTCTCCTCATGGGGTCGTAGCTGCCTGGAGAGGTATGCTACGACGCGGCCTTCTTGCATCAGAACGCTTCCCAATCCGGTTCGAGAGGCATCACAATATATCACGAACTCCTTGTGAATATCAGGTGTTGCCAGAACTCGGGCGGTGGTCAATCTCTTCTTGAGCTCTTGGAAGCTCTCTTCGCATTTTGGCGCCCACTCGAACTTCTTGTCCTTCTTGAGGAGCTGAGTCATTGGCCGTGCAATGCTAGAGAATCCTTCCACAAATTTGCGGTAATAGCCCGCGAGTCCGAGGAAGCTGCTGACTTCCTTGACGGTCGTTGGAGATTGCCATTGGGTCACAGCTTCGATCTTTGCGAGATCAACAGATAATCCTTCTTCGGTCAAGACATGACCTAAGAATCCAACTTTATGCAGCCAGAACTCACACTTGCTGAATTTGGCATACAGTTGGTGCTCTCGAAGCTTGTCTAGGACCATCCTCAGGTGCTGCTCGTGTTCTTCCTCCGACTTCGAGAAGACAAGAATGTCATCAATGAAGACGACAACGAACTTGTCCAAATATTCCATGAAGACTTTATTCATGAGATACATGAAGTAGGCTGGGGCATTGGTTAACCCAAAGGACATGACCGTGCACTCGTACAGGCCATATCTGGTTATGAATGCCGTCTTCGGAATATCTTGGGGTCTGACCTTCAGCTGGTAGTACCCAGATCTGAGGTCGATCTTGGAGAACACCTTGGCTCCGCTGAGCTGATCAAACAGATCTTCGATCTTGGGAAGTGGATATTTGTTCTTGATTGTAACTTCATTGAGGAAACGATAGTCAATGCATAAGCGGATGGTACCGTCCCTCTTTGCCACAAACAGAACAGGAGATCCCCAAGGGGAGGCACTTGGGTGAATAAATCCCTTCCTTAGCTGCTCTTCCAGCTGCTTCTTCAACTCAGCTAATTCTTCCGTCCCCATTCTATAAGGCTTCTTATAGATGGGTCCTGCTCCGGGCACGAGCTTGATGATGAACTCAATGTCACGGTCAGGGGGCATTCCCGGTAGTTCATCCGGAAAGACATCAGGATACTCACATACCACCGGTACTTGTTCTAGCCCAACTTCAGACAGACAGTTGACTTGAGCGGCTTGAGTGGAAGAGGAGTTGGAAGCAAACTTGACTTCGACTCCTTGGTCATTGGTCATAGTGACTGTCCGATTGGCACAGTCTAACAAGCCTTGGTGCTTACTAAGCCAATCCATCCCTAAGATCACATCCAAGCCTTGCGATCTTAAGATGATAAGGTTTGCTAGGAAGTCTACACCATTAATGGTAATACTGACTCCCTTACAGCCTATCTTGGCTCTCATCTCCGCTCCGGGGGTTTGTACCACCATAGGGTTATTCAAGGGTGTAGGGGTCATGCCACTTTTTAATGCAAATCTTTGAGTGACAAATGAATGCGTTGCTCCAGAATCAAACAAGACAGTTGCAGGTGCTGAGTTGACAAGGAACGTACCCAGCACGACGTCCGGGTCTTCCTGGGCTTCTTCAGCAGTGACGTGATTCACACGCCCCTTCCCATGGTTAGGTGTATTGCGCGGAGCTGGGTTCCTTGGTGGCATTCCGCGGCCTTGTCCCTGGTTCTGCGCATTGGGGCGCGGGGCATCAGGCTTCTTGTTGGGGCACACCCTTGAGATGTGTCCGGGCTGACCACATCCAAAGCAAGTGACTTGGTTTGGATTGATCTTGTTGCCACCACTGGTATTGGGGTTGAAAGCTGGCCTTGGGTTGGCATACTGCTGAGGCTGAGAGTTGGCACGAGGTGCAGGAGCTCTCGGTTGCTGATAGGTTGGCTTGGCTGGGGCTGATTGCCACGGACGAGGCTTCTGGTTGCTGGAACTTCCCTTGCTGACCATCTTGCGCTTGCGAGTGTCTTCCAAAGCACGCCGCTTGTCTTCAAGCATAAGTGCCTTGTTTACCAGGTCAGGGAAGGTTGGGCAGTAGCACACGACAAGCGAGTATTGCAGAGTCTGATTGAGGCCTTCCATGAAGCGCTCCCTTTTTTGCAGCATCAGTGCTGACATCTTCAGGGGCATACCTTGACAGAACACTGAACTTCTGCATGTACTCCTTGACGGTGCCACTTCCTTGCTTCAGGGCTCGGAACTCACGCTTTTTGATAGCCATGATTCCGGAAGGAATGTGGGCCTTGCGGAATTCTGCCTTGAAGTTGACCCAAGTGATGTCTTGTTCAGCATGCATGACCTTGAATCCATCCCACCAAGCTCTAGCAGTTCCCCCGAGGCAGTGGGCTGCATAAGCCACCTTCACGTGGTCTTCGGTGCATCCGACTAGTTCCAGTATTTCCTCAATGGAGCGGATCCAGTCGTCTGCATCCAGGGGTTCAGCAGACTCGATAAAGGTTGGCGGTGCATGCTTCTTGAACTCTGCCAACGTGGAACGTCCATTTCCATTCCCCGCCGGCTGGCGGTTGTTGGTGACAGCTTGAGCAATCAGCTGAAGGGCTGCAGTGTTGGCTTGGCGTTCCTCTCGGAAAGCTTGGAGAAGCTGAGCCATGTCCATGTTCGGAGGAGGTGGTGGTGGTGGAGCTTGGTCGTTGGTTTGGTCGTGGCCTGCCTCTGGCTGAGCGGATGCTCCGGCTTCAGGCTGCTGGGTAGAGGTACTAGTACGAGTTACAACAGGCATCCTGTTGGAGCGGTAAAAAGGTTTCAAGACTCGGAAGAGGGAAAGCAAGATAGATGGGTGCCTAGTAAGGGGATGGGTGTGACACTAATCAAATCATGCAAGGGCCAAAAGGCCAAAACACATTCATTAAAATCCAAATGGGTGATGTAGTCGTTTACACATTCCCGAAGGAAGAATATGACATACATCTAGACACAACAAAAGCAAATACTAGATGGTTTCATATGAACCATACAAGGACTCGACTGCGCATAGGGTTTACACGACCTATCCTACCGTAGAGGTTACAACTGGCATATCCGAGTAGCGAATAATGCCTAAGCGGCGGAATGCTCGGTCGCATATTCCGGCTCTTCTGGGTCTTCCTCCTTGTCTTCATCTGTCTGGGCCCCCTTGTCACTTGAGGGTGTGGGGGAGTGGAGGAGTTGGATATGACTGTGCTTCGTCGGTGGTGCAAGAAAAAGCTTGCGATATTCCCTTGCCGTCATCCGGCGTCGCCGAGGTGGTTCTTCATTCTTGGAAGATACATCCTCGGAGGGCCTTCTGCCTCGATATGCGATAGCGGACTGTCCAGAAGGTGCTCCTTCCTTCTTGACCCTATTTGTCTTCTCTTGAGCTCCACGAAGAAGCGCCTTGGTCTTGTGAAGTTCTTCTCGAAGCTTCATTGATTCCGAGGCCAAGTCTTGTGCCAAGCTGTCGGCACATAGACTGAAGTAGGTCTGGAACCGAAGCAAGAGTCCTTCCTTCAGTGGAGGGGCTAGTGCGCTGCTTTCTTCTTCACCTCCCTTCCGGTATGGTAAGAAGCGAGTTGTCATCTTGGCTGCCATCTCCGTGAGAAGCTCGCGGAGACGGGTTAGTGCCTTGTGTTGGGGAACGTAGCATAAATCAAAAATTTTCTACGTCTTCACCAAGATCCATCTATGGAGACATCTAGCAACGAGCAACTGAGAGTGCATCTACATACCGTTATGAAGATTGCGTGCGGAAGCTTTCAACGAAGCAAGGATGAAGTAGTCGTACTCTTCACGTTCTTCGTCACCGATGATCTAGCGCCGAACGGACGGCACCTCCGCGTTCAACACACGTACGGTGCAGCAACGTCACCTCCTTCTTGATCCAGCAAGGGGGGAGGAGAAGTCGTCAGAGATCCGGCAGCACGACGGCGTGATGACGGATGCAGTGGAGATCGCAGCAGGGCTTCGCCGGGCTGCCCTGCAATGGAGTTGGGAGGTGTGACAGGAGGGGGAGAGGCGCCAGGGCTGAGGTGCGGCTGCCCTCTCCCCCTCCACATATATATAGGGGGCCAGGGGGGGGGGCGCCAGCCCCTTGCAGATCTAATCTGCAAGGGGGGGCGGCGGCCAGGGAGGAGTCCCCCTCCCCCAAGGCAAGTGGTGGCCCCCCTCCCCTTAGGGTTTATCCCTAGGCGCAGGGGAGGTGGGCCTCCCTTGGTGGTGCGCCAGCCCTGAGGGCTGGACACACCCCCTTGCGGCCTATGGGCCCCACCGGGAGGGGTGGCCCCACCCGGTGGACCCCCGGGGCCCCTCCGGTGGTCCCGGGACGCTCCCGGTGACCCCCGGAGATCACCCGTTGGCCGAAACTGGACTTCCCATATATCAATCTTTACCTCCGGACCATTCCGGAACTCCTCGTGACATCCGGGATCTCATCCGGGACTCCGAACAACATTCGGGTTTCCACGTGCATTAATCTCTACGACCCTAGCGTTACCGAACCTTAAGTGTGTAGACCCTACGGGTTCGGGAGACACGTAGACATGACCGAGACCACTCTCCGGTCAATAACCAACAGCGGGATCTGGATACCCATGTTGGTTCCCACGTGTTCCTCGATGATCTTCATCGGATGAACCACTGTGTCAAGGATTCACTCAATCCCGTATGTTATTCCCTTTGTCCATCGGTACGGTACTTGCCCGAGATTCGATCGTCGGTATTCCCAATACCTTGTTCAATCTCGTTATGGCAAGTCTCTTTACTCGATCCGTAATCCATCATCCCGTGACTAACTACTTAGTCACATTGAGCTCATTATGATGATGACTTACCGAGTGGGCCCAGAGGTACCTCTCCGTCATACGGAGTGACAACATCCCAGTCTCGGTTCGTACCAACTCAACAGACACTTTCGGAGATACCCGATGCGTACCTTTATAGCCACCCAGTTACGTTGTGACGGTTGGCACACCCAAAGCACTCCTACGGTATCCGGGAGTTGTACAACCTCATGGTCTAAGGAATAAATACTTGACACTGAAAAGCTTATGCATTACGAACTATACGATCTCGTGTTATGCTCAAGTTTGGGTCTTGTCCATCACATCATTCTCCTAATGATGTGATCCCGTTATCACTGACATCTCATGTCCATGGTCAGGAAACCGTGACCATCTGTTGATCAACGAGCTGGTTACTAGAGGCTTACCAGGGACTCATTGTGGTCTGTGTACTCACACATGTATTGCTGTTTCCGTACAATACAATTCAAGCATGAATAACAGACAATTATAATGAACAAGGAGATATAATAATAATGCTTTTATTATTGCCTCTAGGGCATATCTCCAACAGTCTCCCACTTGCACTAGAGTCAATAATCTAGTTACATTGTGATGAATCGAACACCCATAGAGTTCTGGTGTTGATCATGTTTTGCTCGTGAAAGAGGTTTAGTCAACGGGTCTGCGACATTCAGATCCGTATGCACTTTACAAATATCTATGTCTCCATCCTGAACATAATTCCGGATGGAGTTAAAACGGCGCTTGATGTGCTTGGTCTTCTTGTGAAACCTGGGCTCCTTGGTAATAGCAATAGCACCAGTGTTGTCACAGAAGAGAGTCATCGGGCTTGACGCGCTTGGAATGTCTCCTAGGTCGGTGATGAACTCCTTCATCCAGACTCCTTCCTGCGCTGCTTCAGAAGCAGCTATGTACTCCGCTTCACATGTAGATGCTGCCACCACGCTTTGCTTGCAACTGCACCAGCTGACTGCCCCTCCATTCAAAATATACACGTATCCGGTTTGTGACTTAGAGTCATCCAGATCTGTGTCGAAGCTAGCATCGACGTAACCCTTTACGACGAGCTCTTCGTCACCTCCATAAACGAGAAACATATCCTTAGTCCTTTGCAGGTACTTCAGGATGTTCTTGACCGCTGTCCAGTGTTCCGTACCGGGATCACTTTGGTACCTCCCTACCAAACTTATGGCAAGGTTCACATCAGGTCTGGTACACAGCATGGCATACATGATAGAACCTATTGTTGAGGCATAGGGAATGACACTCATCTTTTCTCTATCTTCTGCCGTGGTCGGCGACTGAGTCTTACTCAATCTCATACCTTGCAAAACAGGCAAGAATCCTTTCTTTGACTGATCCATATTGAACTTCTTCAATATCTTGTCAAGGTATGTACTTTGTGAAAGACCAATGAGGCGTCTCGATCTATCTCTATAGATTTTGATGCCTAATATGTAAGCAGCTTCTCCAAGGTCCTTCATTGAAAAACTTTTATTCAAATAGACCTTTACATTTTCCAAGAATTATATATCATTTCCCATCAGCAATATGTCATCCACATATAATATGAGAAATGCTACAGAGCTCCCACTCACTTTCTTGTAAATACAGGCTTCTCCATAAGTCTGTATAAAGCCAAACACTTTGATCACCTCATCAAAGCGAATATTCCAACTCCGAGATGCTTGCACCAGCCCGTAAATCGAGCGCTGGAGCTTGCATACCTTGTTAGCGTTCTCTGGATCGACAAAACCTTCCGGTTGCATCATATACAACTCTTCCTTGAGGAAGCCATTAAGGAATGCTGTTTTGACGTCCATTTGCCATATCTCATAATCATAGAATGCGGCAATAGCTAACATGATTCTGACTGACTTCAGCATCGCTACGGGAGAGAAAGTCTCGTCGTAGTCAATCCCTTGAACTTGTCGATAACCCTTAGCGACAAGCCGAGCTTTATAGATGGTCACATTACCATCCGCGTCTGTCTTCTTCTTAAATATCCATTTGTTTTCTATGGCGTGCCTATCATCAGGCAAGTCCACCAAAGTCCATACTTTGTTTTCATACATGGATTCTATCTCGGATTTCATGGCTCCAAGCCATTTATTGGAATCTGGGCCCGCCATCGCTTCTTCATAGTTCGAAGGTTCACCGTTGTCTAACAACATGATTTCCAGGACAGGGTTGCCGTACCACTCTGGTGCGGAACGTGCCCTTGTGGACCTTCGAAGTTCAGTAGTAACTTGATCTGTTTCTTCATGATCATTATCATTATCTTCCTCCCTTTTCGGTGCAGGCACCTCAGGAACAGTTTCCTGCGCTGCGCCACTTTCCGGTCCAGGAAGGGTGACTGTCACCTCATCAAGTTCTACTTTCCTCCCACTCACTTCTTTCGAGAGAAACTCTTTCTCCAGAAAGTATCCATTCTTGGCAACAATGACTTTGCCTTCGGATCTGTGGTAGAAGGTGTACCCAATAGTTTCCTTTGGGTATCCTATGAAGACGCATTTCTCCGATTTGGGTTCGAGCTTTTCAGGTTGAAGTTTCTTGACATAAGCATCGCAACCCCAAACTTTCAGAAACGACAGCTTCGGTTTCTTGCCAAACCAAAGTTCATATGGAGTCGTCTCAACGGATTTTGACGGAGCCCTATTTAAAGTGAATGCGGCAGTCTCTAAAGCATAACCCCAAAAAGATAGCGGTAAATCGGTGAGGGACATCATAGATCGCACCATGTCCAACAGAGTACGATTTCGACGTTCGGACACACCGTTACGTTGAGGTGTTCCGGGCGGTTTCAATTGTGACACAATTCCACAGCTTCTAAGGTGTGTGCCAAATTCATGACTTAAATATTCACCCCCACTATCCGATCGCAAGAACTTTATTTTTCTGTCACGTTGATTCTCAACCTCATTCTGAAATTCCTTGAACTTTTCAAAGGTCTCAGACTTGTGTTTCATCAAATAGATATACCCATATCTACTCAAGTCATCCGTGAGGGTGAGAACATAACGGTAGCCTCTGCGAGCCTCAACACTCATTGGACCGCACACATCAGTATGTATGATTTCCAACAAGTTGGTTGCTCGCTCCATTGTTCCGGAGAACGGAGTCTTGGTCATCTTGCCCAAGAGGCATGGTTCGCACGTGTCAAATGATTCATAATCAAGAGACTCTAGAAGTCCATCCGAATGGAGATTCTTCATACGTTTGACACCAATATGACCAAGGCGGCAATGCCACAAGTATGTGGGACTATCGTTATCAACCTTACATCTTTTGGCATCTACACTATGAATATGTGTATCACTACGTTCGAGATTCATCAAAAATAAACCATTGACCAGCGGGGCATGACCATAAAACATATCTCTCTAATAAATAGAACAACCATTGTTCTCTGATTTGAAAGAATATCCATCTCGCATAAGACGAGATCTAGAAACAATGTTCATGCTCAAAGCTGGTACTAAATAACAATTATTCAGGTTCAAAACTAATCCCGAGGGTAGATGTAGAGGTAGCGTGCCGACGGCGATCACATCGACCTTGGAACCATTCCCGACGCGCATCGTCACCTCATCCTTCGCCAGTCTCCGTTTATTCCGCAGCTCCTGTTTTGAGTTACAAATGTGAGCAACTGCACCGGTATCGAATACCCAGGAGCTACTACGAGTGCTGGTAAGGTACACATCAATAACATGTATATCATATATACCTTTGACGTTGCCGGCCTTCTTGTCTGCTAAGTATTTGGGGCAGTTCCGCTTCCAGTGACCCGTTCCCTTGCAATAAAAGCACTCAGTCTCTGGCTTGGGTCCATACTTTGGCTTCTTCCCAGCAACAGGCTTGTCAGGCGCGGCAACTTGCTTGCCGTCCTTCTTGAAGTTCTTCTTACCCTTGCCTTTCTTGAACTTAGTGGTTTTATTGACCATCAACACTTGATGTTCTTTCTTGATGTCTACCTCCGCTGATTTCAGCATCGAATACACCTCAGGAATGGACTTCTCCATCCCCTGCATATTGAAATTCAGCACGAAGCTCTTGAAGCTTGGTGGGAGCGACTGGAGGATTCTGTCAACGACCGCTTCATCTGGGAGATTCATTCCCAGCTGAGACAAGCGATTGTGCAATCTTGAAATCTTGAGGATGTGCTCACTGACAGAACTGTTCTCCTCCATCTTACAGCTGTAGAATGCGTCGGAGACATCATATCTCTCGACTCGGGCATGAGTTTGGAAAACCATTTTCAGCTCTTCGAACATCTCATATGCTCCATGGTGCTCAAAACGCTTTTGGAGCCCCGATTCTAAACTGTAAAGCATGCCGCACTGAACCAGGGAGTAATCATCACTACGCGACTGCCAGACGTCCAAAACGTCTTGGTCAGCATCGGGAGCAGGTGCATCACCTAGCGGTGCTTCTAGGACATATGATCTCTTGGCAGCTATGAGGATAATCCTCAGGTTACGGACCCAATCCGTATAGTTGCTACCATCGTCTTTCAGCTTGGTTTTCTCTAGGAACGCGTTGAAGTTGAGGGAAACCTGAGCGTGGGCCATTTGATCTACAAGAGATATTGTAAAGATTTTAGACTAAGTTTATGATAATTAAGTTCATCTTAATCAAATTTTAATGAACTCCCACTCAGAATGACATCTCTCTAGTCATCTAAGTGATACACGATCCGAATCGACTAGCCCGTGTCCGATCATCACGTGAGACGGACTAGTCATCAACGGTGAACTTCTTCATGTTGATCGTATCTTCTATACGACTCGTGTTCGACCTTTCGGTCTTCCGTGTTCCGAGGCCATGTCTGTACATGCTAGGCTCGTCAAGTGAACCCTAAGTGTATTGCGTGTGTAAATCTGGCTTACACCCGTTGTATGCGAACGTTAGAACCTATCACACCCGATCATCACGTGGTGCTTCGGAACAACGAACTTTAGCAACGGTGCACAGTTAGGGGGAACACAATTCTTGAAATTTTAGTGAGAGATCATCTTATTTACTACCGTCGTTCTAAGTAAACAAGATGCATAAACATGATAAACATCACATGCAATCAATTAAAGTGACATGATATGGCCAATATCATCTTGCTCCTTGGATCTTCATCTTCGGGGCACTATGATCATCTTGTCACCGGCTCGACACCATGATCTTCATCATCATGATCTCCATCATCGTGTCTTGAAGAAGTCGTCACGCCAACTATTACTTCTACTACTATGGCTAACATTTAGCAATAAAGTAAAGTAATTACATAGCGTTTATTCAGTGACACGCAGGTCATACAATAATTAAGACAAATCCTATGGCTCCTGCCGGTTGTCAAGTTCATCTTCATGCAAGTCGTGATTCCCTATTACAAGAACAAGATCAATCTCATACATCACATATATCATTCATCACATCCTCTTTTGGCAATACCACGTCACATAGCACATGCTGCAAAAACAAGTTAGACGTCCTCTAATTGTTGTTGCAAGTTTTACGTGGCTTCTATAGGTTTTCTAGCAAGAACGTTTCTTACCTACGCCAAAACCACAACGCGATTTGTCAATTTCTATTTACCCTTCATAAGGACCTTGTTCATCGAATCCGGTCCGAGTAAAGTAGGAGAGACAGACACCCGCCAGCCACCTTATGCAACTAGTGCATGTCTGTCGGTGGAACCAGTCTCACGTAGGCGTACGTGTAAAGTCGGTCTGAGCCGCTTCATCCCACAATACCGCCGAATCAAGATTGACTAGTAACGGTAAGAAAGTTGAACAAGATCATACGCCCACAACTGCTTTGTGTTCTACTCGTGACAAGATGCTACGCATAAAACCTAGGCTCAGATGCCACTGTTTGGGTACGTAGCATAAATCAAAAAATTTCTACGTCTTCACCAAGATCCATCTATGGAGACATCTAGCAACGAGCAACTGAGAGTGCATCTACATACCGTTATGAAGATTGCGTGCGGAAGCTTTCAACGAAGCAAGGATGAAGTAGTCGTACTCTTCACGTTCTTCGTCACCGATGATGTAGCGCCGAACGGACGGCACCTCCGCGTTCAACACACGTACGGTGCAGCAACGTCACCTCCTTCTTGATCCAGCAAGGGGGGAGGAGAAGTCGTCAGAGATCCGGCAGCACGACGGCGTGATGACGGATGCAGTGGAGATCGCAGCAGGGCTTCGCCGGGCTGCCCTGCAATGGAGTTGGGAGGTGTGACGGGAGGGGGAGAGGCGCCAGGGCTGAGGTGCGGCTGCCCTCTCCCCCTCCACATATATATAGGGGGCCAGGGGGGGCGCCAGCCCCTTGCAGATCCAATCTGCAAGGGGGGGCGGCGGCTAGGGAGGAGTCCCCCTCCCCCAAGGCAAGTGGTGGCCCCCCTCCCCTTAGGGTTTATCCCTAGGCGCAGGGGAGGTGGGCCTCCCTTGGTGGTGCGCCAGCCCTGAGGGCTGGACACACCCCCTTGCGGCCTAGGGGCCCCACCGGGAGGGGTGGCCCCACCCTGTGGACCCCCGGGGCCCCTCCGGTGGTCCCGGGACGCTCCCGGTGACCCCCGGAGATCACCCGTTGGCCGAAACTGGACTTCCCATATATCAATCTTTACCTCCGGACCATTCCGGAACTCCTCGTGACGTCCGGGATCTCATCCGGGACTCCGAACAACATTCGGGTTTCCACGTGCATTAATCTCTACGACCCTAGCGTTACCGAACCTTAAGTGTGTAGACCCTACGGGTTCGGGAGACACGTAGACATGACCGAGACCACTCTCCGGTCAATAACCAACAGCGGGATCTGGATACCCATGTTGGTTCCCACGTGTTCCTCGATGATCTTCATCGGATGAACCACTGTGTCAAGGATTCACTCAATCCCGTATGTTATTCCCTTTGTCCATCGGTACGGTACTTGCCCGAGATTCGATCGTCGGTATTCCCAATACCTTGTTCAATCTCGTTATGGCAAGTCTCTTTAGTCGAGCCATAATCCATCATCCCGTGACTAACTACTTAGTCACATTGAGCTCATTATGATGATGTATTACCGAGTGGGCCCAGAGGTACCTCTCCGTCATACGGAGTGACAACATCCCAGTCTCGGTTCGTACCAACTCAACAGACACTTTCAGAGATACCCGATGCGTACCTTTATAGCCACCCAGTTACGTTGTGACGGTTGGCACACCCAAAGCACTCCTACGGTATCCGGGAGTTGTACAACCTCATGGTCTAAGGAATAAATACTTGACACTGAAAAGCTTATGCATTACGAACTATACGATCTCGTGTTATGCTCAAGTTTGGGTCTTGTCCATCACATCATTCTCCTAATGATGTGATCCCGTTATCACTGACATCTCATGTCCATGGTCAGGAAACCGTGACCATCTGTTGATCAACGAGCTGGTTACTAGAGGCTTACCAGGGACTCATTGTGGTCTGTGTACTCACACATGTATTGCTGTTTCCGTACAATACAATTCAAGCATGAATAACAGACAATTATCATGAACAAGGAGATATAATAATAATGCTTTTATTATTGCCTCTAGGGCATATCTCCAACACCTTGAGTGCAGCAGACTCGACAGCGAGAGGTAGTGTTGCCATCTGGGGTCCCTCGAAGAACCAACTTGTGGGAGGATCGTTTGCCTTCACGGTCACTTCCACATGGTACTCCACCTCAGTGTCGCTAACCCAATGCTCAAGGTAGGTGAGGATGGGTGCTCGGTGGAACTGACACTCCTGGAGGCTATCCTCGAGAAGCAAGGGAAACCCAGTGGTCAGGTGCTCTTCGGGTACAGCGGCCATCTACAAAGGTGGAATAGGAGGGGTTAATAAGCTGATGAAATCTCAGGTTTAGAAAAGAAGAGAGGTTCAGAAGGTTTTTGAAAAGGGGTCTCATCTAACTGACGCCCATGCTAACTAAGGCTTCCTACAGTCAGGATGGCTCTGATACCAGCTCTGTGGGGACCCCGACTTAGAAGTCGAGATCACCGAATGCACGTGTACAGTGTTCCCAGAGATCAATGCTCACTGAACACACAGAAGCTGAATAACAAGAGTCTTACATCCACACATAACGTCTTACACGAATTAAGGCCATTATGGCCAAGTCTTACATAGATAAAGCCTCACGGGCCGAATAGCAAATAACTCAAATAGCGGAAGTCTTCGATGATAGGTAGAACCCATGCCATCTGCCTTAACCCTACATGCATTCTGACTGGGATAGCGTCCTAGTTCGCATGTTCGTCTCCAAAGAACTCTTCATCATATTCCTGTTCTTCCATGCCTGGCCAATTAAATAACCAGTGGCAAGCCAATGAGTACTTTGAATGTACTCGCAAGCAACCCATGATGTGGTTCAAAGTAACAATGCAATTGAACAATAATGAGCAGTTGAGCAATGGGCTAGAATAAATATTCTACCATTAGGATTATGCATCAATAATCTCGCGTAACCTCGAAGGCAGGTTACCGATATCAACATGAATATGATTCAACCCATCCAGTCAAGTCTCCACCTTGACTCACATACACACACATGGTTTCACAAACATTGGATGTAGCCCAAGAGCGGTTACCCAACTGTCCTTAACCGTGGACACGGCTATTCGAATAGTTTTACACTCTACAGAGGTTGTACACTTTACCCACAAGATCCGGGGAACTTCCGTGACATCCACGACCCGCGGTACCTCAAGTACCCGGGGTAAGCACCCGGTCATTATCTTTCCTTATACGACACTAACATAGAGTCCACTCGTTGGTACACGGCCCTCAAGAACAAACAATAGATCACGGGACTTGCCCTAATTTCAATGTCACGCGTACCCGAAGGGACCAACGGTGTGTCCGGTGCCCTGTGAAAACAGTCATGGTCGTCTATCCAAGCACGACCCCATCCCGGGAAAGACCTCAAGTCTTCCCGTCACTAGTAATGCGGGCACCATGCTAGTATCGACCTAAGTAATCAATAAAGCCCCGTCCCATAAGGGGTAGTGTGGTTGCACATGTATGGTTGGAATAACGGTCGCAACTTAAACCAATCCGTTTGAAAAACACACATTTGTCTCGGTACTCCACTTCGTCATCAAGTGGACACCCATCTCATCATCTCCCTCTGGCATGAGTGGCACCCGATGGGGTTTTATGTAAAGATTTCAACCACGAAGGTACAAATCACACATGCATCACTAAGCATCATGATTAACTATTTGCATGTTATCTAGCACATAGCAAGATCAAGAGCATGCATCATGTGGTGGTTGACCTAGGTCACCACCGTAACCCTGTCATCATGCATCGGAAACAAACGGGTTCCGAAGAACAAGTGTATCATGGTCAAGGGCTGCTTGCCTAGATTGGCTTGGTTTTCAAAGTCTTCAAATCCTTCTCCTTCTCCTTCTTCAGCAACTTCGTCAAATACGGTATCTATACGTCGCATAATAACCACGAAAAAATAAGACCACAAATAAAACAGAAAAATCAAAGTGCTCAGAAAAATGTCAACTTATTTTTGTTAAATACTAGAGGGAAATCTAAGATGGGGAAAATTCTTAGTTGGAGTTTTGGAGTAACAGAATGGAATCTAGGGATTTTTGAACAGGAGTTTTACTGCTCAAATTTGAATTTAAATTTGAACAGAACAGAAAAGTTTCATAGATATGAGTGAAAGTGACTCCATTAAATATGTTGGAATATTACAAGAATTTAGGAGTTGAAATTATTTCATTTGGACCAATATTCAATTCTGTAAAAATGTTTGAATTAATTACAGAAAAGAAAAAAGGAAAATGCCCTGTGCAACTGGGCCAGAGGGGCCATAGTGCACGGCCCAGGGCAAACCAGCCCAGCCGCACGGGTGCCTGCGCGCGCACGTCAGGTTTTCAAACCTGACAGGCGGGGCCCGGCGGTCAGTGGCTGACAGGAGAGGGAGAGAGGGGTGAGGATGACAGGCGGGGCCCGCCTGTCATCTCCAACCTCACGACCACGGCGATGGCGAGCTCATCGGCGAGGATTCCGGCCACGGCGACGGCAACGGAGGCCAGGAACGGACTCAGCGTCGAGTTGCGGAGGCAGTGGAGGCGGTGCGGCACGCCGGGGAGGTCGGGTTCGCCGGCGGCGAGGTGGGACGGCGGAGGATCGTCGGGAACCTTTTGGCCAGCTCGTTTCCGGCAGCTGCAGAAGGGGAAAAAGGAGGGGAAAGCATCAGTGACGCATGGTGGTTCTAGATCGGGCAAAAGGAGGGGCGGAGGAGGCCCGTACTGCGAGATCACCGGCGTCCCGACGCGCGGAGCTTCGGTCGATCCCGAATACTGGGACCTTCTGGGGAAGAACTGGTGGTGCTGGGGGACTGAGGAGGATGGGGAGAAGCTGTTGGTGCTGTTGGAGAGGCTGGGGGGGGGTCCTATTTATAGGGGAACGGCGGAGCCCCGTGGACCAGTGCGCCGGCGAGCTCCGGCTCGATGCTACAGTGCACGGGAGGCGATGGGAGTGTGTCCACGATGTTGCTGGACGAGTCCTACGTCCATTAGAGGAGAGAGGAGGAGCAAGGAAGCTTCCAGGCCGTGCGCGCGTGCGAGCCCGAGGAGTGGGCGCTGCGGGCGGCCGGTGCGCGTGTGGCGACGGCCACTGGAGGGTGCAGGAGGAGGGGGACAGCGCCGGTGGGGGCTACAGACGTCGAGGCACGTTGAGAGGCGCGGGGGGAGGCCCGAGGCTGTCGGGGGCAGCTGATTGGGAGAAGCTACAGTGCGGTGGCGAACTGTAGCACGCTCCAGAGCGCCCGAATGGCTGGCACATTCGTGCCCTCGCTGCTCTGGTCATGTCCAACGTGCCCAAGGTTGTCTAGAAGGTCAAGGGAGGAGTAAAGAAATGGCCTGTGGCCTTGGATGCTTTGGAGATGCTGTGAGAGAGAGAGGAAGCTGGTGACTTGGTGAAAAATGGCTGTCCAGCAGGGTAAACTAGGGTTCTTACCCCTCAATCATGGAGCTGGGGTCCTGGGGAAGTTACTGGAGGTAGCTAGTAACTGGTTGAACATGTGGTAGAAAGTTGAGGCCAAGGACAAGGGTAAAAGTGATCAAGAAGAGGGTTTTAGTAATTCCGCAGAAGGTGTTTGATCCATGTTTGGTCAAGCAAAAGATCTCCACTTGCCATGACACTTAACATGATTGAATGACATGTGAAAATAGGGTGCTTCACCAAATTTGGGCTCATTTGAAGAAACTAGCCAATGTAACTTTGGTGAACCCTGGAAATCAACAGAAATGGCTTCATCTTGTTTGATTCAAGCTAATCATCTCCCCTTGATGCACCACTTGGTGTAGTTTCATCATTTGGGGTATTGATCATGCCCACAAAGTTTGAAGCTCCAGGTAAAAAGTTGGTAATGTAAAGTTGTTCAAATTTGCATTTGAACAGAAAGGGTTTTGGGGTGTTTTGATCAAGTTGTTCTATTCCAAATCTTGTGCCATTTGGTCTAGATGCCTATTAGGCCATTTTAGCATGTGCACTAAGTTTGAGAGCATTTGGACAAGTTTGGCAATGTAAAGTTGCTCAAATTTCATATATGGACAGAATGGTTATGAAGGGTTTTGATGATGTTTTCTTGCTTCCCAAGGCATGGGACTTGGCAATATCATCAAATATGTCATATGTGACATGATATAATTTCCCTGGAATTTTTGGAGAATATTTCCTTTGTAAATATTCCAAAAGCTTGAAATATCCAGAAAGGGTTTTAGAGGGTTTAGCCCATTATTTTGAACATGACCAAGTGCTGAAACTCTTATATATGGACAATATATGTCCTATGGGTCTCCCTGAATTTTGGCAAATATTTTTGAAATACTTAAATAATTTTTCCCTATTAAAGACCATTTCTGGCCTTAAGAAAAAGCTTTTAAATAAAATAGGAAAATAACTTTTAAAATTATACCTTTGTGGTTTCTGGGAGTCCTATGACTACTAGGTCTCAAATGTACCTTTTGAAATAATTTTCTCACCCTAAATCAAGCACTTGCAGTGCAAATCTCAATTCAGGGGTTTTTGGAAAACTAAATTTATAAAATATATTTTGCCCAAATTAATTTTGTAAGAAAATACTATACTGCTATATAACACTTGGCATGATCATTGGGCAGAAGTTTTGGGTATGGAGATGAATTCTACAAGAGGGAATAGTTGACTTTAATGAGCACATGAAAAGCATATGGAGAAAAACTCAATTCCAAATAAAAGCCAAATGATGCCAAAAAATTTTGCTGGTCCAAATTTTCATGCTTCATTGATGCAAATAACATGTTATAAAATGCAGGGTGTGACAAAAACCCAAAAAGATTTCTCGTTCTTCTTTTGCTTGTTGGGGGCTTTCCCGTGTAAATAGTTTCTTTTCTTTTCTTTGGGGGTCAAGAGTAGAAGACCATGATTGAAAATGCTTAGTGGCTCTCATATGCTTTATTGTTGATTTAACCTTGAGCCATATTACCTTGTCTTCTCTCTTGTATTTAAATGCTTGCAGATTCCAGCTTAGTCCAATGCACGTGCACTATTATTATTATCCACACCGTTCGGTCGTGCGAGTGAAAGGCAATAATGATGATATATGATGGACTGATTGAGATGAGAAAAGCTGGTATGAACTCGACCTCTCTTGTTTTGTAAATATGATAATTCATCGTTCCTGATTCAGCTTGTTATGAATGAATCATGCTTGCAATGACAATTAGAGATCATAGCTGGTTATGCCATGCTTAATTAGCTGAGAGTTTATAATGGTCTATCTTGCGTGCCAACATGATATTAAAATGGTTGTGATGTGGTATGATAGGGTGGTATCCTCCTTTGAACGATTCAAGTGGTTTGACTTGGCACATGTTCACGCATGTAGTTGAAACAAAATCAACATAGCCTCCACGATATATATGTTCATGATGATTTATATCCTACTCATGCTTGCATTCATTGTTGATTAATTTTATTGCATGTTCATGACTGTTGTCGCTCTCTAGCTGGTCGCTTCCTAGTCTCTTTCTAGCCTGCACCTGTACTAAGCGGGAATACTGCTTGTGCATCCACTTCCATAAACCGCAAAGTTATTCCATATGAATCCACCATACCTTCCTATATGCGGTATTTACCTACCGTTCCAAGTAAATTTGTATGTGCCAAACTCTAAACCTTCAAATGAAATTCTGTTTTGTATGCTCGAACAGCTCATGTATCAACTAGGGCTGTCTATATCTTCCATGCTAGGTGGGTTATTCTCACGATGAGTGGACTCCGCTCATCATTCATGAGAAAATGCCTGGTAACCGGGATGCCCAGTCCCATGCTCAAATCATAATAATTAAACAAAACTCCCCCAGGGCTATTGCTTGTTTGGACGGTACCCCGTGGATTTGGATGGACGTGGAGTGTGCTTGTTGGTGGTTGGGGGAGTATAAACTTTACCATTCTGTTTGGGAACCACCTATAATGTGCATACTATGGAAGATATCGAGATTCTTGGTTGTTATGTTGATAATGAGGGTATACCGCTCAAAAATGTTATTCATCTCTATTTAAAAATCGAGCTCTGGCACCTCTACAAATCTCCGCTTCCCTCTGCGAAGGGCCTATCTATTTACTTTTATGCCGAGTCACCATCCTCTTATAAAAGAGCACCAGTTGGAGAACGCCTCTATCATTTGCATGTATTACTATTAATTTGCATTGAGTATGATCATGACTGGATCTCTTTTACCATGAATTACAATGTCTAGTCAGTCCTTGATCCTTAAAGGTGCTCTGCATTTATGTTTTGCGGTCTCAGAAAGGGCTAGAGAGATACCATCTTGTTATATCATATCATGATTGTTTTGAGAAAGTGTTGCCATCCGTGGTTTATTATTATTGCCCGCTAGTTGATTATGCCATTAATGTGAGTAGATATGAGACCTGAAAGTTATTGTAAATGTGGTTAGTTCATGATCTTTGCAGAAAACCTGAATGCTGGCTTACATATTTACAACAACAAGAGCAAACTGAGTTTGTCAAAGTTTTTCTTTATCACTTTCAGTTTATCAACTGAATTGCTTGAGGACAAGCAAAGGTTTAAGCTTGGGGGAGTTGATACGTCTCCAACGTATCTACTTTTACAAACACTTTTTCCCTTGTTTTGGACTCTAACTTGCATGATTTGACTGGAATTAACCCGGACAGACGCTGTTTTCAGCAGAATTGCCATGGTGTTGTTTTTGTGCAGAAATAAAAAGTTCTCGGAATGACTTGAAAATCCATGGAGAATTGTTTTGGAAAATATAGAAAATATCTGCGGAAAGATCTACGTCAGGGGGCCCACACCCTATCCATGAGGGCGGGGGCGTGCCCCCTCCCCCTGGGCGCGCCCCCTGCCTTGTGGGCCCCTTGATGCTCCACCGACGTACCCCCGGACTCCATATATTCACTTTCAGAGAGAAAAAAAATCAAGTAGGAGGAATTATCGTGTTTTACGATACGAAGCCGCTGCCAAGCCCTAAACTCTCTTGGGAAGGTTGATCTGGAGTCCGTTCGGGGCTTCGGAGAGTGGAGATCGTCGCCATCGTCATCATCAACCTTCCTCCATCACCAATTTCATGATGCTCACTGCCGTGCGTGAGTAATTCCATCATAGGCTTGCTGGACGGTGATGGGTTGGATGAGATTTACCATGTAATCAAGATAGTTTTGTTAGGGTTTGATCCCTAGTATCCACTATGTTCTGAGATTAATGTTGCTATGACTTTGCTATGCTTAATGCTTGTCACTAGGGCCCGAGTGCCATGATTTCAGATCTGAACCTATTATGTTTTCGTGAATATATGTGTGTTCTTGATCCGTACTTGCATGTCTATAGTCACCTACTATGTGTTATGATCCGGCAACCCCGAAGTGACAATAATCGGGTCCACTCCCGATGATGACTGTAGTTTGAGGAGTTCATGTATTCACTATGTGTTAATGCTTTGGTTCGGTACTCTATTAAAAGGAGGCCTTAATATCCCTTAGTTTCCACTAGGACCCCGCTGCCACGAGAGGGTAGGACAAAAGATGTCAGGCAAGTTCTTTTCCATAAGCATGTATGACTATATTAAGAATACATGCCTACATTACATTGATGAACTAGAGCTAGTTCTGTGTCACCCTAGGTTATAACTTTTACATGATGAATTGCATCCGACATAATTCTCCATCACCGATCCAATGCCTACGAGCTTTTCACATATTTCTTGTTGCTTATTTACTTTTCCGCTGCTACTATTACAAAAACTACAAAAACACTACCGTTACTTTTATTGCTGCTACCATTATCTCCATATTACTTTGCTACTAAACTACCTTGCTGCAGATACTAAGTTTCCAGGTGTGGTTGAATTGACAACTCAGCTGCTAATACTTAAGAGTATTCTTTGGCTCCCCTTGTGTCGAATCAATAAATTGGGTTGAAGACTCTACCCTCGTAAACTGTTGCGATCCCCTACACTTGTGGGTTATCAGGTAGCGAACTGAATGGCATGGAGTCTAAAGATTCTAGACAAGTCGGTTGACGCATATATTCATCTGGCACTTAATCAGTCTGCACGCCATTGATGCTCCATTTCAGTTGAACTGCACAAAAAGTTTGGGTGGTTCATTTTCTCAACCGCCTCCTTTCTCGTCTACAATGTAGAATTTTGGCGAGCTACAGGACCAAGATGAGCCAGTAAACTAGTTGGATGAAAGTAGTGGCCAAGTTGTTCAAACCTCCCTTGACACGAGGCCACTATTTGAGGATAAAACTACAAGCGAAGTTCAGATTGTGTGTGCTGCCTCTTATGTGTACTCGAAAGTTTACTCGTACAAGCATTAATTTTTAGCAAGAAGTACCTTCGACTGAACACCATTTACTAGTCTGCAATGTAGAATTTTGGCGAGCTACAAGACCAAGATGAGCCAGTAAACTAGTTGGATGAAAGTAGTGGCCAAGTTGCTCAAACCTCCCTCGACACGAGGCCACTATTGGAGGATAAACCTACAAGCAAAGTTCATATTGTCTGTGCTGCCTCTTATGTACTCGAAAGGTTACTCGTATAAGCATTAATTTTAGCAAGATGTACCTCCGACTGAACACCATTTACCAGTCTGTACCCTAGGTAATTAAAGTTCGTCCATGGATCATATTGGCTGTGATCTCAATCATTTGGATGCATAAACATACTGAACATGTGTATATCTGAATCTTTTTGTGAATTATCTATGAACATTGTTGTGTGATCAATTAATCATTTGGATCCATAGACATACTGAACTTGTGTATATATGAATCTTTTGAGTTGTTGATAGTGAATGTTGGCTATGAATATGAACGTGTCCCGTGAACCTGAGTTTGATACGAATGTTTTCCTTTTCTATTGTGCTTGTGTGTGAACTAATGCCTACTATGGGCTTTGTGACGAGTGGGTGTCAGCGGCACACCTTCTTCCCGAGAAGAATTGCACCTGCTTTGTTAGGGTAGCAATGGCGCATCAACTCTTTTTAATCTTTTTGCTCTGTCTTGCCCCCTCCCCCGCTCAACCCCTGCCGTAATATTTTCGGCCTCAAAACAAACATAGTACTGCGTTGTTTTTGGAGCTTGATGAAAAATCGAGTGCTGGTTTCTGTAGATTGGCCCGCCCAGCAAATGGGCTGCTGGTCCACCACGGACTGGGAGGCTAAAAATACAAGTTGTATGGTGCAGAGGCAAGTAAAAAAACACCATCGAGAGCCATCCACTGAAGAAAAAAAAATCGCTCCATGTGTGCTTCTTCATTCGTGCCGCTAGCCCCCTCTATAATCTAGTTCGCTCAGGGATCTGGTATCATTTTTTTCCAGAGGGCGAACAAGTATCAGCTAGGCCTAGGTTTTGTATTTTAACATGCCTAGCCCACGACATACGGTGACAGAGGTTCCAACTTATTTTTTGAGGTCCATACGGGCCTATGGGACGGAGCAGAGCAGATGACACCCCACCCACCCCACCCACCCCATGTAACACTCCAAATATTTTGGATTGGTTTTTATCAAACTCTTTACTTGCTTGGAAGGAGGTTATTTAAATTTTTCTTAAAACCTCTCCTTCTCAAATCTTTGATGATAAATATTTTTATGTCCTCAACCTTGATCTTTGGTCTAGAAGATATTCATCTTGTGTTGGCTCAACACAAATAATTTTGGAAGGTTTTGACAATTCCTTTTTATTAAAAAAATATTTCTATAAAACTATGGACTTATCCTTTCCCATTCAAAAATTTCTCTTTTGCCATGACACCTATTGAAAACTTTCTTCCAAAACCCACCTTCCCACTTTGGGTCAAGTCAAGCATCAAGACCAGCCAAGTTCAACTCCCCCTAGATTTTATTTCTAATTATTTTTCCCTCAAATCTTTTTCTGCCATTTAATTTGGACCTTAGTGATTTACAAAGGAACTACTAGATTCCCTTTTAGTTTTGATTCCAAATAAATTTCCCTGGCTTGTCCTTAGTACCCTCAACCTAGATCCATCAAGATCTGCTCGTCCACAGTTCAAATTTTTCAAAATTTGCTTGCTGCAAGTTTGGACCAGATTTGCCAATTTTGGTGAAATTCATTCTTTTTCTCTTCCTAAAAATCTGTGAAAATTCAGGCAGCCTCTAGATGCATCAAGAGATCACTCCACAAAATTCCAGCTCCAGAAATTTTTTCCTTATGCCTGAATCATTTCGTCGAACAGCTGATGTGCACTGTTGCTGTCAAAGTTCAGAGTTTCAGTGTTTGATTTCTGCCGTCAGTGTCGTTTCCGTCAGTCAGCAGCGTCAATCTCGCCAGTGCACGCGTTGGCGCCTTGCTCACTGCTCCCCCTTCTTATCCATTGCGCCGCATGGTTGCTTGGGCGGTTGCGAGCGTCGGTGGCGACGTGGCTCGCCAGCTTTGGCGTCTTCCGCGGTGGCAGAGCCACCCGTGGCGGCCAGCAAGAGCCAGCCCTGCAGTACGGCGCCGTCCAGCACCGCCCACGCCACCAGAGGCCTCCGCGTGGACGTCCTCTCCTCTGTTCGCGCTGCAAAATAGTCACTGTGGCCTGAGAGGCGCAGAGCGCGGTCTCTGCCGCCGACGAGCCCGTGAGGCCGTTCCGTCGGAAACGTGGTGTATCGCCCAATTTGAACCAAGGTTTAACATTGAATGGAACCAGTGAACCAATCCGCTGACGCCCAGTCACCTAAACCCCCTGCCCGACCACTGCCTCGCCGTAATCGCTCGCCAGAGGAACCCCGTTCTCGGCAACCGCCTCGGGCCGGCTCTAAATAGGGGCCCCGAGCTCGTCTTCCACCCAGCACCACCCCTCCACCTCACCAGACCACACCCAACCACTAGAAGGAACTCGAGGAGGCCTTCTTCCCCAGCTCCGGCCGCCCCGATCCGCTTCGGGCTCCGGCAAGTTCCTCTTTGGTGAGAGCACCCCCGCCTCCCAACTCGTGTTAGTAGCCTCCTAGTGCACCTACACACCTAACCCCCGCTTCAATTTGAAGTTTGTAGCCCTCCCCGACGAGATCCATCACTGCCCGAGCCGCCGTCCGCCGGAGTGGAAGCCGCCGTCGACGTGGTGCTCGCCGACAGCCAAGTCCACCACCCACCAACGCGGAATCATCCCGTGAGTGCAACCATATGCTCCCCCTCCCTTGTTTCGCCGTCTATCGCCGCCGGCGATCACCGTTTGCTTCGGTCGACGGTGGGATTTCAAACCTGACATGCGGGACCCCCTCGTCAGCTTCTACTTTTTATTCGAAACGTTTTCTGAAAGCGCCTTCGGGCAAAGTACGTGTTCCCTTTTGGTTGGCGTATTTCCGACCGAAACATTTTCTGTTTTTCTAAACTAGCCCCTGGAAGGTTTCTGTTTCATCACAGATTAGTCCCTGTGCTAAAACTTTAATAACTTTTAAACCATAGATGATTTTGAGTTGATTCTTTTCTGTCGTCTTTGTTTTTCTGTCTAGTTTTCTATCATATTTATTTGAAAAATATTTGGAGCAATTTTTATGCACGCACAGTATTTACGTTAGTATCCGATTTATTTTATACGTAGATATCGAAGGAGGTGAGGGAGCCGCAAACTTCGCCGAGCTAGACTCCGACTACTCCGAACCAGGCAAGCATGTTTGAACCTTTGATATGATGAGTGCTTTGCATGTTCGCTAGAGTAGTTTTTCTCATGGCATGTTTATATGAGCATTTGTGAATGTTATATTGCATCCAAAACAATGCTACCAGTGAGCTTCGAAAGTTGATGTGTTCAAAAGATGGTGAGACAACCTGATCATGTGGTGGCATGATAGGTTATAAGCTGGTATTGTTGAAGCATGCCAGTCTTATGTCAATCGTTTAACTCTAGTATTAACGTTGATCAAGTCACGTTCCCGTTCATCTCTTTTTTTGTACTGCCACATGTTTTCTTCAAAGAATGCGGTCTAGTCAGTTGCAAACCTCTTTCCTTGTACACACCAAATAGAGGGACCGGGATGAGGGTTCCGTGGCCCTAGATTAAAGCCTGTCATCCGGTTAGGGGGCATGGGTGTTTCCTGTTGGAACCGAGAGGGGGGCACCCCTTAGAGCGCGCGATATAAATTTGATCCCATGCTATTCGAGGTTGTGGCCTCCCCATCTTAAAGTTTTTCTTGAACGTTGCCTAGGGTGATTCCTGGCAACGGAATGTGAAATGGGTGTGTACTGGTTAGTTGTGTTTCTGCTAAAATACCGTAAACGGAACTAGTCCATTGTGACTACTGAAATCCCTTGGCTGTGGTTAAAGAGTACAAATTCTCCAGAGTCAAAACCATTCGAGTAACCATGTCCATGGTCAAAGATTTGATCGTCATATCAGTGTCAGTATCACCGTCAGTCTCAACGTCCGTCAGTCCCTGTGTCAGTCTCAGTGGCAGTTTCTGGTATATAAACATAGAGCTAAAAGTGGTAAACACGGTCAAACGTTATTCCTGTGGATGGACTAACTGGTTCATTATGTACTGAGTATTTCCTTGAGATGATTTACCCTCATGAGCTACTTGGAATCGAAAGAAGGATATAAGGCCTTTATGTGATGTTGCTCAGACGTCCGACTGTGGCATTATTGTTATTTACTTATTATATAAGCCCTTTATGTGATGTCGCTCAGACGTCCGACTGTGCCATTATTGTTATGTACTTTTGATATAAGCCCTTCATGTGATGTCGCTCAGACGTCTGACTGTGGCATTCTTGTTATTTACTTTTGATATAAGCCCTTTATGTGATGTCGCTCAGACGTCCGACTATGGCATTATTGCTATTTACTTTTGATATAAGCCCTTTATGTGATGTCGCTCAGATGTCCGACTGTGGCATTATTGTTATTTACTTTTGATATAAGCCCTTTATGTGATGTCGCTCAGATGTCCGACTTTGGCATTCTTGTTATTTACTTTTGATATAAGCCCTTTATGTGATGTCGCTCAGACGTCCGACTATGGCATTCTTGTTAGTTACTTTCGATATAAGCCCTTTGTGTGGTGTAGCCAGACGCCCGACTGTGGCATATCTATTCATTTTACCTTTCGAGGCGTCGCTTCAGACACCCGATCGGTCTTCAGTTATTTTATTGGGATTTCGGAAGGACTACCGCCTGACTTCCTTTTTATTTTAACATGTACTGCAAATTTATTATCTGATTGCGCATTACTAGTCTGCTCATGTGCATCATGTTTGTATTTATTATATCTTATGTCCAAACTGTCTTGCGAGTACATTCAAAGTACTCACCTGGCTTGTTGATTTGGCCAGATGTTGACGAAGGCGATCTTATGGATGAAGAGTCCGATAGTGAGTCCGACGCCTAGAGGAATCCCAGTCAGTCTCGTACGATCCTGGAGTTGGTCACTTGTATTGTATATGCTTCCGCTACCAAAATAAATTCATCGAGCCTCACTCCGGCGCTCGATGAGGTGTAAGATTTTGGAGTCATGTCGCCCACTTCACTGTGACATATCCACCACCACTTTTATTGCAAGTCAGTAGTTATTCAACCCCACCCTTTGTGTCATATCCGCCTTTATGTATAATATCGGCGTGCTTGTAATAAATTGTTGAGCAGCCTCAGCTCAACCTTGTATAATATTTAGTACTTCTGGAATTCTGTATCAAGAATTTGTCTACCAGTGAGAAGGATTCTTGTATACTGGTCTCATAAAAAGGTCGGTTTCTCAATAAATATTTTATTGGAAAATCAGTCCTGACAACCTTGGTACCAGAGCCAGGCTGACTGTAGGAAGCCACTAGGTGCGATCACTAATCGGTTTTTAGCGTAATAAGTGCTATTTTAGAATTTTTGCAATTGTAGCAATTTTCTGTTGGTCATCATTAATTTATGATTTGACTATTCGAAAATTTTGTCTACTTTTGTAGATGGCTGGCAGCGACTGTGAGTCACAGGTGTTCGCCAATATACCTAAGGGGTTTATCAAGCTTCTCGTCTCCATCACCAAGGTCGCGATCGGGCCATCGGCTCGTCCGGAGTTCACACTCTACCAGCACAAGATCAGCGACAGCGTGTCAATGACCCAGGCCACGGTGCCATTCAAGGGAGGGCGTTCTGAGTCACGCCGCTTCCGATTTGTGGGAAGGGCCATGCCTACGGAGAGGCATGCCATGCAGATGGCTGCCCGTGAGGCGATAGCTCGTGTCCGGGATGCGCTTCCTTCGATGAAGGCTCGTCGCTACCGCTACCTCCCATGCCACGTGCTTTACACATGTCACTATGCGTTCGCTTTCCTAAGGGGAGAGCGAGATGAGGCTATCGAAATGTTGGTTGAGTATCTCAAGGCTCTTCAGGCAGCTTTTGATAACCTTGTGGATGACTTGGTGGCTGCTCGTATGGACTTAGTTCAGAGCTGTTCCGCCAACAGGAGGGAGCTCCTCCATACAGCACCACCACTGACTTACGTCTCGTCCTCAGCATCCTATACACCTGCCATCTTAGCCACCGCTCGCCACCTTCCTACCACTGAGGAGTTTGACCAAGTCATTGCTCCTACTCCAATCAGAGCTACACCACCTGCCGCGCCCGCACCAACTCCTCAACCCAGTACTTCGCGCCTGGAGCCTATTAGTGAGGAGGAGGTTGAGTCTCCATCACCACTGGGTCTTACCCTCGGCAGGCCGAGGGAAGTTTTCACCATCTCCGACTAGGTGCGGCTAGCCGCCACGCGATGTGTCCGCTTGTATGATATGTTTATATGTATATAGGTTTGGTGAGAAGTAGTTTGTGTGCGCATCATGTAGGAACTCGGAGAAGTGCACTAGCCTAAATAACATGTCAGGAATGTGTACGCACATGCTGAGTGATGTATTGTATAATTACGACTTGCTGTAAGATATGTACTGAGCGGTCCTTCTCAATGCGCAATCAAGTATTTTCTTGAAAAATCTTTGGATTTATTATATTTTCCGCATTTGCAAAACTATTTATTTATTTTTGCCACTCAGTTTTTCTCATGAGTTCTGCAAAAAAAAAATACCCCAGAGTGGAAAATGCATCATCCCTGGACTCGTTCCATGCCAAGTCCGCCGGAAGAAAATTATGGTACCCAGACAAGTAACAATTTCACACAGGGGCAGTCAAGTCAGCAAGGCAGTGAAACAACATTTTCTCAAGTATGACGCCTTTATGAGCAAAGCCAGCAGCAGCATCAAGAAATGATGAACCATGTTATCAATATGGGAAATCACCGTGAATCATATCAGCAGCATTCCAAATTGTCTGAACTACAAAAGACACGTCCTCCAACATCCTCTCACACTAATAGACCTCTTGAGGCCGATGATTGGCTTCAAGACATTGAAAGGAAATTAATTATTGCACAATGTTCGGACCATGAGAAGGTACTTTATGCACCGCACTACCTCACTAGAGCAGCTGCATCATGGTGGGAAAATTTCCTACACATGCACCCCAATGAAAATAATATCACCTGGGAAGAATTTAAAGAAGGTTTTCGTGGGGTGCACATTCCCAGAAGCATTATGAAGATCAAGAAAAGAGAGTTTGATGACCTCAAGCAGGGAAGCATGACAGTGACTGAGTACAATAGTCAGTTTACTAAATTATCTCGTTATGCCAACGAAGAGCGTATGACTGAAAATAAAAAGATGGAAAAATTCCTGGACGGTCTGGCACCAGCACTTAAATGCCAGCTGGTTGTACACACCTTCCCTGATTTCAAAACACTTGTGGACAAAGCTATTACATTGGAAAATGAGCACCGCAGCTTGGAGGATATTTGCAAGCTCAAAAGGGATAACACTACACATACTCGCAACAACCGGAGGAAGACTGATTTTCAGAAAAATGGAGCGAACAAATCCATGACAAATGACCCACGCCCGAACAAAAATTTTCATGCAAGGGACAAGGATTTTACATATCGCCCAGGTGTTACTTGCTACGCTTGTGGAGAAGAGGGACACTATGCCAAGCAGTGCCCAAAACCAAGAAACTCGGCCCCCAAGCCGAACAACAGTGGAAATAATTCAACACCCAAGCGTAACAACTTCAACCCCAATAACAACCACAAGAAAGGTCACTTGAACCATGTGACCAAGGAGGAAGCACAAGATGCCCCGGATATCGTACTCGGTATGTTCCCTGTTAACACAATACCTGCCACGGTTTTGTTTGATTCTGGAGCTTCTCACTCGTTCATTTCAAAGAAATTTGCTTTGCAACATGATTTTTCGATGCTTTTCTTGGGAAAATCCATGACCATCAAGTCCCCGGGATTAAGAAAATCACTCAGAGTTACTGCCAAGGTGTGATTATTGAGATTGAGGGACTAAAGTTTCAGGCAAACCTAATTGTATTGGAAAATAAGGGACTGGATGTTATCCTAGGAATGGACTAGTTAACCACCAACAAGGGATTTATCGACTGCTTCAATCGGACTGTAATTCTTACTCATCATCACGGGAAGACGATAAAGGATGCAGCTCAAGAAAGACCAGTATCACGGCAACCAAGATTTAACAAGGTGGACACTTCAGAGTTAAGAAAAGTTCCAGTAGTGTGTGAGTTCCCCGACGTATTTCCCGAAGAACTACCAGGCATGCCACCAGACCGGGAAATAGAGTTCATCATTGAGCTAGCACCTGGAACCACCCCCATTTAAAAGAAACCATATAGAATGGCACCCTCCGAGTTGGTAGAATTAAAGAAGCAAATAAAAGAATTACTGGACAAGGGATTTATACGGGCCAACTCCTCACCTTGGGGTTCACCAGTATTATTTGCCAAGAAAAAGGATGGGACACTGAGATTATGTATAGACTATCGAGCACTCAACATGGTCACCATCAAAAACAAATACCCGATGCCATGGATAAATGATTTATTTGACCAGCTCGCACAAGCCAAGGTTTTCTCAAAAAATTATTTAAGGTCGGGGTATCATCAATTAAAGGTACGGACAGAAGATATCCCTAAGACATCATTCACCTCCAGATACGGATTATATGAATTTACAGTAATGTCGTTTGGAATGACAAACGCCCCCGCATATTTTGTCCACCTCATGAACAAAGTGTTTATGAAATTTATGGACAATTTTTTTGTGGTGTTCATTGATGATATCCTGGTATACTCTAAGACGCCAGAAGAACATGTTGAACATCTCAGAATTGTACTAGGAGAATTAAGGAAAAATCAACTATACGCCAAATTCAGCAAATGTGAATTTTGGTTAAGACAGGTTGGTTTTCTAGGCCACGTACTGACCCAAGAAGGTGTTGCCATGGACCCAGAAAAAGTCAAGGCCATGCTTGGCTGGAAACCACCGGCCAACGTGACGGATGTACGAAGTTTTCTGGGAATGGCTGGATATTACCGAAGGTTTATTGAGGGGTTGTCCACCATAGCAAAACCAATGACACAGTTACTCAAGGAGGATAAGAAATTTGTATGGACTGAAGCTTGTGAGAAAAGTTTCCAAGAACTCAAAAGGAAATTAACAACATCACCAGTATTGGTTGTACCAGACATACACAAAAGTTTGGAAGTATATTGTGACGCATCCCGAATGGGCCTCGGATGCGTGCTAATGCAAGAAGGCAAAGTAGTCGCATACACTTCCAGGGAACTACGAAAGCATGAAGAAAATTATCCTACTCATGACTTAGAATTGGCAGCAGTCATTCATGCACTCAAGGAGTGGAGGCACTTTTTGCTTGGAAATCGTTGTGAAATATATACGGACCATAAAAGCCTCAAATATATTTTCACACAACCCAAACTCAATTTACAACAACGACGCTAGTTGGAATTAGTGAAAGATTATGATGTTGGCATTCACTACCATCCAGGAAAGGCGAATGTAGTGGAAGATGCTCTTAGTCAAAACCCCAGCTCGGGCAACGACATTCTACAAAGCTTGGGACCTGAATTTCAACAGGAATTCACCAAACTCAACTTGGTGATGGTCACCGAAGGCAATGTGTCAAATTTGGAAATACAACCCACACTAATGGAACAAATTAAGGAGGCTCAGCATGGACACCCCAGCATCAAAGGCATAAAAAGAAAAGTGAGTCTGGGCAAGGCCTCAGAATTTGTCATAGACGATGAGGGAATATTATGGTTCGGGAACAGGCTTTGCGTACCCAATATAAAGGACCTCAAACAACAAATTCTAGCAGAAGGCCACACCGCTCCATATTCAATCACCCTGGAGGGACCAAAATGTACAAGGACATTCAGGAAAAAATTTGGTGGCACGGTATGAAGAGGGATATAGCCACATTCATTGCATGTTGCGATTCATGTCAGCGCATTAAAGCCGAGCACCAAAAACCAGCAGGAGTATTACAGCCAAACAAGATACCTGAGTGGAAACGGGACGAAATTGGGATGTATTTTATTGTCGGACTACCTCGGTCACAACATGGAAATGATGCCATATGGGTCATCACAGATAGATTAACTAAAGTGGCACATTTCATCCCAGTAAAGACAACCCACACCACTCAGAAGCTTGCCAAACTTTACCTTTCCCGTATAGTTTGTCTACATGGAGTTCCGAAAACTATAATATCCGACAGAGGCACTCAATTTGTCTCTAAATTTTGGGATCATTTACAACAAGCTCTGGGAACTCAACTATTATTCAGTACAACATACCACCCCCAGACTGCAGGACAAACTGAACGTGTAAACCAAATTCTAGAACACATGCGGAGGGCATGTGTTCTCAACTATGGAACCAGTTGGGAAGAAAGCTTGCCGTATGCCGAGTTCGCATACAACAACATTTACTAAGCCAGTCTACAAATGGCACCTTTTGAAGCCTTGTACGGGCAAAGATGTCGTACCCCATTAAATTGGTCAGAAACAGGAGACAGTCATATCTTCGGCTCAGACATGCTCAAGGAAGTTGAGGAGAAGGTTAGACTAATCAGGGATCGACTCAAGACAGCCCAGAGCCGACAAAAGAGTTATTACGATCAAAAACATCGTGAAGTCAGCTTTGAACCCGATGAAAATGTGTATCTACGTGTATCTCCTATGAGGGGCCTGCAACGATTTAAAGTTAAAGGAAAGCTAGCACCACGATTTATTGGACCCTTCAGTGTAGTTGCACGAAGAGGCACAATAGCCTACCAGCTCGACCTACCCAAAGAACTATCAGACGTCCACGACGTGTTCCATGTCTCGCAGTTGAAGAAGTGTGTAAGCAACCCAGAGATGCACATATCTCATGAGACCATTGACGTGGAACCAGACCTCACCTACAGGGAACGTCCAATAAAAACATTGGAGGAGCCTGAAAGGAGGACCCGTCAGAAAACAATTAAGTTTCTCAAGGTTCAGTGGAGCAATCGCACCGAGGATGAAGCAACATGGGAAAGAGAGGATTTTCTTCGGACAGAGTACCCACACCTATTTGAGGATCAACTGAAATCTCAGGGATGGGATTTTTCCTAAGGGGGTAGGTGTTGTACCACTCCAAAATTTTGGATTGGTTTTTACCAAACTCTTTACTTGCTTGGAAGGAGGTTATTTAAATTTTTCTTGAAACCTCTCCTTCTCAAATCTTTGATGATAAATATTTTTATGTCCTTCTCAACCTTGATCTTTGGTCTTAAAGATTTTCATCTTGTGTTGGCTCAACACTAATAATTTTGGAAGGTTTTGACAATTCCTTTTTATTAAAAAAAATATTTCTATAAAATTATGGACTTATCCTTTCCCATTCAAAAGTTTCTCTTTTGCCATGACACCTATTGAAAACTTTCTTTCAAAACCCACCTTCCCACTTTGGGTCAAGTCAAGCATCAAGACCAGCCAAGTTCAACTCCCCCTAGATTTTATTTCTAATTATTTTTCCCTCAAATCTTTTTCTGCCATTTAATTTGGACCTTAGTGATTTACAAAGGAACTACTAGATTCCCTTTGAGTTTTGATTCCAAATAAATTTCATTGGCTTGTCCTTAGTACCCTCAACCTAGATCCATCAAGATCTGCTGGTCCATAGTTCAATTTTTTCAAAATTTGCTTGCTGCCAGTTTGGACCAGATTTGCCAATTTTGGTGAAATTCATTCTTTTTCTCTTCCTAAAAATCTGTGAAAATTCAAGTAGCCTCTAGATGCATCAAGAGATCACTCCACCAAATCCCAGCTCCAGAAATTTTTTCCTTTTTCCTGAATCATTTCGTCGAACATCTGATGTGCACTGTTGCTGTCAAAGTTCAGAGTTTCAGTGTTTGTTTCTGCCGTGAGTGTCGTTTCCGTCAGTCAGCAGCGTCAATCTCGCCAGTGCACGCGTTGGCGCCTTGCTCACTGCTCCCCCTTCTTATCCACTGCGCCGCATGGTTGCTTGGCCGGTTGCGAGCGTCGGTGGCAACGTGGCTCGCCAGCTCCGGCGTCTGCCGCGGTCGCAGAGCCACCCGTGGCGGCCAGCAGGAGCCAGCCCTGCAGTACGGCGCCGTCCAGCACCGCCCACACCACCAGAGGCCTTCGCGTGGATGTCCTCTCCTCTGTACACGCTGCAGAACAGTCGCCGTGGCCTGAGAGGCGCAGAGCACGCTCTCTGCCGCCGACGAGCCCGTGAGGCCATTCCGTCGGAAACGTGGTGTATCGCCCAAGTTGAACCAAGGTTTACCGTTGAATGGAACCAGTGAACCAATCCTCTGACGCCCAGTCACCTAAACCCCCAGCCCAACCATTGCCTCGCCATAACCGCTCGCCGGAGGAACCCCGTTCTCGGCTACCGCCTTGGGCCGGCTATAAATAGGGGGCCCGAGCTCGTCTTCGACCCAGCACCACCCCTCCACCTCACCAGACCACGCCTAGCCACTAGAAGGACCTCGAGGAGGCCTTCTTCCCCAGCTCCGGCCGCCCCGATCCGCTTCGGGCTCCGGCAAGTTCCTCTCTGGTGAGAGCACCCCCCACCTCCCAACTCGTGCCAGTAGCCTCCTAGTGCCCCCAGACACCTAACCCGCGCTTCAATTTGAAGTTTGCAGCCCTCCCCGACGAGATCCATCACCGCCCGAGCCGCCGTCCGTCGGAGTGGAAGCCGCCGTCGACGTGGTGCTCGCCAACGACCAAGTCCACCACCCACCGACGCGGAATCATCCCATGAGTGCAACCATATCCTCCCCCTCCTTTAGATCGCCGTCGATCGCCGCCGGCGATCGCCGTTTGCTTCGGTCGACGGTGGGATTTCAAACCTGACATGTGGGACCCCCTCTTCAGCTTCTTCTTTTTATTCGAAACGTTTTATGAAAGTGCCTTCGGGCAAAGTACGTGTTCCCTTTTGGTTGGCGTATTTCCCACCGAAACGTTTTCTGTTTTTCTAAACTAGCCCCTGGAAGGTTTCTGTTTCATCACAGTTTAGTCCGTGGGTTAAACCTTAATAACTTTTAAACCAAAGATGATTTTGAGTTGATTCTTTTTCTGTCATCTTTGTTTTTCTGTCTAGTTTTTTATCATATTTGTTTGTAAAATATTTGGAGCAATTTTTATGCACGCACGGTATTTACGTTAGTATCCGATTTATTTTATACGTAGATACCGAAGGAGGTGACAGAGCCGCAAACTTCGCCGAGCTAGACTCCGACTACTTTGAAC
Source organism: Secale cereale (assembly GCA_902687465.1). Taxonomy (NCBI): domain Eukaryota; kingdom Viridiplantae; phylum Streptophyta; class Magnoliopsida; order Poales; family Poaceae; genus Secale; species Secale cereale. Next base: position 587,351,646 of record LR738714.1, read on the forward strand.
CAGGCAAGCATGTTTGAACCTTTGATATGATGACTGCTTTGCATGTTCGCTAGAGTAGTTTTTCTCATGGCATGTTTATATGAGCATTTGTGAATGTTATATTGCATGCAAGACAATGCTACCAGTGAGCTTCGAAAGTTGATGTGTTCAAAAGATGGCGAGACAACCTGATCATGTGGTGGCATGATAGGTAATAAGCTGGTATTGTTGAAGCATGCCAGCCTTATGTCAACCATTTAACTCCAGTATTAACGTGGATCAAGTCACGTTCCCGTTCGTCTCTTTTTTTTGTGCTGCCACAAGTTTTCTGCAAAGAATGCGATCTAGTCAGTTGCAAACCTCTTTCCTTGTACATACCAAATAGAGGGGCCGGGATGAGGGTTCCATGGCCCTGGATTCAAGCCCGTCATCCGGTCAGGGGGCATGGGTGTTTCCGGTTGGGACCGAGAGGGGGGCACCCCTTAGAGCGCGCGATATAAATTTGATCCCATGCTATTCGAGGTTGTGGCCTCCCCGTCTTAAAGTTTTTCTTGAACGTTGCCTAGGGTGATTCCTGGCAACGGAATGTGAAATGGGTGTGTACTGGTTAGTTGTGTTTCTGCTAAAATACCGTAAACGGAACTAGTCCATTGTGACTAATGAAATCCGTTGGCTGTGGTTAAAGAGTACAAACTCTGCAGAGTCAAAACCATTCGAGTAACCATGTCCATGGTCAAAGATTTGATCGTCATATTAGTGTCAGTATCACCGTTTGTCTCAGCGTCCGTCAGTCTCTGTGTCAGTCTGAGTGGCAGTTTCTGGTATACAAACATATAGCTAAAAGTGGTAAACCCGGTCGAACGTTATTCCTGTGGATGGACTAACTCGTTCATTATGTACTGAGTATTTCCTTGAGATGATTTACCCTCATGAGCTACATGGAATCGAAAGATGGATATAAGCCCTTTATGTGATGTCGCTAAGACGTCCGACTGTGGCATTATTGTTATTTACTTATGATATAAGCCCTTTATGTGATGTCGCTCAGACGTCCGACTGTGGCATTATTGTTATTTACTTTTGATATAAGCCCTTTATGTGATGTCGCTCAGACGTCCGACTGTGGCATTCTTGTTATTTACTTTTGATATAAGCCCTTTATGTGATGTCGCTCAGACGTCCGATTGTGGCATTATTGCTATTTACTTTTGATATAAGCCCTTTATGTGATGTCGCTCAGACGTTCGACTGTGGGATTATTGTTATTTACTTTTGATATAAGCCCTTTTGGTGATGTCGCTCAGATGTCCGACTGTGGCATTCTTGTTATTTACTTTTGATATAAGCCCTTTATGTGATGTCGCTCAGACGTCCGACAGTGGCATTCTTGTTATTTACTTTCGATATAAGCCCTTTATGTGGTGTCGCCAAACGCCCGACTGTGGCATATCTATTCATTTTACCTTTCGAGGCGTCGCTTCAGACACCCGATTGGTCTTGAGTTATTTTATTGGGATTTCGGGAGGACTACCGCCTGACTTCCTTTTTTATTTTAACATGCACTTCAAATTTATTATCTAATTGCGCATAACTAGTCTGCTCATGTGCATCATGTTTGCATTTGTTATATCTTATGTCCAAACTGTCTTGCGAGTACATTCAAAGTACTCACCTGGCTTGTTGATTTGGCCAGATGTTGACGAACGCGATCTTATGGATGAAGAGTTCGATAGCGAGTCCGACGCCTAGAGGAATCCCAGTCAGTTCCATACGGTCCTGGAGTTGGTTACTTGTATTGTATACGCTTCCGCTACCCAAATAAATTCATCAAGCCTCACTCCGGCGCTCGATGAGCTGTAAGATTTTGGAGTCATGTCACCCACTTCACTGTGACATATCCGCCACCACTTTTATTGCAAGTCAGTAGTTATGCCACCCCACCCTTTGTGTCATATCCGCCTTTACGTATAATATCGGCGTGCTTGTAATAAATTGTTGAGCAGCCTCAGCTCAACCTTGTATAATATTTAGTACTTCTGGAATTTTGTATCAGGGGTTTGTTACAAGTGAGAAGGATTCTTCTATACTGGTCTTATAAAAAGGTCGGTTTCTCAATAAATATTTTATTGGAAAATCGGTCCTGACAACCTTGGTACCAGAGCCAGGCTGACTGTAGGAAGCCACTAGGTGCGATCAATAATCGGTTTTTAGCGTAATAAGTGCTATTTTAGCAGTTTTGCAATTGTAGCAATTTTCTGTTGGTCATCATAAATTTATGATTTGACTATTCGAATTTTTTTTCTACTTATGTAGATGGCTGGCAGCGACTGTGAGTCACATGTGTTCGCCAATATACCTGAGGGGTTTATCAAGCTTCTCGTCTCCATCACCAAGGTCGCGATCGGGCCATCGGCTCGTCCGGAGTTCACACTCTACCAGCACAAGATCCGCGAGGGGTGAGGCGTACCGGAAAACGGGACTCCACGGGATACTGTTCATCACCACCGTCGACCCCCTCCAGCCTCCACGGGCTAATGTTAATCCACCGTCGACCTCCTCCAGCCTCCACCTGCGACTGTCCAGCCTCCACCGCGCGCTATTCCACCGGCTACTGTTCAACCAGGCCTCTCCACGCGCTCCCGTTCAACCACCCCTCCACGGGCTCCTGTTTAACCACCCCTCCATGGGCTACTGTTCATCCAGCCATCCACCGTCAACTGTTCATGCAGCCTAAACGGGGTGGTCCTGTTCATGCAGCCCTCCACGGGGTCCTGTTCATGCAGCCCCAACCGGCGAACAAGGTTCTGTTCATGCAGAGGCAACACCATGGGGTCCTGTTCAGGCACCCCACCGGGAACTGTTCATCCAAACCCCCAGCAATGCTCACTGTTCATGCAGAGGCAGCATCGATCGGCTTCAGTTAGCAGCAGTAGCGAAGGAATCGCTCTATCGGGTTCAGCTAACAGCCATCGATCGATCGCTCGGGTTCAGTAACGCGTAGCCTGCAGTGCAATCGCTCGGGTTCAGTTAGAGCCCAACGCCTCGCTTGGGTTCAGTTAGAGCCCAACGCCTCGCACCCACGCGCGTGTGTGTACGAGAGAAACATGCATCGCTCGGTCCCGACCACCCACCGTAACCGGGAACACCCCGATATTTTCCTCGCCCTCGCTTCTACCACGGTTTTTTCCGTCATGGACGGCCCAAAGAATGTCATGCAGCTGCGTCTCCGGCCCGCCCAAGACGAAAAGCCCATTTTCTGTCATGATTTTTTGTCATAGAAGTAGAACCCCACCACATCTATGATGATACCGTGTTTTGTCACAATTATTGTCATAAGTATGACAGAAAAAAGTTTTGTTCGGCCCAAAATGTCACGGATGTGTCTTTTTTGTAGTGTATATAGGTCTGTCGGATCTTACATCAAGATCCGTGCAAAACTTTCTTTTCAGATTTTCTTTTTTTCTTTATTAAATCTCAGTCGAGTGAGACATAGCTACGCCATTAAATAGGGGTTTGGGCGCCATTAATGGAGACGTTGGGAGAGAGGTGGGTGGCGGATAGAGGTCAAAGGGCTCTCCTCCTGATGAGCACGCGCAAGGTTGTCTGATCGCACGCCCCGCACGACACCTCCTAGCCAATGAAAAAAGGGTACGCGTGGCGGCACGTAAATGGTAAATAGAACGCCCACGGTTTCAATAATACTTGTGTTTCCGATTGTAACGTGACAACACTTGTACCAAAATGACTTTGTTGATTGTTAATGTGTCCGCCTTCGCAAATCGAAAAAAAAATTACCTCAACATGTTGCTGCCATGTCATGACACCATGCCAAGTTTCATGATTTTCAGACGTGTTATGGGTTTACGAAAATTTTAAACCAAGTTTCTCGATGTTTCCGGCCGAGCCAAGACGCCCAGATGTTTGAATTTCATTCCCATTTCTTGCATGAGACCTAGAAATTCTCCCAAGTATACATAAATGTTTTTTCAACTAACTTTGACGCACTGGAGCATGTGCTTGTAGTTCAAATTTGAATTGTGTGCCCTAAATGCATGCAAAATTCAATTAATGTATAAAAAGGCCAAACAAACATGGAATGATTCCAAATTTTAGCATGAAACTCCTGTTGGTCTAAGCTGCATGTGTAAAAAATTAAGGCGGGAGAAGGCAGTGTATGTTGTTTCGCACACGGAGGTGACACGTTTCCTCTCGGAACCACGAGCCTTCTTGATAGATGCTTCAGTTTGCAAGAATCTTATACCAAAGCTTGTCCCAATTCGGCCAAATTTTTTACCACAACATGTTGGTGCCATGTCATGACACCATGCTAAGTTTCATGATTTTCATGTGTGTTTTGGATTTACAGGAATTAAAAATCTAAGTTTCTCAATATTCTCGGCCGGGCCACGACGCCTAGATGTTTGAATTTCATTCCCATTTCCTGCATGGCACCTAGAAATTCACCCAAGGACACACATGTGATTTTACAGCCAATTTTGGTGCACTAGAGCATGTGCTTGTACTTCAAATTTGAATTATGCACATTAAATGCGCAGAAACTCAATTAATGTATTGAAAAGGCCAAACGAACCCGGAATAATTCCAAATTTTAACACGACACTAATATAGTTCTATGTTGCCTCTTTAAAAATCAAGGGGGGGGGGTGGCAGCGTATATTGTTTCGCACACAAAGGTGACACGTTCCCTCTCGAAACCACGAGTCTTCTTGAGAGAAGCTCCGGCCTACAAGAAGTTTATACCAAAACTTGTCCCAATTCGCCCAATTTTTTTACCACAACATGTTGGTGCCATGAAATGACACCATGCCAAGTTTCATTATTTTCAGGCAAGTTTTGAATTTATAGGAATTTAAATAACCAAGTTTCTCAATGTTACTGGCCGAGCCACGACGCCCACATGTTTGAATTTCATTCCCATTTCTTGCATGGGACCTAGAAATTCACCCAAGGACGCACATGTGATTTTTCAACAAACCATGGTGCACTGGACATTGGTGCGCGTCGGTGCTATACATATGGTTTTTAACCCCTTTCCGCAATGGCATTTCGAATCGTCGCCAAGTGAGTGTGGGCGATAAGGGGGTCCTTCCCACACGACCCAGAAACCATCGGGGATATGCCCTCCTGGCACACACGCTCGGCAAAATGAGGTCGTGTGTGACCGGCGAGCGCTCAAATACGATAATACGTACAGTAGAGATAAAAATACAATTATACAGGCGAAATTGTTTCTAGTCGCAAGTACATCCCACACAGTCAGTCCCCGCTAAACCTTTCTGTTCGTATGTACATCCCACACAGTCAGTCACCGCTAAACCTTTCCGTTCGTATGTACATCCCACACAGTTTTATGTATAGGCTCGTGTGTGAAAGGTGTAACTATCACACACGCTTTGCCTTGGTTAACTACTTGCTTTTATCAACTAAATCACACACGATTTGATGAAGAAAACTGTGTGGCATTGGGCTATCCATCACAAGCGCTTTTACTGCCAGAACCGTTTGCAAAGTTCCATGACCATCTGTTCTCTTTTTACATCGCACACGTTGTTTTCTTTCTAACTGTGTGCACATTATTTTATTAGCTCCTGTATATTTTTATTTTTGCCTGTAATTTATTATTTGAATTGGAAATTTTTAAATATGAAACATGCAATTCAAATTCTCAGCACAATGGTTCAATAACGAATCCATTAATAAAATTTCCAATACAATATGATCAGTAATTACAGGATTAGACAACAGTTAACTATGATGAACCACAATATTTAAGGCGGTAAAGGTGAAGAGACAAGTGTAAATCATTTTGACTGCCGATGATGTTGAAGAAGCGGAATGCCCATAATGTGCCTTCATGCATGCCATAGGCACGAACCACTTTTGTCCAACCCCTTGTGACGATCGCCCGCCCATCCTTCACCGCCTTCAGGAGGACTTGTAGAGAATTATCGTGGTAGCATGAATTTTATACTTTAACCTTAGTTGCCTCCACTCCGGTCATGTAGTTTGCAAGGTAATCATCAGTAAATAGCTTCGGAAACCACCGAAAAGAGAAAAATATCAGATATTGAGGTCTAATAGGGTAACTTGTTGTGGGCACGGGGAAAAGGCAACACATTACTTACCATCCTAAAGTTCACTGTTGTCTTGGACAAAGTGTAAATAAAGAGCTTAATTTCAATCACCCATTTCTTTCGCCTAACAATCTTTCTTAGATTCCTCACTTGACGCTTGTTCATGAATATCTCATTGCCCCATACGCAAAAGGGATCGAAGCGTGGATCAGTACCGCTCATATATGTACCTGCAAGCAACCAGTAAATGTTAGAAGCTAAATTGAGACTACACAAATGATGTAAAATACAACTACCTATGTTCCTAAGTACAAGTAGTTTTTAGAGATTTTAATATGAACTACATACGGATGTATATAGAATTATAGATATAGTTTAGATTATAATCTTGATTCACTCATTTTGCTCCTTATGTAGTCTATATTCGAATCTCTAAAAATACTTATATTTAGGAATAGATGGTGTATAAGACCTGGGATGCAGCTAACCTCGACGGCAAACAACAACATCGCCCATTGTAGCCCTGTGTAAGTACACGGAAAGCCAATGTTAAGTACAACAGGGTTAACATCCACCAAAAATAGCAAATGGTAATAAAATAGCACCATCTGTAGTGATATCTTCATTAAAAATGGATACAACTATTAATTGCAACAGGCTTAACAGCATCCTAATTCATGTTTGTAAGTTTGTAGCCATTAAAATACAACTCTTAAAAAATTGATACAACTGTTAATTGCAACAGACTTAATGGCCATTGAAACCGGTACTGATAAAAATGCAATTGACAGAGTTAAACATCACAAGGCAGGTGTTGCCAGAGTAGATAATGGCCCAATTGTCTATAAAAAGGTAGGGGAAATAGCTAAAATGTGTTAGACATGTTTACTACAACATGCTTAATACATCGACCGTACAGAACATAGGCACTAATTGCAACTGGTATTGGTAAGATTTAACTAGTGAGTACATACTTGGTAAGTCCTGAGAGGCAGTTGCTGGGGCACTTCATCTTGGCCAGAGCCCGCCCAAAGTCTGCAGCGGCGGAGGCGAGCTGTTCGTCCTGGTCGAAGCGTGGATGAGTGCCACTGACATATGTACCTACAGGCAACCAGTAAATGGTAGAAGTTCAATTGCAATTGCACAAATGATGTGAAATACTGTAAGACATGTGATGCAGCTAACCTCGACGGCAAACAACAACATCGGCCATTATGACCCTGCGTAAGTACATGGACAGGCATGTTAAGTACAACAGGGTTAGCATCCTCCAAAAATAGCAAATGGGCAGCATCTCTAGTATATCTTCATTGCGGAGAGTAGCATGGTAGCAAAGGGACAGATTAAAAAATGGATACAACTGTTAATCGCAACAGGCTTAATAACATCCTAAGTCATGTTTTGTAAGTTTGTAGCCATTGAAATACAATTGTTTAAAAATGGATTCAACTGTTAATTGCAACATGTTTAATAGCCATTGAAGCCAATATTGATAAAAATGCAATTGACATAGTTAAACATCACAAGGCAGGTGCTGCCAGAGCAGAGAATGGCCCAGATGTCTATAAAAAGGTAGGGAAAGTAGCTAAAATGTGTTAGGCATGTTTACTAGAACATGCTTAATATAGCGATCGTACAGAACATAGTCATTAATTGCAACTGGTTCTGGTAAGATTGAACTGGTGAGTACATACTTGGTAAGTCATGAGAGGTAGTTGCTGGGGCACTTCCTCTTGGCAATAGCCCGCCCAAAGTCAGCGACGGCGAAGGCTAGCTGTTCCTCCAGGTCAAAGCGTGGATCGGTGCCACTGACATGTGTACCTACAGGCAACCAGTAAATGGTAGAAGTTAAACTGCAATTGCACAAATGATGTGAAATACTATAAGACATGGGATGCAGCTAACCTCGACGGCAAAAAACAGCATCGGCCGTTATGACCCTATGTAAGTACATGAACAGACATGTTAAGTACAATAGGGTTAGCATCCACTAAAAATAGCAAATGGGCAGCATCTCTAGTGATATCCTGAGTCATGTATTGTAAGTTTGTTGCTGGTATTGGTGAAATTGAGCCGGTCAAGGTAATATTTGAACATCACAAGTGTGCAGTACTAAAATAAACAAGGCACGAACATGCTTAATACATCAACCGTATAAATCATAGCCATTGCAAGTGGTATTGGTAAGATTTAGCTGGTTAGATCTTACCTGTTAAGTCCTGGGGGTAGTCGCTGGGGCACTTCATCTGGGACAGAGCCTGCACCATGTCGGTGGCGGCGGAGGCGATGTGTTCCTCTGGTCAATACGCACAACGGCCATCATGCCATGGACCGCCATCAGCTCTTGGCGGTGGGGATTTGGAGGCATGAGGATGTTTCACAAGCGCCATTTAAGCAATCAGGCCGGGGCCGTGATAGAGATCGATGGGTTACCTGACTGGATCTGAGCAGAACATAGATGTGGTTGAAGCTGTGGTTGCGGCGGCGGCGGTTTGAGATGCCGGTAGGGGGCGGCGAGGGGGGGAGGGAGATACAGAGGAAATTTGATGGGTGGGGATGTGGTTGGAGGAATAAATTCTGAAATCATGCGCCTAATGAAAATTTTGCTGCGAAACTTGAAACTTGGGTGGGGGAAACACACAACGCAGACGAAGCACGTAAAATACTCGTGTGCGAGAAAACGGAAAATTGGCATATTCCGTCTCCAAAAAAATGTACACGTGTAGTTGATTTTTTCAGTCAATGGTATGCCTGCTTTATTAGGAAACATCGCATAGGTAACTGACTTATGGATCATTACGCAAAAAAACGCAGACGGGTATGACATAGAAACCGTGTGTGTGATCTACGAACGATTAACGCAAAAAATGCACATGGGCACACATGCTAATCAACTCTCAAAGCCCTCAAAGGATGCTCTTACCGACATTGTACATTAATACTACAAACTTAAAGTACTACTTGTAATTTGCTCTAATACTACAAACTTAAACTACTTCTCACAGGCTGCCATCGGGGCATGCTGGCCACACACCGGCGTTCTTGTTCCCGGCCTTGTAAGCGGTAGCCCACCGTGCTTCAATCTCCAGCAAGCTCTCCTCACCACGACGTGCGGCCTCTTCTTTCTTGCGGCGGCGGGACTCTCTTTTCTTGACTGCTTTATGCCTTTTTCGCTTCTTCTGTGCAACTTTGGATGCCTCTAGATCCACCACCCATTCGGCCATGGCAGCCTCAAAGTCCGCCCATGTAACTGCGTGCCACCGGCGGCGATGAACTCGACGCGGAGAGATGCCATCGCTTCCTTACCATGTGTGTGGACGCGGGCGGCGAGGACTACGGCGTGGCAGGATGCCATCGCTTCCTTGCCAGTTACTGTGCGCCACGGTGCCATGGATGACGCCCGGAGAGAGCTCTGGGACGGAAGGGCCGGGCAGCCGTACAGTGTGGTGGTATTCAATAGCTCAACGACAAATGACAACAGAAATTTGGCTTCCCTTACAATTTTGCTCATTCATTATCGCACACGGTTCATCTCCGTCGCTTCCGGAAACAATGTGCGCTGAGCCTATTGTGTGTTGCGTTATGATTGGTGGGAACCCCAGCCACCCGGATTGCGCATGTGCACCGTAGGATGCACCGCGATCGAACGGCAATCCACGTCCCTCACATCACACCCGTGCAGCTGTAGCTCGATTGGATTTATATGCGCTAAATGCGTAGAAAATGCACATAATCCTCTAAAGATGGTAAATGAGCCCGCAAAAATGCCAAATTTGAACACGGTTATTTGCTGGGTGTATGTTGATGGCTTCTCGCCTCTTGTTGGTTACCCCAAGTGGAAGGTTTGAGATGCAGTGTAGCGGAAGTTTTCCCTTGGCAATACCAAGGATCGATTTCCCTGAGACTCCCAGTTTCAACAAAAAGGTGTCAACTGCTAACGGCGCCAAATATTAGCAATCAACGTGGACCTGCACACAGATACAAATAACTTTGCTCCCAACGAGTACAGAGAGGTTTTCAATCCCTCCGGCCTTGTAGTTTACAAAGGATCAAACGCAAGTGATAATAGTGATAGGTATAATTGCAATAGTAAGTAAAAAACAGAAAAGTAAATAGTGGATGTGATCAATGATGGTAATATGGACCGGAGTCTCATGATGTTCACTAGTGATGTCTCTCTCCCAAAAGACGATAAAACAGCTATGTGAGGTAAACGAATTATAGCTGGGCAATTGACAGGACCATGTGCGCAAACCAATGCTGACTACATTGCAAGAAAGGTTGAGGTTCAAAGCATGGGCGGTACACCGAGGTAAGTAGACCGAAATCCATCTGTATCTACTACTAATCATCCACCTTGAGATATCTATCCAGAACATCTCGCTGGTATTAAGTTGCGAGTCCCACCCATATTGTAAACTCAAAGCAACAGACAACTGCATTAAAAGAACTTTGCGTAAAGTAAACAATCCTTGCACCCGCTGGCACAAGCACCATTGTTTTCCCCCTTGTGGCAACAACACATCCCCTAGACTCATGTTTCTGTTACTCAAGCTAGTCATCGAGGGGCATGAACCCACAATCAAGCATAACATTCCCTCTTGGAGTCACTACCTACTACTTGGCCAAAGCAATAAATAACAATGGAGAACATGCAAGAATTACTTACGAACATAAATATAAAAGAGGTGAATCAAATATATTACTCAAACACAATCTGAACATAATCTCATAATCCATCGGATCCCAGCAAACTCATCATAGCAACATCATAAGGATTACATATGTGCCTCGATCATGTAGGGCAGCTCATGAGGTCTAATTAGTGAAGCACAAGAACGGGAGGAGAACATCACATAGCTACTGGTCATGGACCCGTGGTCCAAGGGAGACTACTCACAACTCATCCGGGAGGTGTCCATGGTGGTGGAGAAGCTCCCGGTGGTGATCCTCCCCTCCGGCAGGGTGCCGGGAAGAGTTCTCCTGGTGCTCCCGATCTTGGAAGCGGCGGCGGCGGCGGAATAGAGATGAGATCGCGAAAAAGAGTCCCTGTCTCAAGGGTTTCGGGATACGCTTTAAATATATGCCAAAGGGGGGCATCAGCGGAGCCTCGGGGGGCCCAGGCGCCCCCCGGCGCGGCCCGGGGGGGGGCGCCGCCAGGGCGCCTGGAGCCCTGGTGGCCCCCCCCGGCTGTACTTCGGGCGCCCGGTAGTTTCTGGAACGCTGATTTTTTATATAATTTTTCTGGATTTTTTCTGCAATTCTCGTAATGTGAAAACCTGAAATACAAAAACAGCCGAAAACAGAAACTGGCACTGGGGTGCACTGAGTTAATAGGTTAGTCCAAATATGATCAAAAGTGTATGGAAGTGTATAAATAACATAGCAATATCACCCAAAAGAGGCATGGAGCAAGCAGAAATTATAGATACGTTTTGGACGTATCATATGTTCGTCGTAGGAAAAAAATCCAGGGCAAAGAATGAAGAAAATTTGGATTCCCCATTCAATCTTGGTGATTTCCCTCTCGAAAGCATGGAACTTCTTTGGTGATGGTTCAATTTATGAAGGGTGTGCATGACGACATAAGCCAAACCTTCTCAAATTTTAACCTGGGCATGGTGAGGTCATACCATGGCACACCATGCTAGGCGTCATGTTTTTCAAGCATTTATTTCATTTTTTCTATAGTTTAAAATCCAATAAACAAACGTTTGTGGTTGAATATTGCCACAAATTTCATCGAATATCTGTCCATTCCTTGTAAAAGGCATGGGAATTTACTAAATGGCACGAGCATTGTTTTCCAGGCCGTTCTTGTGCATCATTTAATGCATCGATTGTTTGAACTTGAATTATGTGCATTAATGCCTAGGAAATGCACATAATCCCCAAAATATGGTAAATGAACCCGAAAAAGTGCCAAATTTGAACACAGTGATTTGCAGGATGTATGTTCATTGTAGAAAAAACTCGTGGACAAAGGACAAAGGAAGTTTGGACCCCCCTTCAATCTTGGTGATTTTCCCCTCGAAACCATAAAACTTCCTCGGTGATGGTTCGATTTATGAAAGGCGTGCATCACGACATAAGGAAAACATTCTCCAATTTTTACTAGGGCACGGTGAGGCCATACCATGGCACCACGCTAGGCGTCATGTTTTCCAACCATGTATTTCATTTTTTGTATAGTTGTTAACCTAGTAAACGACGCGTTTATGGTTGACTATTGCCACACATTTCCTTGAAATATCTGCCCATTCCTTGTTAAAGGCATGAGAATGTACTAAATATCACGATAATGTACTAAATAACATGAGCATGGTTTTCCAGACCATTCTTGTGCACCTTTTCATGCACCAATTGTTTGAATTTGAATTGTGTGCATTAATGCCTAGAAAATGCACATAATCCCATGAATATGGTGAATGAGCCCGGAAAAATGTCAAATTTGAACAAGTTGCATTTGAGGCGGTATGTTGATCGTTGGAAAAAACTGAATGACAAACTAGGACAGAAATTGGGATTCCCCTTCAATCTTGGTGATTTCCCTCTCGAAAGAATGGAACTTCTTTGGCGATGGTTCGATTTATGAAGGGCGTGCATGACGACATAAGCCAAACCTTCTCAAAATTTTACCACGGCATGGTGAGGTCATACCATGGCACACCATGCCAGGCGTCATGTTTTTCAAGCATTTATTTCATTTTCTATAGTTGAAAACCCAATAAAAAACATTTGTGGTTGACTATTGTCACACATTTCATCGAAATATCTGTCCATTCCTTGTCAAAGGCATGAGAATTTACTAAATGGCACGAGCATGGTTTTTCAGGCCGTTCTTGTGCACCATTTCATGCACCGATTGTTTGAACTTGAATTATGTGCATTAATGCCTAGGGTCGGGTCAATGCTAGAGATACACATATCTTGCAAAAGCAAATTATTACTGTGGGAGTCGTCGGGTTGGTTTTTGGAAGCTACGCATCGGAAAAAAAATGCAGTCGTACACCAACATATTTATGCATGGCTACTCTAAAAATAATGGCGCACAAGCAGACAACATTTAATTTTGGTGATACAAGATCGCACAATTTATAGGGCGTGGACATTATTAAGACTCGGCGCTACTCGAGTGATTCAGTCTACCTCGTTTATATCTAAGTGGGCGTGCCTTGTGGATGCCGAGGCTTCTCCAAGGGCTTCACCGTCGGGGTCAGTTGGAGGCGGTTGAGGAATTGCAGGGTCGGGGTAGCGATGATGACCGTCGCGGGGGTTGTTGGTTACAATCCCGCTGGGGCGTGTTCCCAAAAGGCGACGAATCACTTCTGGGGACACCAAAGCGTTTTGGTCGATGGCTGGGGCAAACCTCAAGGACTCGATTGGTTGCCCGAACATCACGACTGGGTTGTCGGTGCCGGGCTCATCTTCTCCTCTTGCCGGTGCTCGGTGAACCAGCTCTCCACGAGCTGCGATCAGATCAAGAGTGATTTGATCGAACAGTTCCTCTAGTGCACTTACATAGCGCACCAGATGCAACAATGCATGATCCGTCTCGTGATCTCCGTTGGCAACTTGGAGTGGTCTACCATACCCGTCACGATTGGGGTAGTAGTAGAACGAGCGACAGTTAACTCTGGGCGACAAGTGCCGGAGTTGAACTATAGCCTCACGAGCAGTTAGTTGGATGGCTTGTGGCTCAAAGGAAGTTGTCCTTCCGGTGAACCTGTAGGGGCCTTCTGGCGATAGACCCCTACCATAGACATGCACAGTGGCCCAAAATTGACGGCTCTCACCGCCCATGGGCCCTTGGTACACAACATACTCTGGGGGCTCTTCTAATGCAAAGGCACAGCGGGTGAGGTTTGCTAGTACAGTCACAAAACCTCCAAGGTTGGTTGTTGTGGTTTCATTGTAGACAATGGGTCCAGGCATCTTGGCTTGGTTTGGGTTAGAGGCTGCGTTGTGCTGGGTTGAGGCTAGTGTGCACTTTTTATAGAAAAAGGGGACGGAGTCTTCCTTCGCATGCTTGCGGAAGAGACTATTTAGGTGTCAGTCACTGGCGCGTGATCGCTAGGCTAGGTTGATAGGTTGGGCACCAACTGCCAAAAGGTGTCGGGTCACTGTGTGGCTATCTTATACGAGAAGCTTGGCCGGGGTTTGGTTAAGGTCTGGAGGGTTGGTTGACCTATGTTTTTCGATCTGGCTAAGATAGGATTAGCCAATGGTCAGCCTGGCTCTGATACCAAGGTTGTCAGGACCGGGTTTTCGGGATAAATCTCCCAGAAAATGGCCCTTGTGCTCACCAGCCCCAGGATTACTGTTAGCTGATGAGGCACCAACTTGATACAGAAATTCCAAGCAAAAAAACAAAACATGTAGTACAAGATCATTCTGGCCTTTGAGTAAAACAAATGGTTTCTAGTGGCTGACGGCGGAAGCGGTTTGTGTTACATCAGTGGCCATGGGACTCCATTTCCCACGGAACAGCTGACCAGGATAACTCCTATCTTTGCGAGGCTGCTATCGCCATTGAGTAGGTTCCGGTACCGTCATCGCAACACTCCTCTCCATGCAAGAAATCTCGCCAAGACAATAGCCAGGGACAAACCAGTGAGTACCTTGAATGCACTCGCAAACATTATGAACACAGGTATAACATAACAAATGATAATCATGCTCTGAAATATTCTATGATCACAACGTCAGTCACGAAATAACAATTCATGAATGCAAGCAGGTTGTTCATATACAACATGAATATGCAATCAGGGAGGAAAAATAAAATAAAGCATGCCTCAGTCGGGCGTTTGAGCGACGTCACATAAAGGGCTTATAAAGAAAATAATAACAAACATGCCACAGTCGGGCGTCGACACCACATAAAGGGATTATAAAGAAAAATAATAACGAACATGCCATAGTCGGGCGTCTGAGCGACACCACATAAAGGGCTTATATAGAAAATAATAATCAACATG
>LR738714.1:587366846-587459910 GCA_902687465.1 Secale cereale
ACATGCCACAGTCGGGCGTCTGAGCGACACCACATAAAGGGCTTATAAAGAAAATAATAGTGAACATGCCACAGTCGGGCGTCTGAGCGACACCACATAAAGGGCTTATAAAGAAAATAATAATAAACATGCCACAGTCGGGCGTCTGAGCGACACCACATAAAGGGCTTATAAAGAAAATAATAATAAACATACCACAGTCGGGCGTCTGACCGACACCACATAAAGGGCTTATATAGGAATAATCACAGTGAATATCCAGGAGGTGGAACCGTCCCAGGGATACCCAATAATTCAAGTAATGCACATGGTTAGTCCACAATAGTAATAATCATAATCATCTTATGTCACAAGTCATGGTCAATGTTCTGGTTTATTAGTTTTTCCTCCGAAGACCGATCCTAAGACCGACACTTGACCCATCCCAAACTATAGTCCTTACCCATGGACACGACTATTTGAATAGATATAATCTCTACAGAGGGTGTACTCTTTACCCACGAGTAATGGATTCCTTTAGTCCATCGGGACTAATTCCGTCTACGGTCTTTTAATTGAAAACAAACCTGACCGCACACGCCATCCTAACTTACCGGTGTCTGGAATCACCCATGACACCCGTTACGTGATACTCTAAGTGGGGAGGCTACAACCTCGACTAGCATGGGATCCCAAAATTTATAGCGCGCGCAAACTGGGGGAGCTACCCCCTTAGGCTCCAACTGAAAACGCCCATGCCCCCGGACCAGGTGGCATGCCTACCGGATGCAGCCGATATCTTCCACCATGGTCTCTCTGTACAGTGTGTGCTAGAAAGGGGTTGACAACATACCGAACCGTACCCTACCTATGGCAGGAACAAGTGGTAGTACGAAACAAGTATGGGGGTTACTGGAACAAGAATCGATCTACAGTCGACTCAGGAGGTTGAAGCATCACTTGCATGATTAACATAACCAATATATTCCACACCAACATATGGAATCACCACTCATCATACCTCGCCATGCCATACCGGGCACAACCGTCTCGACGAGGAACTAGGGACAAGCTCGTCTCTACACAAGACTGAGGCTTTCCCGGATTTCCCCCGGTAGGCATGAAAGGCATATGGGGGTATTTACTATCACAAGCATATCCATTTCCAACAGCAATAAATCTTCATTATGCACTCATGCGTATGACCATAACATCGCAAAAAATAATAATAACGAATGCTCCATGTCAAGGTGGTGTTGCAATCGAATCAAACAACACACCCAGATACTATGCCATGGTTCACAATGCTTTCGTTCAAGTTGTGGAGAGGCGGGGTGCATTCCCAAAACTTTATAAAGTTCCTTCCTTCTTCAAAAATCCTATTTAAGATATTTGAAGTCAACACATAGTTTCAAAACAGTACAAAAAAATTGTTTGGACAATTTTCAAATAAATATGAAAATAAACTTGACCAAATTTGGGAAACAACAGAAAAAGAATCAAGTCATTTGGACTTATTTTTAAAAAAGTTATAGCCAGTCAAAGTTTAGTAAATATTCTGTTTTTTAAATAAAACCAGAAAAAGAAAACGCTTCGGGGAGGATACGCTTTCGAGGCAGAGGAGACGTACTTCACGGGTTTACGCCTCCACTTAAACCAGCCCGGGCTGGCTCGGGTCACTGACAGTGGTTCCCTCGGGCCCACTGGTTAGGTTTGACCAGTCGCCCGTGCCTCCTTCCTCCTCTGTCCGAGCGGGTCGGGGCTCCGGCGTTCGCCGCCGACGAGCGGCGGCTCCCCATGGGGATCCAAAGGCAGGGATAGATCCGCCAGACCAGGGCGGTCCTTCCGGCGGTCGAAGGGCTGGCGGGGACGGCGAGCTCCGTGGCGGAGGAGGCTTCGGGTGGATTTGGGGGTCTGGGATGCGGTGGTTTTTGATCGCGTTTGAGAGGCTGGGCGGCGCCGCAGGGTCGAGGGGAGAAGGATGGTGGCACTGGATGGGCTGAAGAAGCTCTGTTCGCGACACACGGCACCGGAGTGGGACGGCGGACCGGCCGGAGACGAGGGAGAAGGCTTCCCGCCGTCGATTGCTGGGTGTTGGGGGCACTAGGGGGATGGTACGAGGTTGCCTGAGTGCTTGGTCGAGCTCGGGGTTCCCTTATATAGGCGTTCGAGGTCGGTTCCGCGGCGGCCGGAGATAAGATCGGCGAACCGCCTCGCTGTAGCTTGCAGGGCGACGTGGCGGCGACGGGCGTTAGTGGACGGGCTCGAGGATAAGCTTGAGCTACTCCAGGGGGCAGCTGGCGCGCGGCTGTGGCTCGGGCGGCGCCGCCCATGGCAGGGGCGCGCTGTGGATGACGGCGTGCCGCCAAGAGAGCTCTGACGGCGATGCTGTAGGGCGCCAGGGTGGCTTAGCGGGCTCTGGCGAGTGGACGGGAACGAGACATGGCTCTGCGGGTACGCGAAGGCCAGGGGGCAAGACACGGCGGCTCGGGCACACGCACGTGCAAAACGCGCGCTCTGGTCGCGCCCAGTGTACACACGTCAACTGTTCGGCAAAATGCCAAGGCATTCTAGGAGGCTTGGTTGGGGCTGGGGATTAATAGGTCTGGGTTAGAGGCATCTAGGAGTTTAGTGGACAAGGTTGCTAGGTTAGTGGATCAAGCTTGTAATGCAAACCCAAAATAGTGCCAAAATTGGCCATGCACCCAAGGTGTTTGACAAAATGACATGGGCATCTAGGCAACTCTTGGGGTGGCCAAAAACTCCAGATCAGAGTCTCTCTAGGTGTAGATGATGATGGCAAGGTCATTTGGGCAAAATCGGAAACTTGCTAGTGCAAGTTTTGCAAATCTTCAGTTCTGGACAGAAGGTAGATGGCATTATTGCATGTACTTAACATCCTCCAGTGGGTCCACTCTCCTGGACTTAATAGTTTTGTAGGGAGGACTATAAGCAGGAAAAAGCTCATGGTTACTAGAGCAAAATAAATTAGGGTTGCAGTAGAAAATGCCAAGCTGGGCCAGAATGAAGATGAGGATGATTTGCTCAAATTTTCCAAAGAACACCAATGTTATTTTTTCATAAAAGTGATGTAGAAACTTCACATGACATCCCCAAATTTTGGTGGAATTTTTAAAAGGGTTGTAGTGCAATTGAGACCTTAAAACTTATGAAAAATCATTTTTAAGGAATAAAGCTTAGAAAGAAATAATTATGCATATAAATCCACTGATAATAGAAATGTTTTTCGTCAGAGGGTAAACAAGTCCAATAATATATTTGAAAAGTTTTCACTTGGGGTAAAAACTCCATAATATCAAAGAAAGGAGTGGTTCTGAAATCAAAGAAAACCCAGAAGGTGAAAGGTTTAATTTCCTGGCAAAATTTTAATAAACAAATCATGTTTAAATTTTTGGGGTGTTAAACCTATGGTGCACACATTGAAGAAGACCAATTGTGTGCACAAAACGTTGGTAAAAAGTCTTATATTAATGTTGATGCTCATAAACTATATACATCTTCAACGATATATTACAATTGGTTTTTATTCTGCATGTCAACAGAAATTGCCCGCTGTAGCAGTTCATGGATCGATTTTCCGGCGTGGTCAAATTGCACTTGTGCTTGCTAATAACGCCAAAGTGATTGCAAGGTACTGCATTTCCCGTAGAAATGGAACCATTCAAATTAACAAGTTCTCGCTTGTCGTGGCAATGCATCCATATAGAAAAATTGGAGACACTGTTCTACTCATGCTCTACCAATGCACAGGATGGCTCTTCCTTTTCATTGACGAGATGCCGAGTCGCTGTGATCAAGCTGCTTCCAGTGGATAGTTGTGGTTGTTGGCCCTCATCCTCTTAAAAAAAGCTAACTGTTACTATGTTAAGTATGTAGATATGGACCATATGGTTGTTGGCCCTTAGCCTCTTAAAATGTGATAGTTGTTACTATGTTAAATATGTAGATATGGAACATATGGTTGTCAAAACCGTGTTGCGATGATCCTCCTTTTGTCAAATAGTGTAACCACTATATATATGTTACTCAAATGTTGTTACCCAAGTTCTTAAATTTTCATGGAAAGTATTAGTATCGTACACAGTTCATTGAGTTTAAGCGTGTGCCCGATGTCCAGAAGGCATTTGCATATTAACTGTCCATATTGCAAATTCACACACATGTTAACATAAGGAAACGTATGTGTAACTTACTAATCATCACACACGAGTACTCGCAGACGCATCGTGTGTGATACTCCTAGCGAGCGCAAGCAATTAGTTTACATTTTCAAAGATTTTTGTACAGACATCAACGCACACGAACTAACTGTATTAACCATCTGTGTTGTAATTTCTCATCGCAAACAGTTCATCCGAGTCGGCTGTTTGCCACATATGAGACACATCTTGTTTACACGAATCGTTTGTGTTCTTTTGGCTCATCGCAAATAGTTCATCCATGTGAACTGTATGCCGCATATCACACACATCTTGTTATGTTGAACCGTTTCTATTGTGTTCCCTAATCAAAAACAGTTCGTCCGAGTGAACCGTATGCCGTATATCACAAACACATTGATATGGCTGCCCGTTTGTGTTGTTCTACCTCATCGCAAACAGTTCGAATGGATTAAACGTGTGCCCTGTGTCACACACACATTGATATGGCTGTCCGTTTCTATTGTTCTGCCTCATCGCTAAAAGTTTGAATGGATTAACCGTATGCCGTATATCGCACGCGCAACTAAAATCTGAACCGTGTTTGATAGCTTCGCCATCGCAAACGTTTTGCACCTTTTTGACGGTTTTTACACCACCTTTTGCAATTAATGCACCGCACACAGTTTTGGCAAAGAGTCTCTGATCGTAGTGTCACGTTAGGAGTATCCTGCAGTAGTGGGAGCATGTGCGTGTAGTTCAAATTTGAATTATTCACATCAAATGCGCAGAAACTCAATTGATGCATAAAAAGGGCCAAACGAACCCGGAATAATTCGATTTTTTTGCACGACACTCATATAGTTATATGTTTGCTATGTAAAAAAATCAAGGGGGGCAGCGTATGTCGTTTCGCACACAAAGGTGACACGTTCTCTCTCGAAACCACACGCCTTCTTGATAGAAGCTCCAATTTGCAAGAAGCTTATACCAAAACTTGTTCCAATTTGGTCAATTTTTTTACCACAACATTTTGGTGCCATGAAATGACACCATGCCAAGTTTCATGGTTTTCCGGCGAGTTTGGGATTTACATGAATTTTAAAACCAAGTTTTTCAATGTTTCTGGCCGAGCCACGACGCCAATATGTTTTAATTTCATTCCCATTCTTGCATGGGACCTATAAATTCACCCAAAGAGACACATGTGATTTTTCAACAAACTTTCGTGCACTAGAGCATGTGCTTGTAGTTCAAATTTGAATTATGCACATAAAATGCCTAGAAACTCAATTAATGCATCAAAATGCCAAACGAACCCGGAATAATTCCAAAATTAAACACGATACTCATATAGTTGCATGTTCGTTGTAGATAAATGTTCTAGCAATTAAAACACCATCATTTTTGTCCATAACACCATTTTGTCTTTCAAAATAGAATAAAAAAAATCAGGTATACCACAAACAGTGTACTAGCAAGAATCGTGTGGGATACGATATAAAAAATCTTGGCGCACCGTCTTGTCTGGCTTACGCTGGAAGCTTCATCGTCAACATTCCACTGCCCGCGCTTGAACCACACTTGCACACTGGTTTCTCGCGGCACCGAGCGAAATTTTTCTACCACCGAAATATCTATCTCCCCGCCCCACCCCCCCCCCCACCAAAAGCCACATTTCCATCGTACCTCCTTGCTTTCCAAGTTCAAACCTTCAATGTGCTTACTGGCAGCTCTACCTCCTCGCGACGACCCTTCTTGTAGCGCCACCTCCTCGCCAGCGACCCTTCTTCTTGCAGCACCACCTCCACGCCGGCGACCCTTCTTCTTGCTACGTCGGCTCCTCGTCGGCAACCCTTCTTCTTGCTGCGCGACCTCATTGATATTGTCAGGTAATCCACACCCCACCCACACCATCCTCCTACTTCCCCGTCCCACATGCCCTGACCGATGGCGCGACACCTTCCGCCGAAATCACTAGCCCCGTCCTCGAATTAAGTGCCACCCACATCCATTTTGCATGCAGTATACTGTGGAGATCAGTAGCATCTCATAGCTGAGAAGCAAATCACGCCGCACGCACGTACGAGGTTGCTATGGCTGCCATGCGTGCCGACCACTAGATCTTGGAGGAGCACCTCATCTTCGAGGCCACCGTCGACACCGCCACACGGCACGTACGAGGTTGCTATGGCTGCCATGCGTGCCGATCACTAGATCTTGGAGGAGCACCTCATCTTCGAGGCCACCGTCGACACCGCCACACGGTTGTCTACTTTAAAATACAATTTGTGTTGTTTTCTTGAGGCCACCGCCAGTGCCTTCTAGTGATTTGTCCTCTGTAATGTTAATATGCAATCTGATATTCTGAAATGTAATCTTTAGTTAACTATTTGGTCCAACAATTGCTACATATCGTAGTATTGTTCTCAAGCATTCTTGGTTTCATTAACTGTCTTATCTTCTAGTATATGTTATATTCGGCAATGTCATTCTCAGTTACTTATTTTGGTTCATTTGGTCTGCTGTCGAGTTAACTGTTTGGTTCAATTCTGCAATTTGATTTTCATTTGTTGTGGGCACAATTTTGTATTGTTATGCATGTGAGAAAAAAATTGAATTTGGCTGTACTCAATACATATTCTACTGATAGTATGGCAACTCTCAGTTAACATGATCAAGATCTTCCTTATATGTGTTGCAGGGAAACAATGGGAGACACTGCTGTTTACCATTGAGGTTTTCTCATGCATGATCCTTTCACTAAGACTAGCCACAATGGAGAGTAACATACATTAGTAACATACACATGTCCCTATACTATGTTACTACCTTCATAGTGTGTAGTAACTTAAGTGTGATGTTGACTAGCTAAGTTACTCAAACTACCTCTCTCCTCATTAACTCATTGCCACATAAGAAAATTTGTCGAGTTGGACTCGATGTTACTATTGAAGTTACTCCCACTATGGCTAGTCTAATAGCACATTATTGTGCAGTTGCAGGAATCATCCTAATATTTAGCTTTCTTACAATTTGGTCTTGCACATGTAGAACCTGCTGTCGGAGGCTTAGACCCACTATTTGAACCATTTCGCATATGAGGAAATGAGACGTCTATGAATATCAGTCAAGTCAATAAACTCAGAAAGAGTGTTAGGATAAAGAAACTTGCGACGAATAACATCAAGATCTTTGTTTGCACAATGAAGAAGACATTAGTCAACTATAGGATGGTACTAACTCTTTTACCTTGTTTTTTTCCCATTACGCCATTTCAAAATTTATAACATCTATTTATGCATATCTCTGTTTTCAGTACTTTCCAAAGCAGATCACCGGTGATTACCTCTTAAACCACCTGCATGGTCAAGAGATGACGAAGGTATTCATTCAGCACCCACGCTACAATATTGAAGTCTTCCTCAAGAGGACGAAGGTTGGACATGCAATTATCCATAGCCACAGGCCTAAAGTTGCAAAGACATTCAACATCACTGAAGGCTCAATATTCAACTTCGCTTTTGCAGTTTCCTAGATGAGATTCATGTGTCTATTTACGGTGTATGATGTTACTTTACAAAGCTTTTCAATGTTGCATGTGAAACTTGATGCTCTTGTGTAATGGCGTAGCTAGCTATATCCCTCTTTGGTGTAACTAAGTGCTGAAGCTATCTGATGTGATTCGTTTATGTAATCCTGGTTGCCGTTATACGGATATGAAATATCTGGTGTGTTTTATAAGAAAAGTCAATTTGATTACTACATGTATTATCAATAATAGGCTAATTACCCCGCTTATTGGGGTTTTATATTGCAGACGGTTACTCAGAAAACACCGTGGGTGATGAACTCAAACAACCCACAAGGTTTCTAGAAAGTAGGCATGTTGGAAGAACTAACAATCACACATGGCTTCCGGTAGAGAAGCTTTTGCGTTAGGCCACCTTGCACAAACGTTTCCACACAAAAAACTATGTGGGATATACATACGAACGGAAATGTTTTTCTAGGATTCACTGTGTGGGATGTACATACGAACGGAAACGATTGGGCTTTGATGCCTTGCCCGATTGCACACGAGCTCATTTTGCCCCGCGTGTTCGGCCGGAGGGCCTACGCCCGACGGTTTCTGGGTCGTGTGGGAAGGACCCCCTATCGCACACACTCACTTGGCGATGGTTTAAAAATCCTTCATGCAATGGGGTAAAAACCATTTGTGTAACACGTCTTCGCACCAGTGACACCAAAAAGGAAAAGAGCAAAGCTAATGCCCTGGAGCTCAGTAGTCCTCCTCTAACTAGTCGGTCTCCTCTGGACAAAACCTTCAGTCAATTTGCCTTCGACAAGGATATGAGGGCGGCATGGAACCCAGCACAGAGCGTGAGATTCCGACCTGTTGGCCCTAACAGATTCTTCATCCAGGCTTCATGCTTGGCGGATTGGGAACACATCATGATGCAAGGCCCATGGATGTTTCGTCACACGGCGGTGTTGTTATGTCCATATGATGGTTTTAGTAGAGCTAAGGACATTGTCTTCGTCCATATTCCAATTTGGCTCCAGATTCACAAGTTGTGTGATCCTTATTACAAAAAGAATATCATGGAGAAACTCTTGAAGGGTGCTGAGGAGATCATGGAGATGATTTTGAATGGCAATATCTGTGATGATTATGTAAGGGTGAGGGTAAACCATGACATCCTACAGCCCCTCACAAAATTTGTAAGTATTGTTCGCGCAAAGGAACGACAAGTTTATCTAGTTCTCTATGAGAAGTTGGCTAGGTTTTGCAAAGTACGTGGCCTTATTGGTCGTGAGTATAATGAGTGTGGGCTGGGAATACATGATGAGAATAATCTGAAATATGGGGATTGGTTGTATGCTGATACCGCTAACCGACCTAGGCTAGAATCTAATTCTGCGAGGCAGCTGGTCCTTGTCCTGCTGGTAGGGCTGGAAGCCCAGCAGCCCCGGTTGATCCCGAGCATGAGAAGACAGACCCTGAGATTCTAGACACGGCATCAAGCCCAGTGAAGAACCTTGGGGCTTGATGGAGGTGTAAAGGGATGTTAAGAAGAGGTTAATCATGGATACAACTGGGGATGGAACTATTGACATCCCGATTAAAGCGACACTTATGCTTGTGATTAATGATGGCACTGGTATGGATTTCAATGTGAATAGCTCGCCCACGAGCAGCAGCTCAAGTAGTAAGCATCTGAAGCCCTCAAAGATAAAAGATAAGAAATAGATATCGGTGGCCTCCCTCGAGGAGGACCGCCAGACGCAATGAAAATATTGGCGTGCAACTGCCATGGGGAGGGGAACCACCGAACAGTTCGTGAGGTTTTGGACCTCTCAAAAACCAACAACCCCAAACTTGTCTTTCTTTCTTAGACTAGACAAGAAGCAAAAAAAGTAGAAAAACTGAGATGGAGACTTGGCCTGAAAGGTTTCCACGGTGTGAGTAGTAACGACTAAAGTGGAGGTTTGGCCTTATTCTGGGAGGAGTCTTTGACGGTAACAATACTTGAAGCTTGCAACCGTTTCATTGATGTTAGATTTGTGGATGCTGGATCCGGTATTTCTTGGAGAGGTACTTTTGTTTATGGGGAGCTAAGAGTGGAAAACAGACAACATATGTGGGATCATTTATGCCGACTACACGCCTTCTCACAGGAGCCATGGTTGGTCTTCGGAGATTACAATGAGGCATTGTGGCAACACGGGCATCTTTCAATGGACATGCTCTCTGAAAATCAAATGTTGGCTTTCAGAGATTGTCTCTTGACGTGCGAGCTCAAGGATCTTGGTTTCTGCGGGCTGCCATACATGTAAAATAATGGACAAGAAGGTTCCCGCGGTGTGAAGGTCCGGCTAGATCCGGGCGTGTGCTAATGAAGCTTGACGGGATTTATGTTCTATGGCAAGGGGTCCGCACCTCGCCAAATCTTGCTCAGATCATAGCCCCCTTTTGATTAATTTAGAAGGAGTACAAGATTAGTGACGCCGACCTTCTGGTCCACGCTATGAAATAATGTGGGAACGAGACCGAGCGTTGCCGGATATTATTGCTCGCACATGGGCAAGGCATCAACCGGTTGTCAAATTGAGCTTAGTTGCCACCTCTCTAAAAGAGGTGATGAAGGACCTAAAATAGTGGAGCAATGTGAATTTTGGGAATGTCTAAAAGGAGATAGAGACACTACATACTCAGCTCGCCTAGTTATAGTTAGCAGGTGCCGATCGTGCACAAATACGTACTAAAATGAATCATCTTGATGATTTGTTGTACAGAATGGAAATGATATGGCTTCAGTGTTCCCGTATTTCTTGGTTGAATGAGGGAGAATGAAACACCAAATATCTACACCGGCGATCAGTGCTCGTAGGAACCACATTCAACGCTTGTTGAAGGAGGATGGCTCGTGGTGTAATGTTCCAAGTGACATGGAAAGAATGGGGAACTCCTATTTTAAGGAGATTTTTACTAAGGATCCAACACTTGCTCCGGGTGGTCCTTGATTGCATCACACCGCGGGTAACAACGGCAATGAATGAGACTCTCTGCAAGCCTTACACAGAGGAGGATATTTCTAACGCCCTATTCCAGATTGGTCCCTTGAAGGCTCCGGGTTGTGATGGTTTTCCTGCTCGTTTCTATCAACGGAACTAGACGGTTCTTAAAGAAGTGATCATTGCTGCAGTTGAGGATTTTTTTGTCACGGGGATTATGCCAGATGGTGTTAATGACATGGCGATTGTTCTTATCCCTAAAGTTCCTCACCCAAAGGAGCTAAGGGATTTCAGCCCAATCAGCTTGTGTGATGTGGTGTATAAGATTGTCTCCAAGTGTATGGTGACCAGGTTAAGGCCCTTCCTCATAGAACTTATATCTGAAAACCAGAGTGCTTTCATTCCAAGGAGATTTATACTCCCTCCGTTCCTTAATATAAGGTGTATTATTTTTTCAAAAAGTCAAACTTCTCTAAGTTTGACCAAGTTTATAGGCAAAAATATCAATATCTAGAATACCGAATCAGCATCACTAGATTCATCATGAAATATATTTTTATATTTTATATAATTAGTATTATAAATCTTTATATATTTTGCTGCAAAGTTGGTCAAACATAGACACCAGTTGACTTTTTGAAAAACTAATACACCTTACTTTTAGGAACGGAGGGAGTATATGATAACTCTACCATTGCATTGAATGTATTCACCACATTCAATCAACCAAGAATAACTCACCAAATTTATGTGCTTACAAGCTGGACCTATCAAAAGCCTATGATCGCGTTGACTATTAGTTCTTGGAGAAGGCACTGTACAAATGGGGCTTCTCTCAGCAATGGGTTTCTCACGTGATGGCATGTGTCACTTTGGTGGAATATTCAGTAAACTTCAATGGAAATTTGTTGGAGCCTTTCTCCCTTCTAGGGGGCAGAATTTGTTGGAGCCTTTCTCCCTTCTAGGGGGGCTCCGCCAAGGTGATCCATTATCCCCCTTTATTTTCCTGCTCATAGTTGACGCTCAGTCATCTTTGATCAATAAGGCTATGCGAGAG
Organism: Secale cereale; assembly: GCA_902687465.1. Lineage (NCBI taxonomy): Eukaryota > Viridiplantae > Streptophyta > Magnoliopsida > Poales > Poaceae > Secale > Secale cereale. The sequence goes on from LR738714.1 coordinate 587,378,562, forward strand.
GAAAGACTCAAAGGGGAGAAAATTTGCAGAACCGCCCCAGAAATACCTCATCTTCTATCTGCAGATGATTCACTCTTCTTTTTTCCATGCGTTAGATCAGAAAGCAGGCTTGGTTAAAGGTTGGTTGAACACTTATGCGACGGAGACTGGCAAATTGATTAACCCGTCAAAGTGCTCCATCCTTTTCTCAGATAACTGCTTACCCAACGTGGTTCAAGAGGTGAAAGATATATCGAAGATTACTCAGGAGGTTTTTGAACCTAAATATTTGGGTCTTCCAGTTCCAGAAGGGAGAATGCACAAAGGAAATTTGAAATGATTCGGGAGCGCCTAAGGAAGAAACTCATAGATTGGAGTGAGCAATACACTTCATCAGGTAATAAGGAGATTCTTATTAAATCAGTTGCTCAGGCTATCCTAGCTTATGTCATGACTATGTTTAAACTCCCGGCATTAGTGTGTGATAACTAACACGCATGATACATCAATACTGGTGGGGAGTTGAGAATGGGAAGAAGAAGATGGCTTGGATGAGCTGGGACAAGTTGCGACTACCTAAATCCATGGGGGGCATGGTTTCAGGGATATGAGGGCGTTTAACCAAGCCTTGTTGGCCGAACAAGCCTGGAGATTATTGGACACGCCAGACAACTTATGTGCTCATCCACTAAAGGCTAAGCATTATCCTACATGTCATCTACTAGATACGGTCTTTCCTGCCATGGGATCCACAGTTTGGAAAGGAATATGGCGCGTGGGTAATGGCACAAAAATTCATACTTGCAGGGACCCTTGGATTCCACGGCCCTTATCCCTATGGCCGATCTCTTCGAGGGGTTCCCGTCGCTTCAACCGTGTGTCTGACTTCTTGGATGATGATGGTGCATGGAGATTGGATCGCTTGAGATCAGCCTTTTGGCCTATGGATGTTGATCATATCCTAAAAATCAGAACCTCTCCACGACAGCGTTGTGATTTTCTGTCTTGGTTTCGGGAGAAGCATGGGATGTTTATGGTAAAAAGAGCTTACAAGCTAGCTACTCAGGAGCATAACATGACTTACGCTGTAGGGAGGTCAAGCATGTATCAAGATGGTAATCGAACATTATGGAACCATGTGTGGAAGTCAAGTGTTCCTCAGAAAATGAAGATCACCGCTAGGAAAGTGGTGACTGGGATAGCTGCTACACAACAATGTAAGAGGTACAGACACATCTCTACGCGGTCAATTTGCCCTGTGTTGTGGAGTGAAGGAGCAGAGCACATTCCATGCGTTGATCTCATGCATGCATGCATGAATTCTCTGGGTAAATATGAGAAGACGGTGGCCTCTCCCAGGTGATGATTTTCTCATCGATAACAGAATGAGTGGCTTATGCACTTACTTAACAAGCACTCTGTAGAAGTTCATGCTATGCTGATCATGTTAATATGGTGGATTTGGAAACTGCATAATGACAAGACCCATGGGAAGGATACCCCTCCAGTCCTTGCCATGGTTGAGTTTATGGATAGCTACTATAAATCAATCATGCTTGCCGAGAGGTATTCAGAGGATGAAATTTTGAAGGGAAAGATGTCTACTTTGCCCATTGATATTCCTATGCAGAAGAAGCTAAACCCACCTGCTCCAGGGTATGGTGTTGACAATTCAACATTCCAACCTTCCGGTGGTATTGTAGTCAGACTCCTCAGAGGCCTTGTCAAGCGTGTCTAATGCTGCCTTTGTTCATTCGGCGTATGGCCATATAGTTCTTGAGATTAAGGATCTTCTTGGTAGCAGGGAGTTTTTCCTCATAAAATTAGTCATACTCAAAATAGAGCTGCCGATCGGTTGGCCAATTAGAGCCGATCTGAGCGAGCCACCGCTGTGTGGCTCGGCTTAGTACCACCTTGTATCGAGGATTTTTGGCCTCTTGACTGTAACTCTATAAACTTGCAATAAAACTCCCTTTACCCCCGCAAAAAAAGAACAAATATTTGAAATGCAAGGGAGGCACTGAGGGAGTCCTGGACTAGGGGGTCCTCGAGTGTCCGGATTACTCGATATGGGCCGGACATGTGGGCCGTGTAGATCAACACACAGGATTGTCCCTCGTCTCCGGATAGGACTCCTATATATATAAAATAGCAAGTTTTGAGTACGGGTGTAATATCCCCTTCTTCTGCAAGATGATTATGTACAACCCTAGCCCCTTCCGGTGTATATATAAACAGGAGGGTTTAGTCCGTAGAGGCTATCACAACTACCATAGGTTAGACATCTAGCGTTTAGCCATTACGATCTCGAGGTAGATCAACTCTTGTAACACCCATATTAATCAAGATCAATCAAGCAGGATGTAGGGTATTACCTCCATTAAGAGGGCCTGAACCTGGGTAAACATCGTGTCCTTGTTCCCCCTGTTACCACCAATCGTCAAATACACAATTCGGGAATCCCTACCCGAGATCTACCGGTTTTGACACCGACATTGGTTCTTTAATTGAGAGTTTCATTGTGTTGTCGACGGAAGGACCGATGGCTCGCGTTGTTATCAGCGACTGCGCTGTCTCTGGGGAGATCTTCCTCCCCGGACAACTTTTTGTGTTTGGTGGCTTCATGCTACGCGCCAACTCAGATGGTCTCCTCGAACAGATCGACAGCTACGCCCCTGGTCAGTAGATCAGATTTGGAAATATGAATTACATTGCTTATATCCGAGGAGATCTAGTCTTCGAAGGATTCACAGCCTTGACTGCCGCTCCCCGCCTACACGGAGAGGATCCTTCAGACCAATTGCCTGATCCCGTCCTAGGGTCGACACTCACGTTCGCTCCGGCTTAGATCCGGAGCAGGTCACTTCATTCGTAGACGGGAGGCTGAACCCCGTCGGACTCTTCATCCCCGAGAAGTTTCTCACACGAGACCCGGAGGCGACCATGCCACTGGTGGACCCAGAGCCAAATGGAACTCTTCCCGTGGCTAGGGGGCCGGATTCGCTTCCTGATACGGGTCCCGAACCCTCGAGATCCGCATCCCCTGAGCTTGGCCTGGAGGTTAACACCGGCCCCAGCTCTCCGGATCGTCAGACTCCTATCCAACTCTCACTCCTAAATGAAGCGCTGGACTTGATGCAATCCCTCGCCCTCATAGAGGCTTCACCTCTAGAATATGCCCAGTTCAAACTGGGAGCTGGAACTAGGGAATTTTGCTTCCCACCCACCACCCAATTGGTAGCCACGGTCGAAGACTGAACCGACGTACTAGACTACGCTTCCTAAGACTTCGGTGGCATGGACCACGACGTCGAAGCCGATCTAGGTCAAAACCTGCCCATCACCGGGTGATGGACGACCACTTCTACCTATAATGTATACATGGTGGACGCACTAATGACCCACAACTGTAGGGGATCTATCGTACTCCTTTCAATTAGTAAGAGTGTCGAACCCAACGAGGAGCAGAAGGAAATGACAAGCGGTTTTCAGCAAGGTTTTCTCTGCAAGCACTGAAATTATCAGTAAAAGATAGTTGTGTGATAGTATAATTCGTAACGGGTAATAAGTAACCAAATTTAATTAAGGTGCAGCAAGGTGGCCCAATCCTTTTTGTAGCAAAGGACAAGCCTGGATGTACTCTTATATAAAGCAAAGTGCTCCCAAGGACACATGGAAATTACTGTCAAGCTAGTTTTCATCATGCCCATATGATTCGCATTCGGTACTTTGATAATTTGACATGTGGGTGAACCGGTGCTTGGGTGATGTCTTACCTTGGACAAGCCTCCCACTTATGATTAACCACACTCGCAAGCATCTGCAACCATGAAAGAAGTATTAAGATAAATCTAACCATATAATGAAACATAGGGATCCAATCAACCCCTTACGAAGCGACGCATAAACTAGGGTTTAAGCTTCTTTCACTCTAGCAACCCATCATCTACTTATTACTTCCCAATGCCTTCCCCTAGGCCCAAATAATGGTGAAGTATCATGTAGTCGACGTTCAAATAACACCACTAGAGGAAAGACAACATACATCTCATCAAAATATCAAATGAATACCAAATTCACATGATTACTTATAGCAAGACTTCTCCCATGTCCATAGGAAACAAACGTAACTACTCACAAAGCATGTTTATATTCATGATTAGAGGTGTATTGAATAGCATTAAGGATATAAACATATTATCTTCCACCAAATAAACCAACTAGCATCAACTACAAGGAGTAATCAACACTACTAGCAACCCACAGGTACCAATCTAAGGTTTTGAGACAAAGATCGGATACTAGAGATGAAGTAGGGTTTGAGAGGAGATGGTGTTGATGAAGATGTTGATGGAGATTGAACCCCTCTCGATGAGAGGATCGTTGGTGATGAAGATAGCTTCAATTTCCCCCTCCCGGAGGGAAGTATCTCCAACAGAACATCTGTGTTGGAGCTCTAGATTGGTTTCGCCCAGGTTCCGCCTCGAGATGGAGGCGCTTCATCCCGAAAACCTCCTTCTTACTTTTTCCAGGTCAAAACACGTTGATATAGCAGAAGATGGACGTCGGGGGACTGCTAGGGGGCCCACAAGATAGGGGGGCGCGCCCCCACCCTTGTGGCTGGCTGGTGGCCCTCCTCTGGTGCTTCTTTTGCCCAATATTTTTTATATATTCCAAAAATATTGTCCATGAAGTTTCAGGACTTTTGGAGTTGTGCAGAATAGGTATATCAGACTTGCTCCTTTTCCAGTCCAAAATTCTAGCTGCCGGCATTCTCCCTCTTCATGTAAACCTTGTAAAATAAGAGAGAAAAGGCATAACTATTGTGATATAATATTTAATAAGATCCCATAATGCAATAAATATCAATATCAAAGCATGATGCAAAATGGGCGTATCATGCACCCAAGGAGAAGAACAACTACGGCGCTAAAGATCCAGAGGAGGATAAGCCCGTCGATGAACCTCCTAAGCGTCGGTGTCAGGAGCGCCACTCTCGATCGCGTCAAGAAAGGGAAAGTAATACCGGCACCGGAGAAAATGAGGCTCGGAAGTATGCCGAAGACCCTTTGGAGCCAGCGTTAGAGTAGGACGAGCGGGAGGATGGCCAATGCAGTCCCAAACAACTCATTGACCATAATGATTCCAAAGACAATAACTATCTACCTGTCTCCGAAGAGAATGTCAGCCTGGGCGACGAATAATTCATCGTCCCAGAGGAACCCCTCAAACAAGAACACTTTCAGTGACGGCTTATTGCCACAGCAAGGAGCCTGAAAAAGCAGCAGCGGCTTAAAGCCGGACATGATACTCCCAATGACAGATGGAAGGAAGTGCTAGACGCTAAAGAAAGATACGACCGTGAGCGCCAAACAAAGAGCTATCCCAAACACAAGTTTCTACCACAATTTGACGACGAGGCCCTTGCGCCAATTCCGTCGAGGCACGATCAGGCCGATCAACCGGACCGACCACCTCGTGGACGGGACAAAGCGGCTAGAATGCCTAATACAAGCCCGCACCTCCATACCGTAAAGGAAAGGATGCAGCAGCTCAGGGCCACAAGTACAACCTACGTCAAGACCTGAACAATAAAGCCCATCAGGCCAGATCGATCTACGGATCAAGAGGACGTGCTCCCAGATGGGATGGCGGCCATCAAGCCAAGCATGTCGAATATGATCAAGTTTCGGGTCAGCACCGAACACAGATATTGTCCGAACTCCGTCGTGATGTGGCACGATACAGAGGCGCCGCACACCCTATATGCTTTATCGATGAGGTGATGGATCACCAATTTCCAGAAGGGTTCAAACCCGTAAACATCGAACAGTACAACAGAACAACGGACCCTGTGGTATGGATTGAAGACTTTATTCTCCACATCCACATGGCTCGCGGAGATGACCTCCATGCCATCAAAAATCTCCCTATAAAGCTGTAGGGGCCAGCATGACACTGGTTGAACAGCCTCCCAGAGAACTCCGTTGAAAGCTGGGAAGATTTAGAGGATGCTTTTCGGGCTAACTTTCAGGGGACTTATGTCCGACCACCGGATGCTGATGATTTAAGGCACATAATCCAGCAACCCAGGGAGCCAGCCCGCAAGCTTTGGAATCGGTTCCTAACTAAAAAGAACCAAATATTCGACTGTTCAGACTCCTAAGCCTTAGCGGCATTTAAGCATAGCGTCTGCGACGAATGGCTCACGCGACACCTCGGCCAGGAGAAGCCGAAGACAATGGCAGCTCTTAGTGCACTTATGACCCGCTTTTGCGTGGGCGAAGACAGCTGGTTGGCTCGTAGAAGCAACATTACAAGCGACCCTGGCACTTCCGAAGCCAGGGATTGCAATGGCAGGCCACGACACAACGAGAATAAGCGTTGGAACAATAACGGAGAAACAGATGACATGATAGTGTATGCCAGATTCAGTGGCTCCAATTCCGATCAGCGGAAAAAGCCATTCAAAGGCAACAGGGATGGTCCATCCAACCTGGACAAAATATTAGAGAGACCTTGCTAGATTCATGGCACCCTGACAAACCTACAAACTACCACAATAGAAATTGTTGGGTCTTCAAGCAGGCCGACAAGTTAAATGTCGAACACAAGGGGAAAGGACCTCAAAGCAAGGACGAAGTTGAGCAACACCTACCGAATACTGGGGGACAAAAAGAATTTCCCCCTGAGGTGAAAACGGTGAACATGATCTATGCCACCCACATCCCCAAGAGGGAGCACAAGCGTGCAATAAGGGACAATTACGCCGTAGAGTCTGTCGCCCCCAAGTTCAATCCATGGTCGGCTTGTCCGATCACCTTCGATCACAGGGATCACCCAACCAGTATCCGTCACAAAGGTTTGGAGGCCCTAGTGCTCCGTCCTATAATTCATGGATACCATCTTACTCGAGTTCTTATGGATGGTGGCAGTAGGCTCAACTTGATCTATCAAGATACTATCCGCAAGATGGGGATAGACCCGTCAAGAATCAAGCCTAGCAGTGCTACCTTTAAATGAGTGATACGCGACATAGAGGCCCGCTGCACGGGCTCATTAACACTAGATGTGGTATACGGCTCTCCAGACAATTTTAGAAGCGAGGAGTTAATCTTCGACATCCCTCCCTTCCGAAGTGGCTACCATGCACTACACTGAAGAATTGCCTTCGCCCGCTTTAATGCAGTCCCACACTATGCTTACCTCAATCTTAAAATTTTCGGACCTCGCGGTGTCATCACAATTAATGGGAATATGGAGCGCTCCCTCCGTACTGAGGAGGATACTGGGGCCCTGGCAGCCGAAGTTCAAGGCGGCCTATTCAAGCCAAATAATTCCCTGGTCGTCATGACCAAAGACACTGCTAAACATGTCGGGCCCGCATTTTAATGCGGCAGCTCAGAAGAACCTGAGCTTGATTAGCAGTTATGCCTTCGCCGACTACCTTACAAGGTTGTGGCATACATACCCCACGTACACAACTACGCCCTTAAAATACATTGGGCAACGCCGGGGGCACACTGTGGAAAAACTATCCATAGTACGGCTCGACCCTATTCGGACTTTAAATATACTAGCAAACATGCCCGTGCATTGCAATGGGTGAAAACAAATGATGCCTCAAGTCCGTTAAGGATGGCTCAAGACCCCCAAAATCCACATCCTCCTTTTTTGTGGCGGTCCACATCCTCTATTTCGACACCATGCCACATCATGTTGCCACTTATCCTCTTTCCCACCTTTGTCGTGCTCAACAATAATCACGTCTTTTTAAGAGAATGTTAACTTTTTTAAAACTAATCTCACTGATCTAGACATGAGGGCCGCCTTCCACAAATAACTCCCTAAGGCCGGGCCATACACCGCCATCATATTCATGCTCACTTTTGCAAAATGCACATGCTTTGGTATGGAGATGTCAATTATTATGAACCAGTTGGTGGGTTTTAGGAACTTGGTTGTGGGGGCACTGAGCTATTGAGGGAAGGGTTCTTCAGGACTCTAATTTGGGACATGGGACGTTGCAGCCCAGCTAATATAATAGCAAAAGGTGGGAAGTAATCGGTGCCATATTTGGTAGATGCAAATGTCACAAACATATAGCAGACAACATAGGTTGACAGAGCTTTATTTCGATATGAGCTTGCATGATGATCAGTATTAGATCATCTGTCGACCACAGACTTCAACTTGTGTGCAATTTCTAAAACCAATTATGTGATTCTTGTTCTTAATATGAAATGTTCTTCCTTCCTATTAAAATGCTAACCCTTCTTTAAATCTAACCTGCTCTGAAGATAGATCGCTGGAAGACAGCGGTGACGACCTATATATGAGAGTGTGTCGGACCGGTCTATGCCCCAGACCCACCGTGTGGCTTGGTTGGGGCCTCCAGATTTTGGTGTTAGGCTCAAGTGAGAGGTATGGGTATTCGGCTCAGTGTTTCTACATCCCTTCATCAAGTGGTTAGGAGTACCGACATATATTGCCAAGATGGCGGATTCAGACATATTGATGCAATACTTTGTCAGGTCTTTGTGAATAAGTAATAAAATGGTTGCATGCATCTCCAAGATGCAGAGGCCGGGGGTTATCTGCCTTTTCTAAAAAAAATCAAAGTTTATATGCCACAGGAGCGACTTGCTCGTCACATTAAAGAATTTTTGTATGTATGAAGTTACAGAAAATTTTTAATTACCCTATTTTGTAATTAAAGAATTTCTGTAACCTTCATACATACAACTTGCTTGATCATATTTCAGTCGATTGCCTGTCGGCAATCCTAATACAGCCATGAGATGCCAGTTCAGTAAAGTGATCACACATGGTAGTAAGGTAGTTAAGCCTGATGTTCTCTGTACATAATGTATTCGAACAAACTCTTTGCTTGTTCCATTAATGCTACTGGGACAGCCGCTGCAGTGCGCTACCCCATCTGTAAAGAGCTGTAAGCCTACAATGTTGCATTTACCTACACGCGATCATCTTACAACACCACATCCAAACAACCAGAGATGGCAAATAAAGTATCCATGTTCAAACTTATAGGAAATTCAGCCTAAAAAGTAGAGCGACATTGTACCTTCTGCAAGTGTTGCTTTTGGATAACATGCCAAACAGACCCACGATGAGCATCAATTGAAGCTTTCTCCATCGGGTTTTCTTCATATCAGTGTAGAAGTAATGCAAGTTCAAGTCAAATACTCCAATAAATTTAAGACTTGTTCGAGCAGCACTTACACAAATAAACTGAATCCTAAGCTGGTCTGAGCACCAAGGGTGGCTCATCTTTAGTTTAGATCGAATTTAAGGCTTGTTGAAATTAAGAAAACAAACTCGCACAGTACATACCCCCAGCAGCAGAATTCGAGTGAGTGCCTTGCCAGTGTTGGACGCGAGTGGCCGCCGCGGCTATGACGGAGCTTGAGGACACTCAGGTAGCCACGTCCCTTCCCTGCACCACCTCCTTCTTCACCGCGCATCTTCTCGCAGGATCCATGTAGTGAGGTCGTTGGATCCGGCGGCCTGGGCCAGTAGGACCGCACCTTCAGTTCTCTGGCGTGCCTCTCCCCGGCCTCTAGTCCTACATCCTTTTCTCCACTGCCTGCCTCTCCACCTCTGGTAAGCCTCCGCCGCCACTACCGCTTGAAGAGGATGCAAGGACCTTGCAACTCCGTCCGTCATGCCCTTGATGCAGCTACAACCTTTGAGGCGCCCTTGGCCAGTGGACGTTCTTTAGAGGTCGCCTAACCTGGTTACTTTGGTGGTCGCCGTAGCCGCACGCCACAGTGATACGTCTCCAACATATCTATATTTTTGATTGTTCCATGCTATTATTTATAATGTCTTGGATGTTTAATGGGCTTTGTCATACACTTTTATATCATTTTTGGAACTAACCTACTAACCCAAAGGCACAGTCCAGATTGCTGTTTTTTGCCTCTTTCAGGGTTTTGTAGAAAAGGAATATCAAACGGAGTCCAGACGGAATAAACCTTCGGGGGAGATATTTTTGGAGAAAATCACGCACGGGAGACTTGAGAACCACAGAAGGGGAGCCACGAGGTGCCCACGAGGGTGGGGGGCGCGCCCCCTGCCTCATGGGCCCCTCGAGCATCCCCCGGTGTTCTCCTTCCTCCTATATAAGTCCACGTACCCCGAAACCATCAGCAACAGAGAGAAAACGCTAATTCCACCATAGTAACCTTCTGTTCCCGTGAGATCCCATCTTGGAGCCTGTTCCGGAGCTCCACCTGAGGGGGATTCATCACGGAGTGCTTCTCCATCATCATCATGGCCCTCACCATGAGTTGTGAGTAGTTTACCACAGACCTTCGGGTCCATAGCTAGTATATAGATGGCTTCTTCTCTCTCTCTGGATCTCAATACAAAGTTCTCCTCAGTCTTCGAGGAGATCTATTCGATATAATCTCTTTTTGCGGTGTGTTTGTCGAGATCCGATGAATTGTGAGTTTATGATCAAGATTATCTATGATAAATATTTGGTTCTTCTCTGAACTCTTTATGTGTGCTCATAATATCCTTACAAGTATCTTCAAATTATTGGTTTGGTTTGGCCTACTAGATATATAGTTCTTGCAATGGGAGAAGTGCTTGGCTTTGGCTTCAATGTTGCGGTGTCCTTTCCCAGTGATAGTAGGGGCAGCAAGGCACGTATTGTATTGTTGCCATCGAGGAAAAAAAGATGGGGTTTATATCATATTGCTTGAGTTTATCCCTCTACATCATGTCATCTTGCTTAAGGCGTTACTCTGTTCTTATGAACTCAATACACTAGATGCATGCTGGATAGCGGTCGATGTGTGGAGTAATAGTAGTAGATGCAGGCAGGAGTCGGTCTACTTGTCTCGGACGTGATGCCTATATATAATGATCATGCCTAGATAGTCTCATAATTATTCGCTTTTCTATCAATTGCTCGACAATAATTTGTTTACCCGCCGTAGAATATCGCAATCATGAGAGAAGCCACTAGAGAACACTATGGCCCCCGGGTCTATTCTCAACATATCAATCTACATCTACTTTACTTTTTCCGCTTTTACTTTCTGTTCCTATAAACAAAAATACCAAAAATATAAACTATCGTCTCTATCAGATCTCACTTTTGTAAGTGACCGTAAAGGGATTGACAACCCTTTATTGCATTGGCTGCGAAGTTCTTATTTGTTTGTGCAGGTGCGAGGGACTCATGCGTGGTCTCCTACTGGATTGATACCTTGGTTCTCAAAAACCGAGGGAAATACTTACGCTACTGTGTTGCATCTCCCTTTCCTCTTCGAGGGAATACAATGCAAGCTCGAGAAGTAGCAAGAAGAATTTCTAGCGCCGTTGCCGGGGAGGCTTACGCAAAAGTCATACACCAAGCACCTATCACAAACCCTTATCCTTTGCATTACATTTTTGCCTCTCGTTTTCCTCTCCCCCACTTCACCTTGCCATTTTATTTGCCCTTCTTCTGCCGTGTGTTTATCATTCGATTGCTTCTTATTTGCTTGTGTGTGTTGGATTGCTTGCTTGTCACTACGGCTCAGAACAACACCAAATTGTGTGACTTCTCCAATACCAACAATAATGATTTTATTAGCTCTCCGATTGCTCCTATTACCGATGCTGAATCTTGTGAGATCAATGCTGCTTTGTTCAATCTTGTCATGAAAGATCAATTCTTCGGCCTTCCTAGTGAAGATGTCGCTACCCATCTGAACAACTTTGTTGATTTGTGTGATATGCAAAAGAAAAGGGATATGGATAACGATATTGTTAAATTGAAGTTATTTCCATTTTCACTTAGAGATCGTGCTAAAACTTGGTTTTCCTCTTTGCCTAGAAATTGTATTGATTCGTGGAATAAGTGCAAAGATGTTTTTTTCTCTAAGTATTTCCCTCCTGCTAAGATCATCACTCTTAGAAATGATATTATGAACTTTAAGCAACTAGATCATGAGCATGTTGCACAAACTTGGGAGAGAATGAAATTAATGATACGTAATTGCCCTACTCATGGTTTGAATCTATGGATGATTATTCAGAAATTTTATGTTGGCTTGAATTTTGCTTCTAGAAATCTTTTAGACTCGTCCACAGGAGGCACTTTCATGGAAACTACCTTAGGAGAAGCTACCAAACTCCTAGATAATATTATGGTTAATTATTCTCAATGGCACACCGAAAGATCTACTAGTAAAAAAGTGCATGCTATTGAAGAAATTAGTGTCTTGAGTGGAAAGATGGATGAACTTATGAAATTATTTGCTGCTAAGAGTGCTTCTTCTGATCCTAATGATATGCCTTTGTCCACTTTGATTGAAAATAATAATGAATCTTTGGATGTGAATTTTGTTGGAAGGAATAATTTTGGTAACAATGCTTATAGAAGGAATTTTAATCCTAGGCCTTTTCCTAGCAATTCCTCTAATAACTATGGTAATTCCTACAACAACTCTTATGGAAAGATGCCTTCTGAATTTGAAACTAGTGTTAAGGAGTTTATGATCTCGCAAAAGAATTTCAATGCTATGCTTGAAGAGAAATTGCTTAAGATTGATGAATTGGCTAGAAGTGTGGATATAATTACTCTTGATGTTGATTCTTTGAAACTTAGATCTATCCCACCTAAGCATGATATCAATGAGTGTCTCAAAGCCATGAGAATTTCCATTGATGAATGCAAAGAAAGAACCACCAGGATGTGTGCTAAAAGAGAGAATTATATTAAAGCGTGTTCTTCTAGTTATCATGAAAATAAAGATGAAGATCTGAAAGTTATTGATGTGTCTCCTATTAGATCTTTGTTTTCTAGAATAAATCTTGATGAAGATAGGATTGGAGATGATTCTGCTTTAAGGTGTCCCAATGATTCGGAGTTTTTAGATCTTCATGCTAAAATTGTTAAAAGTGGGAGTGAAGAGATTAAAACTTTGCATAGTGATGAACCCACTACTTTGGATTTCAAGGGATTGAATTATGACAATTGCTCTTTGATTGATTGTATTTCCTTGTTGCAATCCTTACTAAATTCTCCGCATGCTTATAGTCAAAATAAAGCTTTAACCAAACACATAGTTGATGCTTTGATGCAATCTTATGAAGAAAAACTTGAGTTAGAAGTTTCTATCCCTAGAAAGCTTTATGATGAATGGGAACCTAATATTAAAATAAAAATAAAAGATCATGAATGCTATGCTTTGTGTGATTTGGGTGCAAGTGTCTCCACTATCCCAAAAACTTTGTGTGATTTGCTAGGTTTCCATGAGCTTGATGATTGTTCTTTAAATTTGTATCTTGCGGATTACACTATGAAGAAACCTATGGGAAGGATTAATGATATTCTTATTGTTGGCAATAGGAATTATGTGCCCGTATATTTCATTGTTCTTGATATAGATTTTAATCCTTCATGTCCTATTATTCTTGGTAGACCATTCCTTAGAACGATTGGTGCAATTATTGATATGAAGGAAGGAAATATTAGATTCCAATTTCCATTAAGGAAAGGCATGGAACACTTTCCTAGAAAGAAAATCAAATGACCATATGAATCTATTATGAGAGCCACTTATGGATTGCCTTCCAAAGATGGCAATACCTAGATCTATCTTGTATCGTGCCTAGCTAGGGGCGTAAAACAATAGCGCTTGTTGGGAGGCAACCCAATTTATTTGTTTTTGTTTTTGTTGCTGTTAGGGAATAAATATTACATCTAGCTTCTGTTTAGATGTGGTTTCATGTTTTGTTTAGTGTTTGTGCCAAGTAGAACCTTTGGTAAGACTTGTGTGAAGTTTATGTGATCTTGCTGTGAAAACAGAATCGTTAGCGCTTGCTAGAATGGTCATCAGATTTTACTGGAGCGTGCTATTTAGTTGATTCTTTTTGCAGATGATTAATAGACAAATTCCTCACGTTTACCAATTTAGTTTGAATTTTTTGGAGTTACATAAGTATGCCAAACCTGCAGATTACTACAGACTGTTCTGTTTTTGACAGATTCTGTTTTTCGTGTGTTGTTTGCTTATTTCAATGCTATTATGAGTAATATTGTGAAGTATGAACCATAGAGAAGTTGGAATACAGTAGGTTTAACACCAAGATAAACAAAGAATGAATTCATTGCAGTACTTTTGAGTAGTGGTTTGCTTTCTTATACTAATGGAGCTCACGAGAATTTTTGTCTAAGTTTTGTGTTGTGAGGTTTTCAAGTTTTGAGTATTGCTTTGATGGACTATGGAACAAAGTGTAGCAAAGGCCTAAGATTGGGGATGCCCATGGCACCCCCAGTAAAATTCAAGGACAATCAAAAGCCTAAGCTTGGGGATGCCCTGGGAAGGCATCCCCTCTTTCGTCTTCATCCATCAGTAACTATACTTGGAGCTATATTTTTATTCACCACATGATATGTGTTTTGCTTGGAGCGTCTTTTATAATTTGAGTCTTTGCTTGTTAGCTTGCCACAATTATCCTTGCTGGACACACCTATTTGAGAGAGTTAAATATGTCCTAGGAATTGTTAGAACACTCTATGTGCTTCACTTATATCTTTTGAGTTGAGTAGTTTTGCTCTAGTGCTTCACTTATATCTTTTAGAGCACAGTGGTGATAATATTTTGGAGAAATTGTTGAACTCTCATGCTTCACTTATATCCTTTTGAGAGTCTATTAAAATATCATGGTAATGTGTTTAGGCTATTAAACTAGTCTTCACATGATAGACATCCAATATCAATGTAGTAAAAAATTCACACTAAGTGCATTGAATATGACGAGATGTTGGATGCTTGATAATTGTTTTGAGATATGAGGATAGTGATATTAGAGTCATGCTAGTGGAGTTATGATGAAATTGAGAAATACTTGTGTTAAGGTTAGTGATTCCTGTAGCATGCACGTATGGTGAACCGCTATGTGACGAAGTTAGAGCATGAGGTATTTGTAAAGTGCCAACCTTTGTATGGAGGTCGGGGGCGCGCGATGGTTAACTCCTACCAACCTCCCCCCTAGGAGCATGCGTTGATTGCTTTGTTTTGATGACTCGTAGATTTTTTCAATAAGTATATGAGTTCTTATGACTAATGTTGAGTCTATGGATTATACGCACTCTCACCCTTCCACCATTGCTAGCCTCTCTTGTACCGCGCAACTTTCGTTGGTACCATACACCCACCATATATCCTTCCTCAAAACAGCCACCATATTATTCCTCAAAACAGCCACCATACCTACCTATCATGGCATTTCCATAGCCATTCCGAGATATATTGCCATGCAACTTTCCACCGTTCCGTTCATATGACATGCATCATATTGTCATATTGCCATGCATGATCATGTAGTTGACATCGTATTTGTGGCAAGGCCACCATGCATAATTTTTCATACATGTCACTCTTGTCTCATTGCACATCCGGGTACACCACCGGAGGCATTCATATAGTGTCATACTTTGTTGTAGTATTGAGTTGTAATATCGAGTTGTAATGAAAGTGTGATGATTATCATTATTAGAGCATTATCCCATGGGAGGAAAGGCTAAATCAATAAAGCCCCTCCGCAAAAAAAGGAAAAAAAGGAAAAAAAAGAAAGGCCAAAGAAAAAAAGAAAGGCCCAAAAAAAGGAAAAAAAGAAAGGAAAAAGGGACAATCGCTACTATCTTTTTTCCACATTTGTGCTTCAAAGTAGCACCATGTTCTTCATTATAGAGAGTCTCATGCTTAGTCACTTTATATACAAGTGGGAATTTTCTTTATAGAACTTGGCTTGTATATTCCAACGATGGGCTTCCTCAAATGCCCTAGGTCTTCGTGAGCAAGCAAGTTGGATGCACAACCACTAGTTTCTTTTGTTGAGCTTTCATAAATTTTTAGCTCTAGTGCATCCGTTGCATGGCAATCCCTACTCACTCACATTGATATTTATTGATGGGCAATTCCATAGCCCGTTGATACGCCTAGTTGATGTGAGACTATCTCCCTCCTTTTTGTCTTCTCCACAACCACCTATCTATTCCACCCATAGTGCTATGTCCATAGCTCACGCTCATGTATTGCGTGAAAGTTGAAAGGTTTGAAAGAATAGAGTATGAAAACAAGTGCTTGGCAGAAATCGGGGTTGTGCATGATATGAATATTTTGTGTGATGAAGAGGGAGCATAGCAAGACTATATGATTTTGTAGGGATAGCTTTCTTTAGCCATAGTATTTTGAGAAGACGTGATTGCTTTGTTAGTATGCTTGAAGTATTATTATTTCTTATGCCAATATAGACTTTTATCTTGAATCTTTCAGATCTGAACATTCATGCCACAATTAAGAGAATTACATTGAAAAACTATGTTGGTTAGCATTCCACATCAAAAATTCTGTTTTTATCATTTACCTACTCGAGGACGAGCAGGAATTAAGCTTGGGGATGCCTGATACGTCTCCAACGTATCTATATTTTTTTTATTGTTCCATGCTATTATTTATGATGTCTTGGATGTTTAATGGGCTTTGTCATACACTTTTATATCATTTTTGGACTAACCTACTAACCCAAAGGCCCAGTCCAGATTGCTGTTTTTTTGCCTATTTTAGGGTTTTGCAGAAAAGGAATATCAAACGGAGTCCAAACAAAATGAAACCTTCGGGAGAGATATTTTTGGAGAAAATCACACAAGGGAGACTTGAGAACCACGGAAGGGGAGCCACAAGGTGCCCACGAGGGTGGGGGCGTGCCCCCCTTCCCAGGGCGCGCCCCCTGCCTCGTGGGCCCCTCGAGCGTCCCCTGGTGTCCTACTTCCTCGTATATAAGTCTACGTACCCCGAAACCATCAGCAACAGAGAGAAAACCCTAATTCCAACGCCATAACCTTCTGCTCCCGTGAGGTCCCATCTTGGAGCCTATTCCGGAGCTCCGCCGGAGGGGGGATCCATCATGGAGTGCTTCTACATCATCATCATCGCCCTCACCATGAGTTGTGAGTAGTTTACCATAGACCTTCGGGTCCATAGCTAGTATCTAGATGGCTTCTTCTCTCTCTCTGGATCTCAATACAAAGTTCTCCTCGGTCTTCGAGGAGATCTCTTCGATGTAATCTCTTTTTGTCGGTGTGTTTGTCGAGAACCGATGAATTGTGAGTTTATGATCAAGATTATCTATTAGAAATATTTGGTTCTTCTCCGAACTCTTTAAGTGTGCTCATAATATCCTTGCAAGTCTCTTCGAATTATTGGTTTGGTTTGGCCTACTAGATCTATAGTTCTTGCAATGGGAGAAGTGCTTGGCTTTGGGTTCAATCTTGCGGTGTCCTTTCCCAGTGACAGTAGGGGCAGCAAGGCAGGTATTATATTGTTGCCATCGAGGATAAAAAGATGGGATTTATATCATATTGCTTGAGTTTGTCCCTCTACATCATGTTATCTTGCTTAAGGCGTTACTCTGTTCTTATGAACTCAATACACTAGATGCATGCTGGATAGCGGTCGATGTGTGGAGTACTAGTAGTAGATGCAGGCAGGAGTCAGTCTACTTGTCTCGGACGTGATGTCTATATACAATGATCATGCCTAGATAGTCTCATAATTATTCGCTTTTCTATCAATTGCTCGACAGTAATTTGTTTACCCGCCATAGAATATCGCTATCATGAGAGAAGCCACTAGAGAACACTATGGCCCCCGGGTCTATTCTCAACATATCAATCTACATCTACTTTACTTTTTCCACTTTTACTTTCTCTTCCTATAAACAAAAATACCAAAAATATAAACTATCATCTTTATCAAATCTCACTTTCGTAAGTGATCGTAAAGGGATTGACAAGCCCCGATCGCGTTGACTGTGAAGTTCTTATTTGTTTGTGCAGGTGCGAGGGACTCGCGCGTGGTCTCCTACTGGATTGATACCTTGGTTCTCAAAAACCGAGGGAAATACTTATGCTACTATGCTGCATCTCCCTTTCCTCTTCGAGGGAATACAACGCAAGCTCGAGAAGTAGCACACTGCAAGCCGCTACATCATGATTTCAACCGACTGCTAGTGTTATCCAGTGTCGACTGCATTCCGAGTGATAGTTCCACCAGATCAAGGCCGCTGGCATCCACAGGCGTGGGGCGGGATCTATGCAGCCAGTCGTTGACCTCGGGGCTGGAGGTGATGATCCATGGTAGCGCCGATGGAGCATCTCTCTCGATTTTATAAGCAAAGGAGAAATTCCTTCATGATCTCCAGCTCTCTCCTCTCTCTTGATATGAGAAGAAACAGAGGAGCGACGCACCTAGATCGAAGGCGCCGATCTAAAAGGTGCTTCTCGTGGGCGGTTCATATATATGCAGATGTATATAGGTGCTTTGCTAGTTTGATTCCAAATTTGATCACTATATTTGACATCTGAATCCAACGGGGAGGAAACAAGCGATTCCAAATTCAATCCCGCGATGACACGGACGTGGTGCGGCAGACGCACCCTTTACATAAAACGAAGCGGTGTATAGGTTTAAATCTCGGCCGTTAATCTTTTTACTTAACATAAAATCAACGGATATAAAAGGATGATGTATGGAGAACTATGAAAGGATCCGTCCTTTAATATTAGGTATAGATATAGATTTTCATTGTAGGTTCATTAAAGAACACACCTTATATATGGTTGTGCAGGGAATTCTTTTCCAGATTTCCTCTTCCTTTTTCACAAACGGCCATCAGACCACTTCCTTTAAGGACGTATCACAAAGGAGAAACGGCGCAGACGTACAACATGGCTTCTTTCAGATTTTTTTAATTCATTAATCTTAGGCTCTATGTAAACCTTCCCATTTACTATTTTCTCTTTTGGCATGTAAAATGTCCAAGATGTTGTTGACATTATCTGTAACCAGACGGCTCCTCGTATTAATCAGGGTATAAAAGAAACAGTTGGCTTCCACTTTGTTTGGAGTTTATTTTACATTACCATCTGTGTTCTCTCCCTACCTCAGATTGCCACATGTGCTTTAATCCGGACTTAACACCGGGGGCTGTATGCGGCCTTGCACATTTCAAAGCCTGAACAATCACCGGGAACTGTCCGGCATCCCGGATATTGCGTTATATGCATCGGCTCTGAATCATGTCTTGGTTCTATAGTTGGGTTGCCCGGCTCCTGTGCTTACCACCTTACTTTCTGCATTGTTCGACTAAGGTAGTAAATGGAGAACTACTGCGATCGTATTTCTAGTTCGTCCGGTCAAGTACCTCAGTAGATAAAGCCGAAAACTAACTATCATGATAAGCGAGAGCTAGTCGGCGATTCGGCGACTTAGTATTATACTACAAATCATTCGCGATCTACTCCGTGTTACACGAGGGGTGATACTTCTCCAACGTATCTATAATTTTTTATTGTTCCATGATGTTATATTATCGTTCTTGGATGTTATACAATCATTTTATAGTCATTTAATTTCATTTTTTGGTACTAACCTATTGACATAGTGCCAAGTGCCAGTTGCTGTTTTCTGCATGTTTTTTACATCGCAGGAAATTAATATCAAACGGAGTCCAAATGCAGCGAAACTTTTTGAGGATTTTTTTGGACCAGAAGACATCCGATGGGCCGGAGAAGCACCTGGGGGGTGATGTCTACGACACAACTTGTTCTTGTAGACTCGTGTTGGGTTCCCAAGCGTAGAGTTTTGTAGGACAGTAGCAATTTTCCCACAAGTGGATGTCCTAAGGTTTATCAATCTGTAGGAGGTGAAGAATGAAGATGGTCTCTCTCAAGCAACCCTGCAACCAAATAATAAAAAGTCTCTTGTGTCCCCAACGCACCAAATACAATGGTAAATTGTATAGGTGCATTAGTTTGGCGAAGAGATGGTGATACAAGTGTAATATGGATAGTAGATATTGATTTCTGTAATAGGAACAATAAAAAATAGGAAGGTAGCAATTGATAAAACGGAGCACGAACGGTATTGCAATGCTTTAAAACAAGGCCTAGGGTCCATACTTTCTCTAGTGAAATCTCTCAAGAATACTAATATAATTGGATCATATAACCATCTGTGGGGACCCCGACTTAGAAGTCGAGATCACCGAATGCACGTGTACAGTGATCCCAGAGATCAATGCTCACTGAACACACAGAAGCTGAATAACAAGAGTCTTACATCCATACAAATAGTCTTACACGAATTAAGGCCATTATGGCCAAGTCTTACATAGATAGAGCCTCACGGGCTGAATAGCAAATAACTCAAATAGCGGAAGACTTCGATAACGGGTAGAACCCATGCCATCTGCCTTAACCCTACATGCATTCTGACTGGGATAGCGTCCTAGTTCGCATGTTCGTCTCCAAAGAACTCTTCCTCATATTCCTGTTCTTCCATTCCTGGCCAATTAAATAACCAGTGGCAAGCCAATGAGTACTTTGAATGTACTCGCAAGCAACCCATGATGTGGTTCAAAGTAACAATGCAATGAAATAATAATGAACAATCTAGCAGAAAGCTAGAATAAATATTCTACCATTTAAGTTTATGCATCAATAACCTCGCATAACCTCGAAGACAGGTTACCGATATCAACATGAATATGATTCAACTCATCGAGTCAAGTCACCACCTTGACTCACATACACACGCATGGTTTCACAAACATTGGACGTAGCACAAGAGCGGTTACCCAACTGTCCATGACCGTGGACACGGCTATTCGAATAGTTTGACATTCTGCAGAGGTTGTACACTTTACCCACAAGATCCGGGGAACTTCCGTGTCATCCACGACCCGCGGTACCTCAAGTACCCGGGGTAAGCACCCGGTCATTATCTTTCCTTAGACGACACTAACATAGAGTCCACTCGTTGGTACACGGCCCTCGGGTACAAACAATAGATCACGGGACTTGCCCTAATTCAATGTCACGCGTACTCGAAGGGACCAACGGTGTGTCCGGTGCCCTATGAAAACAGTCATGGTCGTCTATCCAAGCACGACCCCGTCCCGGGAAAGACCTCAAGTCTTCCCGTCACTAGTAATGCGGGCACCATGCTAGTATCGACCTAAGTAATCAATAAAGCCCCGTCCCATAAGGGGTAGTGTGGTTGCACATGTATGGTTGGAATAATGGTCGCAACTTAAACCAATCCGTTTGAAAAACACACACACTTGCCTTGGTACACCACTTCGTCATCAAGTGGTCACCCAACTCATCATCATCTCCCTCGGGCATGAATGGCACCCGACGGGGTTTTATGCAAAGACTTCAACCATGAAGGTTCATGTCACACATGCATCACTAATCATAACCACTAACCATATGCAAGTCATCTAGCACATAGCAAGATCAAGATCATGGCATGCATCATATGGTGGAATCAACTAGGTCACTATCGTAACCCTAATCATCATGCATTGGAAACATACGGGTTCTGAAGAACAAGTGTATCATGGTCAAAGGGCTGCTTGCCTGGATTGGCTTGGTCTTCAAAGTCTTCAAATCCTTCTCCTTCTTCTTCCACAGCAACTTCGTCAAATACGGGATCTATACGTCGCATAATAACCACGGGAAAATAAGAATACAAACAAAACAGAAAAATCAAAGTGCTCCGAAAAATGTCAACTCGTTTTTGTAAAATACTAGAGGGATTTCTAAGGCGGGGAAAAAATCTTAGTTGGAGTTTTGAAGTTACAGAATGGGATCTATTGATTTTTGAACATGAGTTTTACTGCTCAAATTTGAATTTAAATTTGAACAGAACAGAAAAGTTTCATGGATTTGAATGAAAGTGGTACCATTAAATAGGTTGGAATTTTACAAGATTTTAGGAGTTGGAATCATTTAATTTGGACCATTATTCTTTTCTGTAGAAATGTTTAAAACAATCACAGAAAAGAAAAAGAATAAAAAGACCTGTGCAACTGGGCCAGAAAGGCCACAGTGCACGGCCCAGGGCGGTCCAGCCCAGCCGCACGGGAGCCTGCGCGCGCACATCAGGTTTTTGAACCTGACAGGCAGGGCCCGTGGGTCAGTGGCAGAGAGGAGGGGGAGAGAGGTGTGGGGATGACAGGCGGGGCCCGCCTGTCATCTCCAACCTTGCGGCCACGGCGACGGCGAGCTCACCGGCGAGGTTCTCGGCCACGGCGACGGCAATGGAGGCCAGGGATGGACTCAGCGTCGTGTCACGGATGCAGGGGTGGTGGTGCGGCACGCCGGGGAGGTCCGGTTCGCCGGTGGCGAGGTGGGACGGCGGAGGCTCGTCGGGAGGTGGTTGCTGTGGCTGTTTTCGACTGCAAGCGGAAGGGAAAACAAGGGGGAAAGGGTCAGTGAGGCGAGGGGGTTCTGAATCAGGCGAAAGGAAGGGCAGGGGAGGCCCGTACCGCGAGATCACCGGCGGCCCGACGCGGCGGCGCTCCGGTCGATCCCGAGTACTGGGACCTCTTGGGGTCGAACTGAAGGTGCTGGGGGGCTCAATGGAGTGGAGTGAGGCTGGTGGTGCTGCTGGAGAGGCTCGGGAGGGGCTTATATAGCCGCGCCCATGGTCCACCGTGGACCCGTGCACCGGCGAGGTTGCAGGCGAGGCTAGGAGAGGTTCTGGAGCCTGGGATCAAGCCGGGGAGGACCGTGGACTTGCTCCACGTCCAGCTGAGGGGAAAAGAGGAGCGGGGAAGCGTCTGGAGCGTGCGCGCGTGTGAAGCAGTAGAGTGGCCATCGCAGGCGGCCAGCGCGCGTGCGACGGCGACCACTTGAGGGCGCAGGAGGATGGGGGACAGCACCGGGGAGGTCACAGACGTCGAGATGCCTCGACTGGCGCGAAGGGGAGGCCCGAGGTTGTCGGGGGAGGCCGATTGGCTGAAGCTACAGTGCTTGTCTGCACTGTTACGTGCTCCAGAGCGTGCGTTTGGCTGGCATCGCCGCGCTCTCGCCGTCCTGGTCAAAACCAACGTGTCCAGCAGTTTCTAGCACGTTGAGGGAGGAGTAAAGAAATGGCCTGAGGCCTTGGATGCCCTGGAGATGCTGAGAGAGAGGGAGGAGGCTGGTGACTTGGTGAAAACCTGCTGTCCAGCAAGGTAAAACAGGGTTCTTACCCCTCAATCATGGAGCTGGGGTGCTGGGGAAGTTACTGGAGGTAGCTAGTAACTCAATGATCATGTAGTAAAAAGTAGAGGCCATGGAGAAGAGTAAAAGTGATCAAGTTGGAGGTTTTAGTAAAAAGCCAGAAGGTGTTTGATCAGTGTTTGGTCAAGTAAATGACCTCCACTTGACATGGCACTTAACAGGGTTGAAAGACATGAGAAAATAGGGTGCTTCACCAAATTTGGGCTCATTTGAAGAAACTAGCCAATGCAACTTTGGTGAACCCTAGAAATCAACAGAAACAGTTTCATCTTGTTTGAGTCAAGCTAATCATCTCCCCTTGATGCACCACTTGGTGTAGCATCATCATTTGGGGTATTGATCATGCCCACAAAGTTTGAAGCTCCAGGTAAAAAGTTGGTAATGTAAAGTTGTTCAAATTTTCATTTGAACAGAAAGGGTTTTGAGGTGATCTGATCAAGCTGCTCTATTCCAAATCTTGTGCCACTTGGTCTAGATGCCTTATTAGGCCATTCTAGCATGTGCACCAAGTTTGAGAGCATTTGGACAAGTTTGGCAATGTAAAGTTGCTCAAACTTCAAATATGGACAGAATGGTTATGAAGGGGTTTGAGGATGTTTTCTTGCTTCCCAAGGCATGGGACTTGGCAAGATCATCAAATATGTCATATATGACATGATAGAATTTCCCTGGAATTTTTGGAGAATATATCCTTTGTAAATATTTCAAAAGCTTGAAATATCCAGAAAGGGTTTTAGAGGGATTAGCCCATTATTTTGAACATGACCAAGTGTTGAAACTCTTATATATGGACAATATATGTCCTCTGAGTCTCTCTGAATTTTGGCAAATATTTTAGAAATAGTTAAATAATTTTTCCCTATTAAAGACCATTTCTGGCCTTAAGAAAAAGCTTTTAAACAAAATAGGAAAATAACTTTTAAAATTATACTTTTGTGGTTTCTGGGAGTCTTATGACTACTAGGTCTCAAATAAACCTTTTGCAATAATTTTCTCACCCTAAATCAAGTACTTGCAGTGCAAATCTCAATTCAGGGGTTTTTTGAAAACTAAATTTATAAAATACTTTTTGGCCAAATTAATTTTGTAGGAAAATACTATAGTGTTATATAACACTTGGCATGATCATTGGGCAGAAGTTTTGAGTAAGGAGATGAATTCTACAAGAGGTCATAGTTGACTTTAATGAGCACATGAAAAAGCACATGAAGAAAAACTCAATTCCAAATAAAAGCCAAATGATGCTAAAAAAATTTGCTGGTCTAAATTTTCAGGCTTCAAAGATACAAATAACATGTTACAAAATGCAGGGTGTGACACCATCCCTCAAAGTGTGATGAAGAATCACTCCAAAGTTCTTATCTAGCGGAGAACATAAGAATAAATTATTTGTAGGGTAGAAACCACCACAAAGCTATTCTTTCCATTCGATCTATTCAAGAGTTCATATTAAAATAACACAAAGCTATTCTTTCTGTTCGATCTATTCAAGAGTTCATACTAAAATAACACATGGTATTCTTTCTGACCGATCTATCAAGAGTTCGTACTAAAATAGCACAACTTATTATTTCCGATCTATCTATCAAGAGTCCGTACTAGAATAATCACCAAAACAAATTCATATTCATAAAACTCAATCCAAGACAAAGAACTTCAAAGAGTGCCCCAAGATTTCTAGCGGAGAAACAAAGACAAGAACGTGCATCAATCCGCAAGTTGAGTGCCAAAATATATATCAAGTGAATCAATATGATACCCCATTGTCACCACGAGTATTCAATTGCAAGACATATATCAAGTGTTCTCAAATCCATAAAAGTATTCAATCCAAAGAAATCTCAAAGGGAAAACTCAAATCATCACAACAAGATAGAGAGGGGAAAACACCATATGATCCGACTATATTAACAAAGCCCACGATACATCAAGATTGTGCATATACGGAACACGAGAGAGAGTGAGAGATTAAACACATAGCTACTAGAACAAACCCTCAGCCCCGAGGGTGGACTACTCCCTCCTCATCATGGTGGCCGCCAGCATGATGAAGATGGCCACCGGTGATGGTTTCCCCCTCCGGCAGAGTATCGGAAAGGGTCTAGATTGGTTTTCGGTGGCTACAGAGGCATGCGGAGGTGGAACTTCTCATCTAGGGTTATTTATGATGGTTTCTCTATTTATAGGAATTTTTGGCGTCGGTCTCATGTCCGTATGGGCCTCGAAGTGAGCACAACACACCGATGCAAGCTAGGCCCACCAGGCACGCCCTCGTGAGTTGTGCCCTCCTTGTGGGTCTCCTGGCCCTCCCATGAAGCTTCGGGGGTCTCTTTTGTTCCATAAAAAATCGTCAAAAAGTTTCAGCTCATTAGGAGAACTTTCATTTCTGCACAAAAAACAACACCACGGCAGTTCTGCTGAAAACAACGTCAGTCCGAGTTAGTTCCATGCAAATCATACCAAAACCATATAAAATTGTTGTAAACATGTCATAAATACTTCATAAAGTATATATACGTTGGAGAAGTATGAGCATCCCCAAGCTTAATTCCTACTCGTCCTCGAGTAGGTAAATGATAAAATAAATAATTTATGAAGTGTGAATGCTAGCAAAGTGCATAAGTTTGATCAATGATAATTTCAATCACTTTTCCTAGGATCATAACAACAACTCTTTCTCATGAATCTCATCATGATAAAGTAGCAAATGGAATTTTTTATGTGGAATGCTACCTATCATAAACTTGATCATATATCTAGTCATGGCATGAATATTAAGACATAAGTGATTCAAAGAAATAGTCTATAATTTGACATAAAGACATCAATACTCGGGCATCCCAATAAACAATCATGTCTTTCAGAATATCAAATTCTAAAGAACGTTATCCCTACAAAATCATATAGTCTTGGCATGCTCAGTCTTCCCAGCTGAAAGTATAAATCTTGCACTACCCCGGTGTCAGCCAAGCAATTGGTTCATACTTTTTAACGCGCTTCAGCATTTTCAACTCTCACAAAATACATGAGTGCAAGCCATGGATATAGCAATGTAGGTGGAATATACACTACTGGAATCTGGGTCTTTGCCATCTGCCAGCTCTTTGCCGTCTGCCAGCTGATGGCAAAGAGGCTGTTTGCCGTCTGTCTTGTCAAAGCAGACGGCAAAGAACCAGCTGATGGCAAAGAGGGTCTTTGCCATCTGCCAGATCTTTGCCGTCTGCTGGCAGACGGCAAAGAGGTCTTTGCCATCTGCCAGCAGACGGCAAAGACCAAAGTGGGCCCCATGGGGGTACTGCACTGGCTAGGTCACACCGGCCACTTCTTTGCCGTCTGCTGGCAGACGGCAAAGATTTCTTTGCCATCTGCCAGCAGACGGCAAAGAGGTAAGAGGGGCCCACAGTGTCACGGCGTGGGCGGGCTAACGATCCACCTCTTTGCCGACTGCTGGCAGACGGCAAAGAATTCTTTGCCGACTGCTGGCGGACGGCAAAGAATTCTTTGCCGTCCGCTGGCAGTCGGCAAAGAGGTGGATCTATTTTTTTTCGGGTTAAAAAAAAACCTTTGCCCCAAACCACCTCCCCTCTCTCTCCCAGCCCGGCCCCACCCCTCTCTCTCCGCCCAGACTTCAATCCAGTTCCTGCCCAAATCGATCCATACCGCATCCGCCGCCAACCCTAGCCACACCCCCACCGGCCACCACTGCCGACCGTGCCCTCCACCACACCACCGCCGGCCCCAACCACTCCCCGCTGTTGCTGCAGATTCCGCCCTCCACACACCCACCGCTGCAGATCGCAGAGCCGCCGACCCCACGTCGCAGCGCCGCCGAGGACACGGACGACGCCACCGGTGCCGGCCAGCCACGTCGCGGAGCCACTCCACGGGCGACCACCCTCCTTCTCCACGATCTTGGTCCACACCGAGCAGGCCTTCTCCCGAGCATCGAGCGGGGCTGCCTCCTCTACTTCGTCTCCCCCGAGCAGCGGAGCGTCCTCCCTCCGGCGAGGGGCTCTTTCTCCTCACCATCCTTTCCCTAGGCAGCTGCATCTTGTACTTCCTTTCACCAGTGTCCTCTTCCTAGGTGAGATTTCAACTCCTGTCTCTTTTTAACATCTGAATGTGCAGCTACACATGTATGTAAAATCTCGAACAGTAGCACTTAACTATTCTAGCAGTTAGAACAAATCGTCATTTTTTAATTAATTTGATCTGATAATGATGACAAAACCACGATCCAGACACCTTCAAAGGTTATTTGCATTGTTTGAAAATGGAACATGAAAGTAAACATAGATGAACACTAGTACTATCAGTAGCCCTTCAGATCGAAGGATGGGGAAAGATGGGGATTAACTAGTGCATACCTTAATTAGATTCGTTGGCACCTAACTAAGTTGTTTAGTCGAGGTTTAGTTTATTTGAATTTGAGATGAAAGAAAGCTATTTTTTTACGTCTTCAGCCCACTTGTTTAGTCCACTTGGCTAACTTGTTCAGTTGATGCCCCAAAGTAGTAGCATCTTTGTTTTTGTTTTGTGAAATACGATACGTGGACAAACCAGGTGCTATGCTTTTATGATATAGATAATGACATTCTTACTGCTATTTTTGGTTTTTGTATATTCTGAAATGACATGCTTCAGTTCATTATATTTTGTTGTGTGATGGCATTCCTTCTCCGTATTGTATTTCTCCTTGCCTGTAAAAGATAAAGATGATATGCATTTTGTTACTAGTTTTTTTCCTTAATAAAAGTATACTTTCTTTCGCATGTTAGGCTATTTGAGTGAAACTGGTCAAGAATGGATAAGAGTTGGATGGATAAAGCTAGAAATACACAAGCATATATTGACGGGGTAAAGAAATTCATATATTTTTCTTTCACCCATTCAGCAAGAGGGAACACTATATCAAGATAAGCCAAAATTGATGTATGATAATGATGATAATCAATAATGCTTAGCTGTAATTTCAGAAGAAGAAAAGAACATACATGAGTTTTTCTATTCAGTCACTGACATATGCTTTATAAGGTATATTTTTGTACATTTTCACTCCTCAATGGTGAGAAGAGAGACATCGAAGGTACCACCACCAAGGTCGAAGATGAGGACGTTCTTCTCACCAACACTGGAGGCCTTCTTGTCAAGACCATAAGCAATGGCAGCAGCTGTTGGCTCGTTGATGATACGGAGGACATCGATGCCAGCAATGACACCAGCATCTTAGGTATGCCATTGTTGTTTTGCTGAATGAATAACAAGGTAGTCCAGTAGAATTGTAACTTGTGAGCCATGCAAATAGTCCCTGCAAAGTATGATGCTGGTTTATAGAAGGTTTGTCGGAAGCTTTACTGTGGGTTGTGTTACTTGCCAAACAAGTTTTAAGCTCAAGTCAGACACTTTCGTAGCCTCTCTTATTAAATGGTATACAAAGAATTTTATTGCTTAGTGTAATTAGATAAGTGCTTGGATTATTTTTGCAGTGTAAATATGTGATTTTCCCTCTTCTTTCTCTTCTTAGATCATCTCACCTTAGCTATACAAAGTAATTTGTGAGGATGTATGTTAATTTGATCCCACCGTCCATGACTAAACATATGTGATTAGTTGCTTTGATTATTTTGTTACTTTATTTCTTAAGTTTGCTGGAATCTCTTGATGTTTCCTTTTTTGTCTCTGATGGCTTTTCCTTAACAATGCTCTTTTATCGATGTTTTAGAATATGTTCTTATTAATATGCCGACTGCTGAAAATAATTCCTTGGGTAGGGTTCTCAGTTTTGATTTAAGTGAAAGATCTTCTCTTAATTTTATCATGTTGGGAATTGATTGCAGCAACCATAATAAAATAATGTAGAAACCTGTAGTGAATTGGTTTATTTCTCCTAATTGTCTATATTATACATCTGGTTGATCAAGAAGCTTGTGTCATTTGATTTTCTTAGGGTTGCTTCGTGCTATTTCTCTACCCCTAGGTTGGAGAATTTTGTTTCTAATGCTCCTGAAAAATAAGAACTTGGTACAAAATGTATCCATTCTGCATCAGGATTTGCGCATTAGATAATTGGTTTATTGAAATTCCTCTAGGTCTTTAGCAGTGGTAGTATTTTTCCTTATCGGTACCATTGTCTTGGTTTCATGGCCTAATTATCTTCTGGTGTATGTGTCCCTATTGTATGTATTTTTATTTACTAATGTGTGTTTAAGAAAAGAACTGGATTTACTTTTTGTAAAATCTATGTCTTATGTTCCTAGGGATTAAAGTTCTAGGCCATGATAGGCTGCATCTTGTGATTAGACAAACTCTGGAGGCAGCCACAAGCTGCCAATTATAACAACCTTGCCATTTTGTTGCAGGAAGTCACTATGAAACAAGAGGAGATGTATATGACTTTCAGATCTGTCGTTCTCCCTGTCACTTACTGCCTGATTTAAACACGGAAAGAAACAGATAATTTTATAGTCCGTACATCGCAGGCCAATATAATAAAGGTAAATCTATACAAAGAAAAGAATGTTGTTTGTTACTTCTTTTCACGTACTCATTTTTGTTTTTAAACCATCTTTGGACAGTACCTGAATATGCACGCAAGAGGATCACTTTAGCCGATGGACAACACATTATTCGTGGTAAGGAACTGTCTGTCCCCCCTATCTATACTTACGTCATGTACTGCTTTTGTGGCCTGTGAAATCTGCTTCACATCACCTTATTCTTTCTGACTCGGCTACTTGGTTCTATGAACTGGAAATACTCCAAATGGTCTAATTGTAGTTTCGTAGGATTTATAGTGCCTCTATGTGTTGAGAAAATGAATTCTATGTTTCTCGCTTTTACAAATGTGTGGTAATTGTTACTGAAATAGTCCTTATCTTAGTTGGTCTCTAAATCAATCACATATCCATGCTATGAATACCCGGCTTGCTCTCGCTTTTTGCGCCATGGGCGCAACGGGTCATCTAGTAGGAAGAGAAGAAGAAGAAGAAGAAGAAGAAGAAGAAGAAGAAGAAGATTCTTCTTCTTCTTCTTCTTCTTTTCTTATTCTTCTTCTTCTTATTCTTCTTCTTCTTCTTTTCCTCCTCTTATTTAGCCTATTTAGTCCATTTATGACATAATTTAGCCTATTTAGTCCACAAATGACATAATAAGATGAAGAAAATCAAGGAATAGGAAGAAAAGAAGGAATAGAAAGAGAAGAAAAAGAAGAATAAGAAAAGAAGAAGAAATATTTCTTCTTCTTTTCTTATTCTTCTTCTTCTTCTTCTTCTTCTTCTTTTCCTCCTCTTATTTCTTCTTCTTTTCTTATTCTTCTTCTTCTTCTTCTTCTTCTTCTTTTCCTCCTCTTATTTAGCCTATTTAGTCTATTTATGACATAATTTAGCCTATTTAGTCCACAAATGACATAATAAGATGAAGAAAATCAAGGAATAGGAAGAAAAGAAGGAATAGGAAGAGAAGAAGAAGAAGAAGAAGAAAAAGAAAAGATTTCTTTTCTTATTCTTCTTCTTCTTCTTCTTCTTTTCTTATTCTTCTTCTTTTCTTATTCTTCTTCTTCTTCTTCTTTTCCTCCTCTTATTTAGCCTATTTAGTCCATTTATGACATAATTTAGCCTATTTAGTCCACAAATGACATAATAAGATGAAGAAAATCAAAGAATAGGAAGAAAAGAAGGAATAGGAAGAGAAGAAGAAGAAGAAGAAGAAGAAGAATAAGAAAAGAAGAAGAAGAAGAATAAGAAAAGAAATCTTCTTCTTCTTCTTCTTCTTTTCTTCTTCTTCTTCTTCTTTTCCTCCTCTTACTTGTTTTTATTCGTAAATGGCATAATAACCTTGCTAACCTCATAAATGCCATATACTTAGTTTGTTGTCCTCTAAAATGACACAATAAGCTTAGTTATGTCAAAAATGGCCTAATTAGCCAGGTTAGCTCCAAAATGACCAAGTTTACCTATGTTAGCTCCAATATGATCCATTTAACCTACGTTAGCTCCAAAAAGACCAAGTTTACCTAAGTTAGCTACAATATGATCCATTTTACCCGCGTTAGCTCCAAAATGACCTATTTACCTAAGTTAGCTCTAAATTGGCCTACACACTTAGCATTTTTACCTAGCTTAGCAAAAAATGACATTTTTACCTAGGTTAGCTCAAAAATGACCAAGTTTACCTAGGTTAGCTTCAATATGATCCATTTAACTTAGCTTAGCTCCAAAATGACCAAGTTTACCTAGGTTAGCTCCAATATGATACATTGAACTTAGCTTATCTCCAAAATGACCTATTTACCTAGCTTAGCTCTAAATTGGCTTTTTTAACTACATTTGTTGGAAAAGAAGAAGATAAAGAAGAGGGGGAGGAGAGAAAGAAAGAGAAGATAAAATCTTCTTCTTATTTTCCTCTTCTTCTTTTCTTCTTCTTCTTCTTCTTTTCCTCCTCTTATTTAGCCTTTTTAGTCCATTTATGACATAATTTAGCCTATTTAGTCCACAAATGACATAATAAGATGAAGAAAATCAAGGAATAGGAAGAAAAGAAGGAATAGGAAGAGAAGAAGAAGATGAAGAATAAGAAAAGAAGAAGAAGATCTTCTTCTTCTTCTTCTTTTCCTCCTCTTATTTAGCCTTTTTAGTCCATTTATGACATAATTTAGCCTATTTAGTCCACAAATGACATAATAAGATGAAGAAAATCAAGGAATAGGAAGAAAAGAAGGAATAGGAAGAGAAGAAGAAGAAGAAGAAGAAGAAGAAGAAGAATAAGAAAAGAAGAAGAAGAAGAAGAACATTTTTCCTCCTCTTATTTAGCCTATTTAGTCCATTTATGACATAATTTAGCCTATTTAGTCCACAAATGACATAATAAGATGAAGAAAATCAAGGAATAGGAAGAAAAGAAGGAATAGGAAGAGAAGAAGAAGAAGAAGAAGAAGAAGAATAAGAAAAGAAGAAGAAAAAGAACAAGAAGAAATGTTCTTTTTCTTCTTCTTTTCTTATTCTTCTTCTTCTTCTTTTCCTCCTCTTATTTAGCCTATTTAGTCCATTTATGACATAATTTAGCCTATTTAGTCCACAAATGACATAATAAGATGAAGAAAATCAAGGAATAGGAAGAAAAGAAGGAATAGGAAGAGAAGAAGAAGAAGAAGAAGAAGAAGAAGAAGAAAAGAAGAAGAAGAATAAGAAAATCTTCTTCTTCTTTTCTTATTCTTCTTCTTCTTCTTCTTCTTATTCTTCTTCTTCTTTTCCTCCTCTTATTTAGCCTATTTAGTCCATTTATGACATAATTTAGCCTATTTAGTCCACAAATGATATGATAGATGAAGAAAATCAAGGAATAGGAAGAAAAGAAGGAATAGGAAGAGAAGAAGAAGAAGAAGAAGAAGAAGAAGAAGAAAAGAAGAAGAAGAATAAGAAAATCTTCTTCTTCTTTTCTTATTCTTCTTCTTCTTCTTCTTCTTCTTTTCCTCCTCTTATTTAACCTATTTAGTCCATTTATGACATAATTTAGCCTATTTAGTCCACAAATGACATAATAAGATGAAGAAAATCAAGGAATAGGAAGAAAAGAAGGAATAGGAAGGGAAGAAGAAGAAGAAGAAGAAGAAGAATAAGAAAAGAAGAAGAAGTTCTTCTTCTTCTTCTTCTTTTCTTATTCTTCTTCTTCTTCTTCTTCTTCTTCTTCTTCTTCTTCTTCTTTTCCGCCTCTTATTTAGCCTATTTAGTCCATTTATAACATAATTTAGCCTATTTAGTCCACAAATGACACAATAAGCTTAGTTATGTCAAAAATGGCCTAATTAGCCAGGTTAGCTCCAAAATGACCAAGTTTACCTATGTTAGCTCCAATATGATCCATTTAACCTACGTTAGCTCCAAAAAGACCAAGTTTACCTAAGTTAGCTACAATATGATCCATTTTACCCGCGTTAGCTCCAAAATGACCTATTTACCTAAGCTAGCTCTAAATTGACCTACACACTTAGCATTTTTACCTAGCTTAGCAAAAAATGACATTTTTACCTAGGTTAGCTAAAAAATGACCAAGTTTACCTAGGTTAGCTTCAATATGATCCATTTAACTTAGCTTAGCTCCAAAAATGACCAAGTTTACCTAGGTTAGCTCCAATATGATACATTGAACTTATCTTATCTCCAAAATGACCTATTTACCTAGCTTAGCTCTAAATTGGCTTTTTTAACTACATTTGTTGGAAAAGAAGAAGATAAAGAAGAGGGGGAGGAGAGAAAGAAAGAGAAGATAAAATCTTCTTCTTATTTTCCTCTTCTTCTTCTTCTTCTTTTCCTCTTCTAGCTATTCTTCTTCTTCTAACTTTCATCTTTCCCAATTTGCAGATTTGCTTGAGATGAGGAAGCTTGCATTGATGGACTCATATATTCTCCTTGTGCTTCCTTTTTGTTTATGAAAACATGTTTGGGAACTTCTTATTGTTGGATATGTTGTTGGAAACTTCTTATGTCATATGGATATATGTTGGACTTGAGAAAATATATTGTTGGAAACTTCTTATGTCATATGGATATATGTTGGAGTTGAGGAAATATATTGTTGGAAACTTCTTATGTCATATGGATATATGTTGGACTTGAGGAAATATATTGTTGGAAACTTCTTATGTCATATGGATATATGTTGGACTTGAGTAAATATATTGTTGGATATGCTTGTTGAGTATATATGTATTATCTGTATATATCTATGAATTTCTGTCAAATTGAATGAATTCAATTAAAAACAGGGGTTATATAGGCTCTTTGCCGTCTGCCAGCAGTCGGCAAAGAGCTTTGCCGACTGCTAGCAGACGGCAAAGAATGCCACGTGGCAGCTCCCTGTTCAACCTGGGAACGCTGGTTGCCTATTTGGGGACTTTGCCGACTGCCAGCAGACGGCAAAGAGGCTCAGCTCTTTGCCGACTGCCGACAGTCGGCAAAGAGGCTAAGGTCTTTGCCGACTGCCGGCAGTCGGCAAAGAGGCAAAGGTCTTTGCCGACTGCCAGCAGACGGCAAACCACGCCGTTAACCCCTAACGGCTCCCACCTCACCTCACTGCCGTCCACTCTCTTTGCCGTCTGCTGGCCGCAAAAGGCTGACGGCAAAGAGCTTTGCCGACTGCTTCTATGAAGCAGACGGCAAAGAAGGCCTTTACCGCCACTTATTCAGCCGGACTGTTTGCCGACTGCTAGCAGTCGGCAAAGAGCTTTGCCGACTGCAATTCATGCCTTTGCCGACTGCCATGGCAGTCGGCAAAGAAGCTGATTCCTGTAGTGATAATGCGGTGTTAGTAGACAAAAGAAGGGAAGAAAGTCTCACATCAACTAGGCAAACTAATGGACTATGGAGATGCCCATCAATCAATATCAATGTGAGGAGTAGGGATTGCCATGCAACGGATGCACTAAAAGCTATAAGTGTATGAAAGCTCAATATGAAACTAAGTGGGTATGTATCTAATCCTATAATGAAAATTCCCACTAGTATATGAAAGTGACAACATAGGAGACTCTCCATATGAAAAACATGGTGCTACTTTGAAGCACAAGTGTGGAACTAGCATGCCCCTTCTCTCTTTTTTTGTTTTCTCTTTTTTTTGGTGTGCTTCTCTGGCCTCTTTTATTATTATTATTATTATTATTATTATTATTATTATTATTATTATTATTATTATTATTATTATTATTATTATTTATTTATTTATTTATTTTTCTCACATTGTCTGGAGTCTCATCCTGACTTGTGGGGGAACCATAGTCTCCATCATCCTTTCCTCACTGGGACATGCTCTAATAATGGATAATGATGATCATCACACTTCTCTTACTTATAACTCAAAAGAAATAAAAATTACAAGTCGATACCTATAACATAGTATGACTACGATGAAAATGAATGCTCAAGTCAACTATATGATGGAAATTGTCGTGGTTTTTTCACGGCAGATGTCCTAGCATAAGGACTTAGTCGTGGAGCCATCACTACGGGTTAGCTTAAAGGGGTTAAAGCAGACAAGGGACGCAAGGGTTTTTATACTAGTTCGGCCCCTTCGATGAAGGTAAAAGCCTACGTCTAGTTGTTGTGGTATTGCTAGGGTTTCAATGACCAGGGA
Source organism: Secale cereale (assembly GCA_902687465.1). Classification (NCBI taxonomy): domain Eukaryota; kingdom Viridiplantae; phylum Streptophyta; class Magnoliopsida; order Poales; family Poaceae; genus Secale; species Secale cereale. Next base: position 587,413,768 of record LR738714.1, read on the forward strand.
GCGAATCCGCTTCACCTGTGTCTCGAGCTGTGTTTCGTTATCCCTGAACCACCGCCGGGTCGTCCCTTTATATACACAGGATGACGCCCAGCCGGCTTACAGAATGCCGAGGCCGGCTCATAAACGTGCCCGGCTCGGTCTCTACCTTTTCTATCTTACAATACAAGTTACACGCCGTATGGTGGTTTACATTCGCTGGCCCCAACAGCTTTTTGGCCCCGGGCCTTTTAGTCTTCTACATTAAAGCGCCATACTCTATGTCTGGCTGGGCTTTAGTAGAAGTATTCTTCATAGGCATAAACTGGCCCCTCCTGGGCGGTTTATACCCAATAGTTATATCCCTGACATTTGGCCCCAGATTGATTTGAACTTGTTCATGTCAATCTTCAACACTTTGGGGAAAAGATGTCTCCCGTGCCTTCAAATGACCTTGTAAACAGCCATGATGTCATCTTCTGTGATCATGTTAAACTGCCGTGAGGTCACCTGTTCACTAAAAACCTGTATATGCTTTAACCTTTATTTATTAATCCTCCGAAGACCAAGGGGAAAACTCCGCCCTATATCCATTTTTCGGGCTCCTTGATTCCCGCGCCTGCCGTTTATCCCTTCAGGTTATAAATAGGGCGAGGGGTCCCTTTCTCTTTCTTCCCCTTGCCTCTTCGTCCTTCTTCTTTGTCGTGCCTCCTGAGTGCCTAAGCACCGCCGCCACCGTCGTCCTTCAATCTACTTCAACCCAGGCCACTGCATCAACCTGGTCGGGCCAGAGCTTCGCCAGTGCGCCTCCGCATCTGATAGCTCCGGTAAGTCCTTTCTTCACTTCTCCTATAGATCTCATTAGGGTTTTTTCGTGAGTTCATCAAAGCTAGTGCGCTGTTCTTCCATGTTCTTCATCACGACTTCGATGGCAAGTGTAGATCTGACGCTTTTGTCCGCGGCTGTAGTGATAACCCTTCTTTCTGCTCATTAATGCGCTTGTCTTTTTTTAAGTTATCCCCCATCTAGGTCTGATGAACTGCTGCGGTACCTGTTCAGCTTAAGCATGAATATTCCTGAATTTATGGACATGCTGTAGATCCGTAATTCTGTTGTTGATCTGTGAAACTTGTTTTTTATAACTTTAGATCTGCATTCTTCATACCTTCATCGGTGGTTTACCTTTTAAGAAAATTATAATCCGGCAGGTAGCATTAGGCCCCCCTTAAACCGCCGTTGCAACCATCTTTGTAATATTTTCAATGTCTAGTTCCGGTTTACTATTGCGTATACCTCAATGCATGTCAATCATGAACCATAAACCGGCCCTTATCTGTAATTTCAGCTTTTTCCTTTGAAATGGCAAAGCAAGCCAAGCAATTTTATTCCTGCAACTGAGTTCCATCCCGGGTTACTGAAGAGGAACTGAACGGTTTGGTTGAGGTTGGTGCTTTAGCTAAAAAAGACATCATCCATTGGAGAATCCCTGGTCCGGAGAACCCACCTGAACCCAAAGATGGAGAAGTAGTTATATTTGTTGATCACTTGGCCCGAGGGTTTTGCCCTCCCGGATCAAAATTCTTCCGTGATGTGCTGGCTAGCTTCCAACTCCACCCTCAAGATATTGGACCAAACTCTGTATCCAATATTTGCAATTTCCAAGTATTCTGTGAAGCTTATTTGCAAGAGGAGCCCTCAGTTGAGCTGTTTAGAGATTTATTCCACTTGAACCACCGAACAGAGTTTATGGATGGACCCAACACCGAGCTTGGTGGGATGTCCATTCACAAAAGGAAATATGTCAGTTTCCCTCACGCCAAGCATCATAGTCATCTGAAAGATTGGAACCTGACTTGGTTTTATTGTCAAGATACATCTTTAGCTAATGAGAATCCTCTGTCGGGTTATCGTCCGCATCTGCTTTCCATCCGTCATCCATTTCCCCAACGGCTTAGTGCCCAAGAACGATCCAAGTATGCCCCACAACTTTCCAAGCTTCGGGCTTTTACCGCAAACGGTTTAACAGGCATCGATTTTGTTCGTTGCTGGATTTCTTGGAGCATTTTACCTCTAAGCCGGCGTCCCGGTTTGATGTTCGAGTACACTGGGGACCCCAAAGACCCTCAACGTCATACTGTGAAATCAATGAATCTGTTAAGAAGATATTTGATGAACTGGTGGATGTCTGCAACAAAACTGGGCTGGCTCCCTTCTGCGAAATCAATAAACCATCAGCAGTAAATATCCTTATAACCTTTTGCATTATTTCAATCTGTTAAGTATCCTTTCTAAAACTGCTCAATCTATGACATGGCAATGATCCATTGTGGAAGAGGAAATCCCAAGATAAATAGGCGAAGGTATCTCGCCCTAAGACCAAGGCCATCAAGAAGACTGTCAAGAAGAAAACTACTGAAGCATCCGAGTTAAATATTGAGGATGATGAACTGGCCTTAGAGTTAGAACTTGACTCCCTTGGATCCCTTTTCTTGTACCTCATTGACAATGATTATATTCAGGATAAAGCTGAAGGCAGCCAAGCTGATGGTGTTGAGATAATTATCCTTTTCTCCAGTTCAGATCCTCTACCAACATAGAAAATCCGTCAAGCAAACCAAAAACTAAGATTTTCTCACCCTTTAGCTTACTTGGACCCAAACATTATTTTGAAGAAGCAGCAACATGAAGCTCACCGCACAACTCGGAACAGCGACCAAGCAATCACGTCCACCGGTTTACCGAATACTCCGATCCGGAAGCGTCGACCAGAGGTCTTGTATATTCCAGATGCTCTTTATCCCAAAGCGGGCCATTTTCGGCAGCCTCTTAATCCTTCCGATTCAAATTATCCGGACACACCTCATTCATCATCTGGCGAGCCAACAACCACACAACTTCCTCCTCTCAAGACCGTTCCTGGGTGAGTTTTATTTTTCTATTAACTTTATGTTTTAGTCCACGGACTAACTTTTACCTTTATCTTTTTTAGTAGGCCAAAACCCAGTAAGAAGGCGAAATTGAGTAAACCAGCTAATAGTGATGTAAAGCCTGAACTGGAGAAGACTCTAGAGCTGGCAGAAGAAAATGTTGACATCTTGTGCAATGATCCGCCACCGCCGGATCATGATATTTTTACTGAACAAGAAGTTGCATCGATGGATCGTGGTGACTAACAGAATAGCCTAGTCCGAGCCAGTGATGACCCTGCAAGCCCTGCCAAAGCTGCTGCTGCTACCATAGACGATGTTATGATTACTGATTTTGGCCACACCACTACTGGCGAGCCCGTCACTTTGTCAAAGCATAGCGCCAAGGAGGAAGTTTCTGGTATAGACAAGGGTAAGTGGAATGTTGACTTGTCGAGCTATTCCCATCTCAGCGCCCAGGACCTTCACTCCGGCTATCTAAACCGGCTGTATACAAGCCGTGATTATGAAGCCAGTTTGGTGAAACTTATGAAGGAACGATATGAGGTAATTACTGCTTGATTTCTGCAATATTGTTTCTTCCTTAGTTCATATCTTGTATCAACTCCACTGTAGCCCCCAAGGGCCGGTTTATCTCTTCAAGATGAACCGGGACTTCTGAATACCAAATTTACAGCTTTTCGCCTGTGTAGCCCCCAAGGGCCGGTTTATCTCTTCAAGATGAACCGGCACTTTAGTCTGTAACTTTCCTCTGAGCAATTATGCATTAGCCCCCAAGTGCCAAGTGCATAACTTGTTATGTGCTTGGGACTTTAAAAAAAATGTCTGATAACTGCAAATATGCAGTAGCCCCCAAGTGCCAAGTGTATAACTTGTTATGCGCTTGGGACTTTCAATATGATTTACTAATTTATGATGTGTATATCTCTTTATAGGCTGATCTAAACCAGAAGGAATCTCAAGCCACTAACCTTCAAGAAAATCTTAAATTCCAGCAAACAGCAAGCTCCAAATCCAAGGATGAGTTGACCAGTGCTTTGGCAAGCATGGAAAAATTGAAAAGGGACATCCAGAAGGAGCGGGCGGATTGGGAGACAGAGAAATCCGCTTTGGAGAAAAGAGCTGTTGACGCAGAGGCCGCCCTTAAACGGGTGTCAGAAGAGCTATCTGGCTTAAAGCGTCAAATAAACGCTATGACCATTACTGTCTTTGGTAAGTACCTTTATTACAACTCTGAATATATCATCCCAATAAATTGCCAGCTTAACAATGGTTCCACTGATGCAGGAAAGCGCACTGCCCATCTAGGCTCTGACATGCAGAAGAAGCTGAAGGCTGCCTATACACTTATAGAGCAACTTCATACCGGCGCGCAATGAATCATTTGTACTGCCGCTCACAACAAACCGCCCCCAACTTTGATCAAGGAGACCCTGGAAAAGTTGTCCATTCTGCCCGCCCAGTTTGAAGAGCTGAAGAGATCGGCTGCAAGGGCAGGTGCTTGGACTGCACTAACCCGGGCGAAAGCATGGGTACCCGACCTTGATCCGGCTGACGCAGTGAACTGCTATCCAAGCCTGAAAGAGGACGGATCAGAATTTACCAATGATGACCTTCGAGTGTTGACGAAGGAAATCCGGCCCTTGGCCAGCAAGTTAGCCGAAGAAGCTAATATGTCCCACTACCAGGCGGTTTATGACGCTGACAACAAATGGGTTAACGCGCCAACTCATGATGTGGAGGATCTCATCCCGCCCGTCCGTAAGCACACTTATGCCCCTGATGTTGAACCCTCCGAGCTTATAAGCGATGAAGCTGTTTTCCAAGCCCTAAATAGGATCAATTGGGCAACCACTGACTTTGAGCTACTGGGTGGATACGAGGAGGAGGAAACGGCACAGGGTGATCCGCTGCCGTCTGGCCGGCTGGCGAGGAGTCATGAACCGGTGCCGGTTTAATCTTCGACATACCGTAATGCTTGATGAGCAACAATTATTCTTTTGGGCTGCAAAACTCCTTGTAATAGGGTAGCTGAAAACACTTGGTCTGTTATGCCATCGTGCATATTCCCTTTGCATAACACTGCTTGATCCAGTATCTTTATAATATTTCTACTTATTCTTCTAAACAGCTTTACTTAATCTGTTTCTGCATAAGACAAATTAAAAGTGTCCTCGCGGTTCATCGCCGGACGGGTCATAATGCCCAAATACGTTACCTAGGTATATAACCCAGGCTGTCTTTTGAAGTAAATAAATATGAAAATATATCATACCTGTGATATCAAATTACATCATTGGTTTCACCAACTTTTGTAGTAAGGGTGATAATCCCAAATTATGAGTATTGATGACTCCTGCAATATTTCGCCGGTTTATGATAATACCATACCGGGTTGTGATAAACACCGGATTAGCTGTAGATGATACTGGTGATTTGTAATCAAACTAGACCGGGTTGATAAACACCGGTTTACATTATGGTGGTGACATATAGTCAATCACTAGGCCGAGTTAATAAACATCGATCTGAAATAAAAATGTGTGGTAAATCGCAAAAGAGAAAGCAACTTATCAAAAAATCATGCGAGGCTTTTTATGGGCTGCCAGGCCTAAATTCGATGCTTTTCATGGGCTGCCAGGCCACTGAGTTAAACCATTTCACGAAGCCTGTTAAGATGGAGCTCACATTAACCAATCATCGTTTTAACGTTGACAAGTTCAGGGTCTGTATAAGATTGACTTGTCAAACATTCGACGGGTCATACCAGGTTTATCTGGACGGAGTGACTTACTTGATACAGGCTGGTTAACCCAGGGTTTTAAGGTGTATACACCAGGCTTCCAAGCCGTGGCTTGATAGCCTATTACAAGGGACTTAAAAGCTCTTTGCTGCTGTGCCACAAGAGCCCCCAAGTAACATTGTGAGCTGTGCTTAATGGGTGCCTATGTTTGAGTTTTGCCATGCATCGAACTCTCTTTTGCCCCTTGTCCTCATGTTGGCTTGATAGCCATATTACCGAAGTAACCAGAGCTTTGCTCTTATGACAATATTGGCTTAATAGCTAGTTTAAGAGGGCCATGAGAACTCCGTTTTATACACAGAAGCCCCCATGTGATAAGCTCTTATGGAAAAACAGCATAGGCCCCACTTTAACAGGGATGCCGGTTTATTATATTGATCATAATATATACATAGTGAATATATGTACATAAAGGGATCCTATGACTCAGGTGTAGTAAGGCCGAAGATGATCAATGTTCCACGGCCGTTGGGTCTCCTCCTCCGCTATGTGTGAGTCCTTGTGTTCTCGAACGTCGATGAGGTAGTATGATCCATTGTGTAGAGTCTTGCTGTCGACAAAGGGTCCTTCCCAAGGCGGGGATAGCTTGTGCATATCTGTGTGGTCTTGGATGAGCCGAAGCACCAGATCGCCTTCTTGAAACGTTCTGGTTCTAACCCGGCGACTATGGTATCGACGCAGATCTTGTTGGTAAATCGCCGACCGAGCCGCTGTGATAGCACGTTCCTCATCCAACCGGTCTAGTGCTTCTTGTCTTCAGACGCTGGGTCTTTGGTATTATTAGAATCAGCGTAGTTCACCATAGCTGCCATAAGTGTTCCCATGTCCTCGCAGTGAAGTTTGAGCTGTCCCAACTTTAGCTTCAGAGGCTCAAACCGGCAATTGCCTTCCAATGTCAAGACTGCTGTGTCCGGGTTGATGCGGTCTGATGAGTGCAGGATCTTGGAAACCCGGCGCACCCAATGACTTGTTGATTCGTTCTCTCCTTGGACACATGCAGCTAAGTCCACAATTGACATGGGATGCTTGCATGTATCTTTGAAATTATTGACTAACCGACACCTTAGCTCAGCCCACGATCCAATGGAATTAGCTGGTAAAGTTTTCAACGAAGTACGAGTCGTTCCCTCCAGCATCATGGTGAAGTATTTAGCATATGCCGCATCGTCCACATCCAGCATCTCCATCGCCATCTCATAACTTTTAACCCACGCCTCGGGGGATAGATCAGCAGTATAATTGGGCACCTTCCATGGTCCTTTGAAATCTTTAGGCAGCCGCACATTACGTAAATCGGGGGTGAGACACGACACTCCCAAAGAGCTGGAAGAAACACCTCGTTCCATCGTGGTAGTTGGACGAACCGGGGTAAGCTGACGGGATGCATATTGTGCTGCTAATTTGGCATCCCGGTGTTGTTTGCCCTAGTCTAACACATCTTGTGCATTTGCACCACCACCTGCCGGATTATCCCCCCCGAGGTGGGTTACGGTTCCGCGCACTACTTGATACGGCTGGTTCATCCATATGCCTTCTATAACTCCGTTTCGGGCCGGGGGTGGAATGAATCCTCTCGCAGATGTAAGAATAAGTATACTGCTGAGTCAAAGCCGTCTCTAGGAACTCCCTAGACCGTCACGCCTCCACTGCTATAGGGGATTCTCCTTCAATGGGGAGGGCCGCCAATTGTGAAGTGGCTGCGGCTATGTTATCCAAGGGGTTGGAGTAATGACCGGGAGGCGTCGGTACACGCTGTGATGGAATGATATGACGAGATGGATCCGTTGCATGCGGCTGGACCGACGCCCCCGTTCCAGGCACTTCCGCCCAGTTTACCACTTGCTGATTGTTGGTTCCTGCTCCTGGCGTATTAAAGAGATTCCTTGCCTCATAAACCGGAGGCAGGCGAGACTGGTGCCTTCTCCTCATTACATCAGTTGATGCTTTCTGATCCAACATGAGCGGATAATCCTGAGCATCCAACTCAGCTTCTCTCGCAACCACCCTGGTGTTTTCAGCTGCCAGATCCACCTTGGCTTGATCTATCTGACCCCTTTCTTTAGCAACTTCTGCGTCGTGCTGCTCCTTATTGGCCTGGCTGACTTCCACGGTCAACAACACTGTCAAAGTGTCGAATAAACCGGACAAGACTTGAGCCGGTGGTTGCACAGGGTGTCGTGGTTTTGTCACGGCAGATGTCCTAGCAAAAGGACTTAGTCATGAGGCCATCGCTACGGGTTAGCTTAAAGGGGTTAAACGGACAAGGACACATGGGTTTTATACTAGTTCGGCCCCTTCGATGAAGGTAAAAGCCTACGTCTAGTTTGGTGTGTATTGCTAGGGTTTCGATGACCAGGGAGCGAATCCGCTTTGCCTGTGTCTCGAGCTGTTCTTCTATGTCTTGAACTGTCGCCGCGTTGTCCCTTTATATAAGAGGTGACGCCTGGTCCGGTTTACAGAGTCCCGAGGCCGGCTCATAAACGTGTCCGCCTCGGTCTCTATTCTTTCTATCTTACATCTCAAGTTATATAGTATGACGGTATACAAATCATGGGCCCTAACACTTGGGCTCTAAACCTCTTGGGCTGAAATCTTCTACTTAATGCTCCACTAGGCTTCAAGATAATCTTCATAACATAAACCGCCCCCTCCTGGGCGGTTTATACCTGGTAGTAATATCCCTGACATTAGGCCCCAGATTGATTTGAACCTGTTCATGTCAATCTTCACAGTCTTGCACAAATTCCCCTTTCCGCAGCTTCAGAATGCTTTGTAAACCGGCATGACGTCATCCCTCCAATCACTTTAAACCGCCGTGACACCATCTGCTCATTTAATACTTGTACCTGTTTCTTATCTTTATTCATTAAAGCTCCGAAGATCGAGGCGACGGTATTGTCCATATCCGCTTTTTGGGCTCCTCGATTCCTGCGCCTGCCGTTTTATCCCTTCGGCTTATAAATAGGGCAGAGGGGCATCTCTTTTCCCCCCCTTGCCTCTTCTTCTTCCTCTATCCACTTGCACTCGAGCTCCGCCGCCGTTCGTCGAACTCTGCGTCTTCGTCGAGCTCGGCCGCTGCATCAACCTGAACGTTTCCAGAGATTCGCCGGTGCTTCTCCGCTTTTGTTGCCTCAGGTACGTCCACTTCTTTCCTTCCCGTAGATCTCAGTTCTAGGGTTTCCTCATGCGAGCTCGTAGATAGGTCCCTGTTCTTCACAGTTCTTCACCATAGCCAGTAGTTCGCCGTAGATCTCAAGTTTTTGGTTAACCACCGTAAGAACGACTCCGCTCCATCGCTGTAGCTTTATCTCTCCCAATACGATCAGTTAGACTGAATCTTCTTAAAAATCTTCATCGTTTCCGCTGAATATAACTTGAATTATTTCAGAGCTTTCCACATGTTGTAGATCCGTATTTCATTGTCGTTTGTGTGAAAGTTGTTTCCCAAAAGCTTCAGATCTGCAACTTGTTTGCCTCTGTCGGCTGTTTAACCTTTTACAAACTTCATAATCCGGTAGATGTCATTGTTATAGCTGTTCCGGACACCTAACCTGGTGGATACCATTAGGCCCCTGCTTAAACTGCCATTTAGACCAGTACTTTCATAGAGCATGCCAGTTTAAATCTGCTTAGGTTATAAACCGGCTCGTCATTGTATTTTCAGCCTTTCCCTTCCGAAAAGATGACTACTACAACCAAACAGTTTGTCTCCTGCAACTGGGTCCTATCCCGGATCACTGAGGATGATTTAGAGAAAATGGCCTCAATTGGCGCTTTAGGCCCAAAGGATGTCCTTCACTGGAGGGCTCCCGGATCAGAATGTCCTCCAAAGCCCAAGGAAGGAGAAATCATCATCTTCTTTGATCACTTGGCCCGGGGATGCAACTCTCCTGGGTCAAAGTTTTTCCACGATGTGTTAGCAAACTTTCAGCTTCATCCACAGGACATTGGTCCCAATTCTGTATCAAACATTTGCAACTTCCAAGTCTTCTGTGAGTCTTATCTGCAAGAGGAGACAACCATGGAGCTATTCCGGGACTTCTTTCACTTAAAACGCCGAACTGAATTTCATGATGGTCCAAACACTGAACTTGGCGGAATGACTATACAGAAGAGGAAGGATGTTAGTTTTCCTCACGCCACTCTCCACAGCCATCCAAAGGACTGGAATCAAACTTGGTTCTACTGTGTAGACACTTCACCGAAAGGTGAAAATCCACTGCCGAGTTATCGCTCCCACCGTCTTCCAGAGAATCACCCTTTTCCACAGTGTTTAAGTGCCCAGGAGAGAGTTCAATATGCCCCTCAACTTTCAAAGCTAAAGGCCTTTATAGCCAACGGACTGACAGGAGTTGACTTCGTCCGCTGCTGGCTTTCTTGGAGTATTCTCCCGCTAAGCTGGCGCTCCGGTTTAATGTGCGAGTATACTGGGAATCCCAAGGATCCTCTACGCCACACAGAGACAGTGCTACCAGAAGACGAGATTAATGAATCCGTCAAGAAGCTGTTGAATCTGCCTCTAGAAACTTGCAGTCAAATCGGTCTAGCACCCTTCTGCGCGACCAACAAACCACCATCGGTAAGAATTGTATGCCATTTTGCTTTGTTTTAATCCATCTCCAGCATTTGACTTAAAATGTCTTTATTCCTGTAAATAGGCCAATGACCCTTTCTGGAAAAGGAAGACCCAGGACAAACCGGTGAAGGCAGCTTGCCAAAAGGTCCTGGCTGTTAAGAGAAACAAGAAGAAGAATATTGCCGCATCGGGATCTAATGCGGAAGAAGATGATCCGGCTTCTGAGGTACCACCTAATTCTTTTGATTTCCTTGTCTTTCCTTTGTCTACCGGATTATTAATAATGACTATTCCCCGGGTCATGCTGAAGGCAGTAAAGCGGATGATGTTGAGGTAATCTCTCTTTCCTCTGACTCAGAACCGCTGCCACCACCAAAAATTCGTCGGAAAGTCCAGAAATTTCAATTTTCTCATCCTTATGCTCATCTGGATCCAAACTTTCTTTTGAAGAAGCAGCAACATGAAGCTCGCCGCACCACTCGCCATAGTGGCCATCCGATTGAATCCACTGGATTAACGCACACTCTGGCTCGAAGGCGTCGTTCTGAGGTTTTACTTACTCCAACTGCTCTTTACCCCAAAGCAGGTCTTATTCATCAACCCCTTAATCCGTCTGACTCAAATTATCGGGAAACTCCTCTCTCATCTTCTGGCGAATCAACAACCACACAAGTTCCTGCCCTCAAGACTGTTCACGGGTAAGTTGTCTTTCACTCTCTCCAGTTTAACTTTTATCTTTGACCCTTCTAATCTTCATTATTTCTCAACCTTTCGCAATATGCCCAAGCCTAGCAAAAAGGCCAAATTGAGTAAACTGGCAGTCGATAACACCACTCCTGGACCGGCAGAAGATCCTGAGCTTGCTAACCCTTTAGAAGATAACATCGAGATTCCGCATGATGATCCTCCTCACATGGATCAAGAAGTCTGTGTTGATTAGGGGAATGACCCCATGGAGCGTGATCTTGAACCGGCCAGCCCTACGTAGGATAGTCCTACCCCTGCTAGTTCTGCTGCTGCTAATCCTGATGCTGCTAATCCCTCTAAGCCAATGGCTGCTTCAACTAATGATGTTGAGAGCACTGGGACCGGTTTTACCACCCCAGGAGAGCCTGTTGCTTTGGCCAAACATAATGCAAAGGAAGAAGTTGTCAACAAGGACAAGGGCAAGTGGAGTACTAACTTGTCCAGCTATGCTCAGCTCAGTGCTCAAGAGCTTCATTCCAGATACTTAAACCGGCTGCATGCCAGTCACCATTATGAAGCTGGATTAGTAAACTTAATGAAGGAACGTTACGAGGTAACTCCTTTTCCTTTGTATTTATCCTCTATTTCTGCTTGTGCCTTGTAATTGTATCTTTACTCCATCATAGCCCCCAATTGTCGGTTTAGCTTTTCAGGGTGAACCGGGACTTCAATAGATGAAGTATAGAGCTTTGACTTGCACGTGTAGCCCCCAAGGGTCGGTTTACTTCATTGAGGGTGAACCGGTACTTTTCCTATTTTTAGAACAATGTCACATTAGCCCCGAAGTGCCATGTATATAACTTGTTTTATGTGCTTGGGACTTGTCTGGAAAAATTGCTTGCTTTCACTGCAAATATACATTAGCCCCCAAGTGTCGAGTGCATAACTAGTTATGTGCTTGGGACTTTGATTGAATTGCTCCATGAATATCTGATATACTTTCATTTTTGGCAGACTGACTTGAACCGGAGGGCCTCTGAAGTAACTCAGCTCCGGGATACTTTGAAGTTCCAAGAAACTGCTGCCCTCAAGGTCAAGGATGAGCTGACACTTGCATTAGCAATTATAGAGAAGTTTAAAAAAGGACTTTGAAACAGAGCGGTCAGCCTGGGAGGTTGAAAAGGCTGGTCTGGAGAAGAGAGCTAGTGACGCAGAGGCTGCTCTTAATCCGGCGACAGAAGAGCTGTCCGGATTGAGGCAGCAAATAAATGACATGACATCTGCCATCTTTGGTAAGTACTCTTGACATAACTTTTATCCTTGCAATCTTGTACTGTTCCGGCTTAACTTATGATTGTAACGCAGGGAGGCGCACCACTCATCTTGGTGATGATGTGCAAAAGAAATTAAAAGCTGCGTACACTCTGGTGGAGCAGCTTTATTCTGACGCTCAGAGGGCCATCAGCGCTATCTCGCACAACAAACCGGCTCCTACCACCATCCAAGGTACCTTAGAAAAGCTATCTATTCTTCCTGCCCACCTTGTCGAAGTGAAGAAGTCATCTGCAAGAGCCGGCGCTCTGATGGCTTTAACCCAAGAGAAGGCTTGGGTTCTTGACTTTGATCCGGCGGAGGCAAAGAACGGCTATCCAAGCATGAAGGAAGACGGATCAGCCTTTTCCAGTGATGATCTTCGTGCCTTAACCAAGGATATGCGGCCTCTTGCTAGTAAACTTGCTGATGAAGCGGATCTATCAAGATTTCATCCGGTCTATGATATGGAGAACGTGCGGGTGGAGCGTCCGTCCTATGATATTGAAAACCTTATTCCGCCCGTTCGTAAGCACAATTTTGCTCCAGACATTGATCCGTCAGATCTCATAAATGACGAAAGTTATTTCCGAGCTCTAGCCAAGATTAACTGGACCACCACTGACTTACAACAGCTGGAAGAAAGCACCGAAGACCCGGAGCAAGCTGACCCTCAGTCTTCACGGCGAGCTGATGCAGAATCTTAAATCAGCACCGGTTTAGCTTTATGTCTCAGTACATTGAGGAAAAACTGATATTCTTTTGGGCCTTCCAGCGCCTTGTAATAGGATAGCTGAGATACTCTGCGTTTGTCCCATAATTATATTTTTGTGAGATTGCTTTGATGTGCAACTTCTGAAATATATCCTGCTTTCCATGCTTTTGATGGTTTATTCTACCTGTTTCTGCATAAAACAATGTTCAAAGTGTCGTGGCGGTTTATCGCTGGAGGGGTCATAATGCCCAAGCACATGATCTAAGTTGATAACTTGAACTGTGTATAAAGTATAAGTATGTATCATACCTGTGATTAAGTGTATCCCAATGAACCTTAATCCGGCAGGAAGAAATAATGATCCAAGGTGCAAGCGCTGATGACTCCCTTGATTATTTGTCGGTCCTTCATGAAAACCGAACCGGGTTATGATGAACTCCGGTTTAGCTATAGTTAGTACTGGTGTTTATAACCCAGACTAGAGCTATACACATACATATGTAGTGGCAACTTATAGTCATCCACTCCCTGAATCGACGGACTTGGTTGAAAAACCAATGACCTTGAGGATAAAGATTTAATAAAACATAGAAAATAAAAATAAAGTTTTAGGCAAATAAGACCATGTAGTCGAGGCTTTTTACGAGCTGCCAGGCTCCAAATTCGAGGCTTTTTATGAGCTCCCAGGCTACTGTCATTAACCATTTTGCAAAGCTTGTTAAGATGGTCCTCAATCCTTAACCAAATCATCAATGTCAAATGCTACCAAGTTCAAAAAATCTTGTAAAGATTTGACTTGTGTAATCACTTGATGATCGTCAATTTAACGTTACCAAATTCAGGGTCCATAAGGATTGACTTGTGTGTATGTTCGACGGGTCGTACCAGGTTTACCTGGACGAAGTGACTTACTTGATGTAGGCAGGTTAATCCGGGGTTTTAGGTGTATACACCAAGCTTCCAAGCCGTGTTTACTACAAGAGTTTCAACTCGCTGATGTCTTGCATCAAGAGCCCCCAGGTAGCATTTGAGAATTGCTCGTCGGGGCCTATGTTTGAGTTGTGCTAAGCATCAAACTCTCCTTTGCCCCTCATCATAATGTGGAAATTGCCGAAGCAACCGGAGTTGTGCCCTTATGATGGTCTTGATGCAGTCGCCTGTTTAAGAGGCCATAGGAACACCCTTGCCCACAGAAGCCCCCATGTGATACTCTTATGAAAAATGCGGCTGATACCCCGGTTTATCGGGGGCGCTGGTTTATTATATTGATCATAATATATACATTGTAAAGATATGTACAGAAAGCGGAGCCTATGGATCAAGCATAGTAAGGTCGAAGAAGAGCGATGTTCCACGGTCGTTTGGTCTCCTCCTCCGCCGTACGTGAGTCCTTATGTTCTCGAACGTCGACGAGGTAGTATGATCCGTTGTGCAGGTTCTTGCTGACCACAAAGGGTCCTTCCCAAGGTGGGGATAGCTTGTGCATGTCCGTCTGGTCTTGAATGAGACGGAGCACCAGATGTCCTTTTTGAAACGTCCTGGTTTTAACCCGGCGACTGTGGTACCGGCACAGATCTTGCTGATAAATCGCCGATCGAGCTGCTGACGTGTCCCGTTCTTCATCCAGCCGGTCCAATGCATCTTGCCTTGCTTTTTCATTATCCGCTTCAACATAAGCCGCCACCCGCGGCGAGTCATGACGGATATCACTAGGGAGGACCGCCTCAGCTCCATACACCATGAAGAAAGGCGTGTACCCTATGGATCTGTTAGGTACAGTATTGATGCTCCATAGTACAGAAGGTAATTCCTCCACATAACGACCCGGTGTTCTCTGCAAAGGAACCATAAGCCGGGGTTTGATGCCTCTCAAGATCTCTTGATTGGCTCTTTTAGCTTGGCCATTAGACCGAGGGTAAGCTACTGATGATACATCAAGGCGGATGTGCTCTCGTTGACAGAACTCCTCCATAGCCCCCTTGGATAGATTGGTGCCATTATTAGTTATAATACTGTGTGAAAAGCCAAACCGGAAAATCACCTTTTTGATGAACTGAACCGCCGTTGCCGCATCCCACTTAATGACAGGCTCCGCTTCAACCCATTTGGTAAACTTGTCCACCGCCACCAAAAGGTGGGTCTTTTTATTTTGCGATCTCTTGAAGGGTCCAACCATATCAAGCCCCCAAGTCGCAAACGACCAAGTAATTGGAATTATCCTCAACTCCTACGCCGGTATATGAGCACTCCATGAGAATTTCTGGCAAGCATCACATTTTCTGACCAAGTCCTCTGCGTCGGCATGAGCCGTCAACCAGTAGGACCCATGACGAAAAGCTTTAGCCACCAAAGATTTTGAACCGGCATGATGACCACAGTCTCCTTCATGGATCTCTCTAAGAATGTCACAGCCCTCCTCTAGTGACACACATCGCTGAAACACCCCAGAGACGCTACGTTGATGAAGTTCTTCATTGACAATAGTCATTGACTTGGACCGCCGGATTATCTGTCTAGCCAAAACTTCGTCCTCTGGTAACTCACCTCGGTTCATGTATGCTAGGTAGGGAAGCGTCCAATCCGGAATAACATGAAGTGCCGCGACCAATTGTGCCTCCGGATCAGGAACATTTAAGTCCTCTTCTAAAGGTAACTGCACCGACGGATTGTGCAACTCATCCAAGAAGGTATTGGGTGGAACCGGTTTACGCTGAGAACCCAGCCGGCTTAACGCGTCAGCCGCTTCATTCTTTCGCCGGTCTATATGATCCGCCTGATAACCCTTGAAGTGTCTAGTGACAGCATCTACCTCTCGTCGATATGCTTCCATGAGTGGATCCTTGGAATCCCACTTGCCAGATACTTGCTGTGCCACCAGGTCTGAATCGCCAAAGCATTTAACCCGGATTAAGTTCATCTCCTTGGCCATCCGCAGACCATGGAGGAGAGCTTCATACTCAGCAGCATTTTTAGTACAAGGGAACATTAAACGGAGGACATAACAGAACTTATCACCTCGTGGGGAAGTTAACACGACTCCAGCCCCCGACCCCTCCAATTGCCTTGATCCATCAAAGTGAATAGTCCAATATGTGTGATCCGGCTTTTCCTCAGGTGCTTGCAACTCTGTCCAATCGTTGATGAAATCCACCAATGCTTGGGACTTCATCGCAGTACGGGGCACATACTTTAATCCGGGCGGGCTAAGTTCAATGGCCCACTTTGCAACCCGCTAGTAGCTTCTCTGTTCGGGATTATATCCCACAACGGAGCTGAACTGACAACAATGATTGGATGGCCTTGAAAATAGTGCTTTAGCTTTCGGTTTGCCATGAAGACTCCATACACTAGTTTCTGCCAATGCGGGTATCTCTGTTTTGATTTAATGAGCACCTCACTGATGTAGTAAACCGGCTGCTGAACCGGATATTCTTTGCTTGCCTCCTTGCGCTCTACCACAATGGCAACACTTACTGCACGGGCATTAGCAGCCACGTATAACAACATCGGCTCATTGTCAACTGGGGCAGCAAGGACTGGTGGCTCTGCTAATTGCTTCTTCAGGTCCTCAAACGCAGCATCAGCAGCATCCCTCCAGACAAAGCGATCTGTCTTTTTCATCATCTGATAAAGCGGGATAGCCTTCTCCCCCAAACGGCTGATAAACCGGCTAAGCGCCGCAATACGGACCGCCACGCGTTGGACATCGTTGATGCACGCCGGTTTAGCCAAGGATGTAATCACCTTGATCTTCTCCGGATTAGCTTCGATTCCCCTGTTTGATACTAAGAACCCCAGGAGCTTGCCTTCCGGAACACCAAAAACGCACTTCTCCGGATTAAGCATCATTTTATAAACCCGGAGATTGTCGAAGGTTTCTTTCAAATCTGTTATCAACGTCTCCTCTTACCTGGATTTCACCACAATGTCATCCACATACGCATGAACATTGCACCCAATCTGTCCATGAAGGCAATTCTGTACACAATGCTGATAGGTCGCCTGGGCACTCTTATGCCCAAACGGCATAGACACATAGCAGAAGGCTCCAAAGGGAGTTATAAAGGCCGTCTTCTCCTGGTTCTTGACTGCCGTCTTGATCTGATGATAACCTGAATATGCATCCAAAAAACTTAGTCGCTCACATCCTGCCGTAGCATCAATGATCTGATCAATACGGGGGAGAGCAAAGGGATCAGTTGGCCAAGCTTTGTTCAGATCTGTGTAGTCAACACACATTCGCCAAGTGTCGTTTTTCTTAAGTACTTGCACTGGATTAGCCAACCACTCTTGATGAAACACCTCAACTATAAAGCCTGCTACTAAGAGCCTAGCCACTTCTTCTCCAATAGCCTTGCGCCTTTCTTCATTGAAGCGGCGCAGAAATTGCTTGACCGGTTTAAACTTAGGATCAATATTGAGATTGTGCTCAGTGAGTTCCCTCGGTACACCTGGCATATCAGAAGGCTTCCATGCAAAGATGTCCCGATTCTCATGGATGAACTCAATGAGCGCGCTTTCCTATTTCGGATCTAGGTTAGCACTGATAGTGAACTACTTGGAGGAATCGCCAGGAACAAAGTCAACCTGTTTGGTCTCTTCAGCTGATTTAAACTTCAAAGCCGGATCATGCTCTGTGGTTGGTTTCTTCAGCGGAGACATATCCACGGGATCAACATTGTCCTTATAAAACTTCAGCTCCTCAGTTGCAACAAACCGCTTCAGCATAAGCTGCATCACCTTCCTCACACTCCAAAGCAATCTTGCGACTCCCATGGGCCGTAATGGTTCCTTTGTATCCTGGCATCTTGAGCTGCAGGTAAACATAACCCGGCCTTGCCAAGAACTTGGCATAAACCGGCCGCCCAAACAAGGCGTGATATGGGCTCTTGATCTTTACCACTTCAAAGGTCACGGTCTCCGACCTGGCGTCGTGTTCATCTCCAAAGGTAACTTCTAGATCGATCTTGCCAACTAGATACGCCGATTTACCGGGCACCACCCCATGAAACATTGTATTGGACTTCCGAAGCTTCTTATCTGTCAGCCCCATACGCCGGAAAGTTTCATAATACAGAAGGTTGATGCTGCTGCCTCCGTCCATAAGCACCTTGGTAAACTTGTAGCCACCCACCTGAGGTGCCACCACTAGAGCCAGCTGACCCGGATTATCAACCTGGGCAGATGATCCTCTCTGCTCCACACAATGGGCCGCTCCGACCAATGCAGGAAGCGTGGTACCTGTGACGCCCGAGACCGACGTCCCAGAAGATTCCAGAAGATTCCCAAAGATTCCAGATGTTCCGGGTTCTCCCATGTGTTTCAGTTGTGCTTGCTTTATTTTTTTTGCATTGCATCATGTCATCATGCCATCATGTCATTAATCTTTTGCATCTCAACTTAAATAAATTGTGTGGGCCTTCGGTCCATTTAAATCGAGGGAAGAATCACTTCTCTTTATAACATATAAAAGCCTCTCAATATTTAGGGAGCTATATTAAAAATATTCCAATTGTTTGGGATCACCGTAACACACTTGCAATATTTCCCCATGTCTTTTTCACTTCGAGTCCTCCTACAAAAAACCTTGTCAATAATTCTTTTCCGTTGTTTCGAGGTTCCTCCAAAAATTCGAACATTTTTGGACACTTCAATAATCACGCCTTAATTCAAACCTATTTGAATTAAATTCAAATATGTTTGAATTATTTTCCGATCACGCCTTCTCTATTTTTCGCCGGTCGTGCTCATTTTTACGAGCCCGAGAAAGTTAGTCCCTTGTGCTAGTTTTGCCCTAACACCCTCCTTCTTCTCTTTTCTTCTTGGCTTTTTATCTGTTTTGGAAGTGGCAGAAAAATTTAAAATCAGGAGAGAGCCCAGCCTCCCTTCCCTCCTGGCCTTGTTCTTCCCACCAGGCCTCAGCCGGCCCATTTTCCCCTCACTGGCCCACTCCAGCCCGACCGCACTCCCCAACCCTAGCCGAGGTCGCTCTCTCCCTCTCTTCCCCTCGAGCCGCCGCCTCCTCTCGTTCCCCATCTCTCTCTCGCTCTCTGTCCCGAACCGCCGAGCCCGACCCCCTCTGGTTCTCCTTCGCTCGCCCCGAGCCTCCTCTCTCTCGATCTCCTCTTCGACCGAGGCCCGATTCCCTCGCACATCTCCCTCTCTCCCCGATCCCTCTGCCTCGCTCCCTCCGGTCGCCGAGTCCTCCCGCGCATCGAGCCGCCCCAGGCCGCGGCCTCACCTCCCGGTCGCCAGTCGCCCCTTCCGCCGGCCTCCTCGTCCGTCCTCCGCGCCGCCGCCCCTCCGGGAACCCCGCCGCCACTTCGTCCAGGCAGAGCGCTGCCTCTGCCTCCTCCTCGCGTCGACAGGCCGCCCGTGGCCACTGCCTCGCGCCGCGCGGGCCCTTCCGCCCGTCCTCCAGCGCTAGGAGCTGCGCCTCGCCATCGTCCCGTGTAGCCTCGCCGTGGCCTCCCTCGTTCCAGCGCAGGCCGCGACCGCTCTCGTCCTCCTCTGCGCGAGCCGGCCGCCCCGAGCGCCGCGACCCTCCTGCCTTCCTTCGTCTCCAGCAGATCGAACTCGAGCGCGTCCCTCCGCTTCGTCCTGAAGGAGCCCGCGGGCCACGAACAGCTCCACCTCGAGCGCCCGTCCCCTGCTCTGCTCCTTTCCCCGCAGCCTTTTTTTTTCCTTTTTGTTTTGTTTTGTTTTGTTGCTGTTTTGGTTTATCTCAAGTACCAGGAGCGCCAAAAACCACTTGGTCGGACCCGAGTACAACTACATAACGATGACCGAACGGCTACGAGCTCGAGAACGACTACATGAACGAGTACAAGGCGACCCAACCAAGTACCCCTTCGGATATGTCGAGTTCGTCTACCGTCGCCGTGTACCCCTACCGTCGCCGAGACCCTCAAGTACCTCTACGAACGGAACGACTACTCGTTGGCGACCTCGTGTACAACTACTTCCTCTCCGATGAACGTGAACGACTACATGGCGATGCGACAAGTACCCCTACGGAACGTGTACCACTACCGTCGCCCCGAAGATGTCCGACGCCGCAAGTACCACGACACGATATCGGAACGGCTACTTCCTCTCCGAACATGAACGCCTTCTTCCTCTACGTCTCGAACCGCCCCGAAACGCACGCTTCAAAGGTATAACGAGACGACCCCGTGGATGACCCGTGAATGCATGCTTGTGTTGTATGAAATGTTTCCCGTGTGTGCTTCGTGCCCGTTTCGACCTTTTGTCTTGTTCCTCGGTTGCCTCGTCGCCGACCCGTGGGAACCCGGAAGCCGGGATCACCCACCTCTTCCATCTTGTTCGACTTGCTCATGTCGATTCTTCTTTTGCACCGGTCTCTCAACGAGTTACCGGAACCGAGATGTTGCGTTGCATCATTTTCGGATCGTTGCCGTGGCACCCTTTTTCCTTCCACGACGGTGACGATGCTTCATATCATCTTCTTGTCAACCTTTTAATATAATTGCATAAACTTGATCATGTCATCCGCATACATGTTAACAACACTAAAATGTTTAATGTTGTTTGCTTATAATTACTAAACATGCTCATGGGGATTTTCCGGAATTGTTGTTGTTATTTCCGGCCTCATTTAAAATGCCTAAATAGTGTAGTTTCTTTATGTTTCACCTCTTGCCATGCTAAAAACATTTAATCTTGTCTTGTAAATAACGAGAGTCAACTAAATAATAAAATGTGGTGTTTCGTCAATATGCAACTCGTTGCATATTGAGCTCCACTTAACTTGTAGTGTTGTTTGTGCACTTTGCCATGCCTTGCATATTTAAACCGGACATGCATCATACTTGTTTGTGCATCGTATGCCATGCTTATGCTTGTGTGTTTACCGTGTTGTTTCTTTCTTTCCGGTTTGCTTCTCTTGATAGCTTCGGTTTCGTTCCGGAGTTGTGAGGATTCTCTCGACTGTTGCTCCATCTTCTTCGTGGATCTGTTCTTCTCTCTTGTGGAATCCCAGGCAAGATGACCGAACCTCGATAACATTACTATCTTTGCCTATTGCTAGTAGTCTCGATCTATAGCTTTGCCTCGATGCCCATGTTCTTCCTGTCAGCCTCCTACTTGTAACCATGAACCTGTTTAACCACCCTACCTATGCAAACCGTTGCTTGGCTAAGTACGCTTCGCTCAGCCCTTCTTATAGCATTGTTAGTTGCAGGTGAAGATTGAAGATGCTTGCTTCATGTTGAAGTTTGGTTGGGTTATATCACACTATATATATGCTTAGAAATGAAATCATCTATATATTGGCAAGGGTGGAAGGCTAAGCCTTTTGCTTGGTGTTTTGTTCCACTCATGCCGTTAGGAACCGTATAAACCGGTGTTATGTTCCTTGATTATGCGTTCCTAACACGGTTGGGGTGTATGGGACCCCCTTGATAAACCGCTAAGTGCTAAGTCTTTTCCAGCAAGTCCCAACATTTGGTACTATTTGCCTCATAATAACAACTTAATTAATTAATTAAATTTGCATAGGGGGTCGCTCCCTCGGGGATTCCTAATTCTACATAGCAGGGGGGGCCAGTGCTGATGGTGTTGGTCCCAAACGAGGAGTCTGCGGGAACCACCACGGGGAAACTCGAGGATTGGGTCCTGTAGAATCGCCCATCCGGTCGTGTCCTGAGACTTAGATACGCGCGGCTACTATCAGGGTGTCGACACGCCGGGAGGATTTGCTGGATTAGCCTTACCTTAGTTCGGTTTAACTTGAGCACGGGATTCCGAGAATACTCGGGTCTTCCCACCTATGGAGTTGCGACTCCGCGGATCGTGGGCTTGTACTGGGTCAAGTTGGAACACCCCTGCAGGGTTTGAACTTTCGAAAGCCGTGCCCGCGGTTATGTGGCAGATGGGAGCTTGTTAATATCCGGTTGTAGATAACTTGACACAATGTTTCAATACACTACCAGCGTGTGTTCCGTGACTGTCAATTTCCGAATAGGGATTCGGGAGTTGAACACGGTGGGGTTATGTTTGACCGGCTTTAGTTAGGATCACTTCGTGATCATCTCTCGACCGAGGCTTTCTCTTCTCGCTCTCTATCACGTAAGCTAGTTGCTAGTTGCCAGTGCAGACACTACTCTTTTCTTCAGCCTTATCCTCTCCCAAGGCTTAAATAGTCTTGTTACCCGGGAACGGGATTGCTGAGTCCTCGTGGCTCACAGATACTACACCACCAGATGCAGGTTCAGCCGAGTTTGAAGCAGGAGATGGATCAGTACTTCTCTGGGAGCTCGATGAAGAGAGTGGCCGTTTGCTTGTGACGTTTTCGACGATCAGTAGAGTTTCTACTAGGATTCGATCCTGACCTGTGGCTTTATGTTGTTTTGGTATCTTTCTTTTGGATCTTCACCCGTAGTCGGGTTGTGATGTTCTGAATGATGTTTTTCTTATGTAATGTATTGTGTGAAGTGGCGAGTGTAAGCCAACTATCTCCTTTTGCAATTTAATCCCTCTTTTACATGAGTCGTGCAAAGATACCAAACTTGAGATCATTCTAGGATGGGCTTATACCTTTAAGTCGTGCCTCGACACGTAGGAGGTATAGTCCCATCCTGGGCATTACAAGTTGGTATTCAGAGCCTTCTCCGACCTAGAAGCCCCCACTGATTGATCGAATCGTTGACGGTTGAGTCTAGGCACACACTTGAAAATGTTTTGAGTCCTATATTATATCGGAGAGTAGGATTTTCTTTTGCTCATCATCTCTTTTCATTCTGGTGAGGACTCCTGACGACTACTCTTGCCTCTTCTACTTTCAAAAATCGCACCAAATTTTTTTAGGATCACGCGAGTATTGTTTGGATTGTTCCGATGTCTTTGTGACGAGAACATTGTTCTCGATGCCTCCTGTCATTAGGGGTTGTGGCAGTGTCCCGGGGAGTTGAGCTCCGAGGTGTTGTCGTCACAAATCCATCACGGCAGTACTAGAATACTTAAGACGACCGACATCGAAAACTCTCCTATGCGGTTAGTGGCAAGATAACCCCGACATCACCCAGTACTGGGGAGGTAGTTCGGGAGTATTGCCATAGCTTGTATAATGGATGCTTTTCGAAGGTCCAAGGTAAACAGTTTCCGAGAACAACTGGTTATGTGCTGAAGGATGGATACACCTGGATGTAGGTTTAGAGTTGATTGCGCGGTGCTTCCCGTGTATCCCCAACACCTGATTGCATAACTGGAAACTTTCGGAAATCTATAGGTGGGTTCATCTAGTAGTTCTAGGCATTCTTCCAACGGATGCACGATATGAAGTTTGGGGTTCTACATTGAGTGAAGTGGTTTTATGGACTTGTTCTGATCGGGAGTTGCATCTTAAAGGGTCCTTGGCTATGCTGATCCGGGGATTGCAAAACCCTTTTGTAACACATTCCATGAGCTTTCAGCACAAAGATGTTAGAACGAAGCTTCTATCTTGTATTTGTTCTATCTGTTCCTTGTTCCTTTTTATTTTCATTTTGTTCTCCAAGTGGCGTCTCGACAAGTTGATGCACCTGCGGAATTCATTCGTTCAATTCTCTGTTCGGATGATATTGCGAAGATCATGTTGCATATCTATCCTTTGTTTTGTTTTGATTCTGGTATTCAAGTTGCTTCGATGTCAAATGTTGATTCCATACCTTTTTCCTAATCGGTATTCTCATATTTCTATGGGAGTGCTAGTCCTTCTTGATCATCAAGATTTTCATGTTAATCCTTTCCAACCGGTGTGCTTTCTCTTCAAGTTATTCCATACGGACGCCGTTGAGAAATCTGACGTTTGTCTGTTTCAATCATCTCAAGTTGTCTTTGTTTTACCCGCCCTCCCACCCTTCTTCTTCTCGAAGCAAGAAATTCTCAAATGAAGTATCCGTTTTATTCATGTGATGTTTCTTCATTCTTTTCCTTCAATGTTATTATCCGGTGAATTTATCGTGAAGATGCTCAAGAGCTTCAAGTTCATCATTCCTTTGTTCTCATAATTCTGCCGGTGGATGTAATTCAAGATTTCAGTGTTGATCTCATCCTTTTCCTCATTTCACAATGCTTTCTTATTCCGGTGCACCAATTAATCATTCTCCTCTTGCTATTCATATCCGGAGTGCTGAAGATTCATAATTCCATTCTTAATCCGTTCAAATTATTTTGAGCATTATCATCTTATTCAAGCCATTTAATTCAACCGGTGCAATATCTCTTAAGCAATCTTTTACAACGGTGATTTCTTTTGAGTGGGCCCTAACCCACAGGTCTTTTCCCCGGATCTTACCTGACTCTTCTACTTTCTGGAGTTATACTCAGATTCTTTTCAAAGTGTGACGTAAGAATGAATCCCATCAGTCACAATCCTCCTCCAGGACCGCTTTCAAATTCTTGTTCATCATTGGTTCAACCTTTTTAATTCTTTATTCCGGAGTGCTCAACAATTCTTATGGCATTTCTCGTCTTCATTATCAGCATTAGGAGACCGAAGAAGTGTTTCTCTTAAATCTTGGCCCGTTCTCTCAAGAGTTGTGGTTCCAGCTTCATGCCATCCTCATAATTGTTTTCGATTGTGGGAATTGTTTTCATGTCCCTCAGAGCAATTCTTGAGTTCTTCTCATTGTGATCCTCGGAAGGCCATCATTTCAGAATATTTCTTCGTTCTCAGTTTTCAACTTCGTCCTCCAAATATTCTTCATTGATGTCTCTTCGTTCGTCTCCATATTATTACGGTGGTTCTTTCAAGTTTACTCTTCCGTTGTTATCGTTTCAATTCATTTGTTCTTTTCATAATCCTACCGGTGAGTCGTTCAAGACTTTTCCCAAGCTTGTGCTAGATCTCTCTTAATCCTTTCCAACGAGAATAAGTAGTATGCCAAATCCTTTGGTTGTCATCAATTTAATTGGTGAAGGATACTCACAACATAATTCTTATTCTTGTTCCTTCCAAGTGTTTAATTCTTTTGTCTGGAGCTTGTTCATCTTATCATATTCTCGGTTCCAAGTTGTTCATCTTGTTTTCCGGAGCTCCAAGTTATTTCTATTATATCATTTCAAAGCTCCATCTAATTCATCACAGGCCTTGAATCTTATTCTTTTCATTTTTCACTTCTCTTGCTTTCATTACCGGAGTTTTCATGGTGGTTCATCATCATTTAATTCATCCTCGAAGTCTTCATCAAGATTCTTGTTGAAGCTCAAGCATTCTTCATCATGCATTCCAATTGCATTCTTTCTACCTTATCTTATCAGATGGTGTTATGTCATTCTTGACAATTCCTTCATGTTTCATGATTCACAAGTTGTCAAGAATGAGATATTTAAAAAACCATCATTTTCCTTGTTCAGGAGATCCTTTCAACCCCATCAATTATTTGTTGGAGTAATCTTGGGTTGTATTTCACCTAAAAGCTTTCCTTGAGGATTGTTGCAATTATGGTGCTTATAAATGACCCAAATTCTTCATTTATCATTCCGGCGAGTTAAGTTTTTCATCTCCTTGTTCATCTCAATCCAATTAAATGTTTCCATTAGTGGCTGGTTGTCACCTCTTAATTTTGAGATGTTTTCCGTAAGCCCACAACGAGCGTATTCGTTTTAGTTGTTGATTTTTTCCAACAATTATGTTCAACCCTTCTTCGTCAGGATGCTCTTTCAAATTCAATTTTGAGAGAAGTTGTCATTTTCTTCTCCGTTCTTTCTTCCCAACGATCTATATTCTATTCTTTCATTCCGGAGGCTTTGTGATATTGCTCTCTTTAACCATCATCTCATTTTTATCGAGAATCATGTTCTTTCCCTTGCTTATCATTTAACCGGAGTGTTGTATTCTTCATTCAAGTTCCGTCATTTATCTAGTTTTGCCTATCTTTTAACCGGAGTGCTGTCTAAATCTTTTTCTTACCGCTTGTGCCATTCTTTCAATTGTTTCGGAGGCAATATGTTGTTGTTTTCATCAAGTATCATCCCAACTTAGCAAGTTCTGGTTAATTCCTTGCATTTTCAGGAGGAGTGCTGTCCAAATTCTGTCATTCTTATTCGTTGGCTTACCATTGCAGTTTCATATTCTTTTGGTTCGTAAGCTCTCGTTTCATGTCTTTCAACCTGCAAGGTTCTCATAATGTTCCTTGTTCCTCCTGCTTACCGGAGTGCTCTTAACTTCGTTCATCTCCATTCTATTCTTTCTTTCAAGTTTGTTTAACCTCTCAAGGTTCTTTGGTTTCACTCGTCTGTCAAAGAAGCAACTTTGTTTTACCTCTTCCTCTTCCGTTTTTACCCGGTGATATCTTTAGGATCTCGGGTCGAGATCCTCTGTTAGTGTGGGAGAGTTGTGACGCCCGAGACCGACGTCCCAGAAGATTCCAGAAGATTCCCGAAGATTCCAGATGTTCCGGGTTCTCCCGTGTGTTTCAGTTGTGCTTGCTTTATTTATTTTGCATTGCATCATGTCATCATGCCATCATGTCATTAATCTTTTGCATCTCAACTTAAATAAATTGTGTGGGCCTTCGATCCATTTAAATCGAGGGAAGAATGACTTCTCTTTATAACATATAAAAGCCTCTCAATATTTAGGGAGCTATATTAAAAATATTCCAATTGTTTGGGATCACCGTAACACACTTGCAATATTTCCCCATGTCTTTTTCACTTCGAGTCCTCCTACAAAAAACCTTGTCAATAATTCTTTTCCGTTGTTTCGAGGTTCCTCCAAAAATTCGAACATTTTTGGACACTTCAATAATCACGCCTTAATTCAAACCTATTTGAATTAAATTCAAATATGTTTGAATTATTTTCCGATCACGCCTTTTCTATTTTTTGCCGGTCGTGCTCATTTTTACGAGCCCGAGAAAGTTAGTCCCTTGTGCTAGTTTTGCCCTAACACCCTCCTTCTTCTCTTTTCTTCTTGTCTTTTTATCTATTTTGGAAGTGGCAGAAAAAATTAAAAACAGGAGAGAGCCCAGCCTCCCTTCCCTCCTGGCCTTTTTCTTCCCACCAGGCCTCAGCCGGTCCATTTTCCCCTCACTGGCCCACTCCAGCCCGACCGCACTCCCCAACCCTAGCCGAGGTCGCTCTCTCCCTCTCTTCCCCTCGAGCCGCCGCCTCCTCTCGTTCCCCATCTCTCTCTCGCTCTCTGTCCCGAACCCCCGAGCCCGACCCCCTCTGGTTCTCCTTCGCTCGCCCCGAGCCTCCTCTCTCTCGATCTCCTCTTCGACCGAGGCCCGATTCCCTCGCACATCTCCCTCTCTCCCCGATCCCTCTGCCTCGCTCCCTCCGGTCGCCGAGTCCTCCCGCGCATCGAGCCGCCCCAGGCCGCGGCCTCACCTCCAGGTCGCCAGTCGCCCCTTCTGCCGGCCTCCTCGTCCGTCCTCTGCGCCGCCGCCCCTCCGGGAACCCCGCCGTCACTTCGTCCAGGCAGAGCGCTGCCTCTGCCTCCTCCTCGCGTCGACAGGCCGCCCGCGGCCACTGCCTCGCGCTGCGCGGGCCCTTCCGCCCGTCCTCCAGCGCCAGGAGCTGCGCCTCGCCATCGTCCCGTGCAGCCTCGCCGTGGCCTCCCTCGTTCCAGCGCAGGCCGCGACCACCCCCGTCCTCCTCTGCGCGAGCCGGCCGCCCCAAGCGCCGCGACCCTCCTGCCTTCCTTCGTCTCCAGCAGATCGAACTCGAGCGCGTCCCTCCGCTTCATCCTGAAGGAGCCCGCGGACCACGAACAGCTCCACCTCGAGCGCCCGTCCCCTGCTCTGCTCCTTTCCCCGCAGCCTTTTTTTTACTTTTTGTTTTGTTTTGTTTTGTTGCTGTTTTGGTTTATCTCAAGTACCAGGAGCGCCAAGAACCACTTGGTCGGACCCGAGTACAACTACATAACGATGACCGAACGGCTACGAGCTCGAGAACGAATACATGAACGAGTACAAGGCGACCCGACCAAGTACCCCTTCGGATATGTCGAGTTCGTCTACCGTCGCCGTGTACCCCTACCGTCGCCGAGACCCTCAAGTACCTCTACGAACGGAACGACTACTCGTTGGCGACCTCGTGTACAACTACTTCCTCTCCGATGAACGTGAACGACTACATGGCGATGCGACAAGTACCCCTACGGAACGTGTACCACTACCGTCGCCCCGAAGATGTCCGACGCCGCAAGTACCACGACACGATATCAGAACGGCTACTTCCTCTCCGAACGTGAACGCCTTCTTCCTCTACGTCACGAACCGCCCCGAAACGCACGCTTCAAAGGTATAACGAGACGACCCCGTGGATGACCCGTGAATGCATGCTTGTGTTGTATGAAATGTTTCCCGTGTGTGCTTCGTGCCCGTTTCGACCTTTTGTCTTGTTCCTCGGTTGCCTCGTCGCCGACCCGTGGGAACCCGGAAGCCGGGATCACCCACCTCTTCCATCTTGTTCGACTTGCTCATGTCGATTCTTCTTTTGCACCGGTCTCTCAACGAGTTACCGGAACCGAGATGTTGCGTTGCATCATTTTCGGATCGTTGCCGTGGCACCCTTTTTCCTTCCACGACGGTGACGATGCTTCATATCATCTTCTTGTCAACCTTTTAATATAATTGCATAAACTTGATCATGTCATCCGCATACATGTTAACAACACTAAAATGTTTAATGTTGTTTGCTTATAATTACTAAACATGCTCATGGGGATTTTCCGGAATTGTTGTTGTTATTTCCGGCCTCATTTAAAATGCCTAAATAGTGTAGTTTCTTTATGTTTCACCTCTTGCCATGCTAAAAACATTTAATCTTGTCTTGTAAATAACGAGAGTCAACTAAATAATAAAATGTGGTGTTTCGTCAATATGCAACTCGTTGCATATTGAGCTCCACTTAACTTGTAGTGTTGTTTGTGCACTTTGCCATGCCTTGCATATTTAAACTGGACATGCATCATACTTGTTTGTGCATCGTATGCCATGCTTATGCTTGTGTGTTTACCGTGTTGTTTCTTTCTTTCCGGTTTGCTTCTCTTGATAGCTTCGGTTTCGTTCCGGAGTTGTGAGGATTCTCTCGACTGTTGCTCCGTCTTCTTCGTGGATCTGTTCTTCTCTCTTGTGGAATCCCAGGCAAGATGAACGAACCTCGATAACATTACTATCTTTGCCTATTGCTAGTAGTCTCGATCTATAGCTTTGCCTCGATGCCCATGTTCTTCCTGTCAGCCTCCTACTTGTAACCATGAACCTGTTTAACCACCCTACCTATGCAAACCGTTGCTTGGCTAAGTACGCTTCGCTCAGCCCTTCTTATAGCATTGTTAGTTGCAGGTGAAGATTGAAGATGCTTGCTTCATGTTGAAGTTTGGTTGGGTTATATCACACTATATATATGCTTAAAAATGAAATCATCTATATATTGGCAAGGGTGGAAGGCTAAGCCTTTTGCTTGGTGTTTTGTTCCACTCATGCCGTTAGGAACCGTATAAACCGGTGTTATGTTCCTTGATTATGCGTTCCTAACACGGTTGGGGTGTATGGGACCCCATTGATAAACCGCTAAGTGCTAAGTCTTTTCCAGCAAGTCCCAACATTTGGTACTATTTTCCTCATAATAACAACTTAATTAATTAATTAAATTTGCATAGGGGGTCGCTCCCTCGGGGATTCCTAATTCTACATAGCAGGGGGGGCCAGTGCTGATAGTGTTGGTCCCAAACGGGGAGTCTGCGGGAACCACCACGGGGAAACTCGAGGATTGGGTCCTGTAGAATCGCTCATCCGGTCGTGTCCTGAGACTTAGATACGCGCGGCTACTATCAGGGTGTTGACACGCCGGGAGGATTTGCTGGATTAGCCTTACCTTAGTTCGGTTTAACTTGAGCACGGGATTCCGAGAATACTCGGGTCTTCCCACCTATGGAGTTGCGACTCCGCGGATCGTGGGCTTGTAATGGGTCAAGTTGGAACACCCCTGCAGGGTTTGAACTTTCGAAAGCCGTGCCCGCGGTTATGTGGCAGATGTGAGCTTGTTAATATCCGGTTGTAGATAACTTGACACAATGTTTCAATACACTACCAGCGTGTGTTCCGTGACTGTCAATTTCCGAATAGGGATTCGGGAGTTGAACACGATGGGGTTATGTTTGACCGGCTTTAGTTAGGATCACTTCGTGATCATCTCTCGACCGAGGCTTTCTCTTCTCGCTCTCTATCACGTAAGCTAGTTGCTAGTTGCCGCTGCAGACACTACTCTTTTCTTCAGCCTTATCCTCTCCCAAGGCTTAAATAGTCTTGTTACCCGGGAACGGGATTGCTGAGTCCTCGTGGCTCACAGATACTACACCACCAGATGCAGGTTCAGCCGAGTTTGAAGCAGGAGATGGATCAGTACTTCTCTGGGAGCTCGATGAAGAGAGTGGCCGTTTGCTTGTGACGTTTTCGACGATCAGTAGAGTTTCTACTAGGATTCGATCCTGACCTGTGGCTTTATGTTGTTTTGGTATCTTTCTTTTGGATCTTCACCCATAGTAAGGTTGTGATGTTCTGAATGATGTTTTGCTTATGTAATGTATTGTGTGAAGTGGCGAGTGTAAGCCAACTATCTCCTTTTGCAATTTAATCCCTCTTTTACATGAGTCGTGCAAAGATACCAAACTTGAGATCATTCTAGGATGGGCTTATACCTTTAAGTCGTGCCTCGACACGTAGGAGGTATAGTCCCATCCTGGGCATTACAGTACCGCCGGTTCAAGAGAATGTACTGCCCTCTTTAAAACCTTCTGATCACGCTTGCACAAGCTCGTGGTAAAGACATGATACTGCCCACTGCTCAGCTCCTTAGGATTATTCTGATATCCGGATTGCTACTGCTGTTGACGCTATTGATTTCCATGATTATTATAACCGCCCTGGCCGTGTTGTTGGTTATGCTGATTGTGCCCATTGTGGTTGCCATTATTGCCTTGGTACCCTGAACCGGATCCACCACCTTGATAACCCGGACCCTGAAAGATAGGGCCTGATCCGCCGGATGGCCCGTGATCGTACCGAGTCCGGTTCTTGAATTCCTGCATAATAAAACAGTCTTTCCAGAGATGCGTAGCTGGCTTTTCTGATGTACCGTGCTTTGGGCAAGGTATGTTCAACTAGCGTTCCAGATTAATAGGCGGCCTCCCATTACGTGGAGGCGGTCTACCCTTGCGGCGCTGTCCATACTCATAAGCATTGGTGTTGGCCACAAAATCCAAATTACCATCCGCTTTACGCTTACCATTGTATCCTTGATTTGCCGGGTTGGGCTGCGGTGCCTTACCATTCTTGCTTGCCTTCCCTGACATGTCACCGTCTGCATCTGTGTGTTTGGTATTATCGGAGTCTGCATACTTCACTAAAGCGCCCATGAGTGTCCCCATGTCCTCACAATCACGCTTAAGCCGTCCCAACTTTAGTCTCAAAGGTTCAAACCGGCAATTGCCCTCCAAGGTTACCACTGCTGTGCCCGGGTTGATGCTATTGGAGGAATGCAAGATCTCTGACACTCGACGGACCCAACTGCTTGTAGACTCATGCTCTCCTTGAATGCAGGCAGCTAGATCGACAACAGACATTGGCCGCTTGCACGTGTCCTTGAAGTTATTGATAAACCGGCGCCGAAATTCGGCCCATGATCCGACGGAATTGGGTGGTAAGCCCTTCAGCCAAGCGCGAGCCATGCCTTCTAGTATCATTGTGAAATACTTAGCGCACGCTGCGTCATCTACATCCAGCATCTCCATTGCCATCTCATAACTCTCAACCCATGCCTCCGGAGCCAGATCCGCCCTGTAATTGGGCACCTTGCGCGGTCCTTTGAAATCCTTGGGCAGTTTCATGTTCCATAAAGTGGGACTAAGACAAGGCACTCCCAGGGAGCTAGACATGACCCCCGGTTCAACTGTGGTAGTGGGACGAACCGGCGTCGCCTGACGGGCTTCGTACTGTGCTGTTACTTCGGCCTCCCGGCGTTGCTTGCCCTAATCCACCATGTTCTGAGCGTTCGCGTCTCCTCCTTTCGGATTATCCTGCCTCAGCGGATTACGTCTTCGTGCACTGCTCAACACGGCCGGTTCATCCAGAGGCCTGGTGTATCTCCGGCTTGGGCGGGGGGTTGAATGAATCCTCTCACGACTGTGAGAATGAGCTTGCTATTGAGTTAGCGCCGTCTCCAAAAACTCCCTGGCCCGTCGTGCCTCCACTACTATGGGGGACGTTCCTTCAATAGGAAGGGCGGCCAGTCGTGAAGCGGCGGCGATTATGTTATCTAACGGATTAGATTAATGACCAGGAGGGGTGGGCACATCCTGTAACGGTACAACCTGGCGGGTTGGCTCTGCGGCCGGCAGCTGAACTGACGCTCCTGTGCCCGGTGCCCCTCCCCGGTTCACCTCCGGCTGGTTACTAGTTCCTGCTCCTAGCGTGCTAAAGAGATTCCTTGCCTCATAAACTAGTGGCAAGCGAGATCGTTTCCTTCTCATCATTACCTCGTGTGAAGCGGTCTGATCCAACCTGAGTCGGTAGGCCTGAGCATCAAGCTCCGCCTGCCTTGTAGCGATCATGGCTTGTTCGATCCGGCTCTTCACCTGAGCGACCTCCACATCATGCTGCTCCTTGTTGGCCTGGGCTACCTCTGTTGTTAGTAGCGATGTCAAAGTATCGACCAAAACGGATAAAGTTTCAGACGGTGACGGGGGAGGATCTCCAACCCTAGCCCCTACCGCGTATGATGTCAATGCCGCTGTTGTTGAGGAGTACTGATGCACAGGTTGTGATCCGGCCATAAAGACTGCAACCCGGTTTGGCGGATCGAGGGGGTCCGAAATACTGTCACCATCGGAACAGCCCTCAGATCGGCCGTCCTGCAGCAAATATAAAGATTCTGTCTCTACGGAAGAAGATTCATCGCCAGAATAGACAACAGTCTCGCCGCCAGAGTCCGATCCGTCCTCGGCTTGCACTCCATGCACTGCTCCAACGAAGACATGCTTCACGGCGGGCTGAATCCGGGCAGATCTCGCATGCTGAGCCGGTTCGATGATGTTGGGGAAGATGTCCGGCTCAAGGCCCGGTTCGCCGATCTTGCCGATGAAGACGTGGATGCCACCGACGGGGACCCGGTACCCGTATTCGATTGAATCGGCTTCGGGGCACCAGCCTGCATCGTCGATGTAGATCTTGCCGCGACAACTCTTAGTCATCCGGCCCACTACGTAGCCCTTGAGTCCTTCAAAGCTGCCCTTCAAGAACTCCAAACCATCGCGCGATCGCCCCACGGTGGGCGCCAACTGTCATGGTTTTGTCACGGCAGATGTCCTAGCAAAAGGACTTAGTCGTGAGGCCATCGCTACGGGTTAGCTTAAAGGGGTTAAAGCGGACAAGGACACAGGGATTTAATACTAGTTCGGCCCCTTCGATGAAGGTAAAAGCCTACGTCTAGTTTGGTGTGTATTGCTAGGGTTTCGATGACCAGGGAGCGAATCCGCTTTGCCTATGTCTCGAGCTGTTCTTCTCTGTCTTGAACAGTCGCCGGGTCGTCCCTTTATATAAAAGGTGACGCCCGGTCCGGTTTACGGAGTCCCGAGGCTGGCTCATAAACGTGTCTGCCTCGGTCTCTATTCTTTCTATCTTACATCTCAAGTTACATACTATGACGGTTTACAAATCCTGGGTCCTAACACTTGGGCTCTAAACCTCTTGGGCTGAAATCTTCTACTTCATGCTCCGCTGGGCTTCAAGATAATCTTGATAACATAAACCGGCCCCTCCTGGGCGGTTTATACCTGGTAGTAATATCCCTAACATAGGGCCTCCTGCCCCAGCTGCTGATGCCGTCGCCAAACCGGACGTTAATGCCACCGCAGTCGAAGATTGTTGCACAGACTGTGATCCGTCAATGAAGACCGCAACCCGGCTTGGCGGATCAAGGGTGTCCGGAATACTGTCACCATCGGAATAGCCCCCAGACCGGCCATCCTGTAGTAGGTATAAAGATTCAGTCTATCTGGTAGATGACTCGTCACCTGAATAAACAACGGTCTCACTGCCGGATTCCGATCTATCCTTCAGCTTCCATTCCGTGGACAACTCCCACAAAGACACGCTTCACGGCGGGCCGAACCCGGGCAGGTCTCGCACGCTGAGCCGACTCGACGAGGTCGGTGCAGATATCCGGCTCAGGCCCGGTTCACCGATCTTACCAATGAAAACGTGGATGCCGCCGAAGGGGACCCGGTACCCGTACTCGATTGAATCGGCCTCGGGGCTCCAGCCTGCGTCGTTGATGTAGATCTTGCCGCGACAGCTCTTAGTCATCCGGCCC
Organism: Secale cereale; assembly: GCA_902687465.1. NCBI lineage: Eukaryota > Viridiplantae > Streptophyta > Magnoliopsida > Poales > Poaceae > Secale > Secale cereale. The sequence continues at coordinate 587,448,087 of LR738714.1, forward strand.
ACTGCATAGCCCTTGAGTCCTTCAAAGCTGCCATCTAAGAACTCAAAACCATCGCGCGATAGCCCCACGGTGGGCGCCAACTGTCATGGTTTTGTCACGGCAGATGTCCTAGCATAAGTACTTAGTCGTGGAGCCATCGCTACAGGTTAGCTTAAAGGGGTTAAAGCGGACAAGGGACGCAAGCGTTTTTATACTAGTTCGGCCCCTTCGATGAAGGTAAAAGCCTACGTCTAGTTGTTGTGGTATTGCTAGGGTTTCGATGACCAGGGAGCAAATCTGCTTCACCTGTGTCTCGAGCTGTGTTTCGTTGACCCAGAACCGCCGTCGGGTCGTCCCTTTATATACACAGGATGACGCCCGGCCGGCTTACAGAATCCCGAGGCCGGCTCATAAATGTGCTCAGCTCGATCTCTACCTTTTGTATCTTACAATACAAGTTACACTCCGTATGGTGGTTTAAATTCGCGGGCCCCAACAACTTTTGGATCCTGGGCCTTTTAGTCTTCTACATTAAAGCGCCATACTCTATGTCTTTCTGGGCTTCAGTAGAAGTAATCTTCATAGGCATAAACCGCCCCCTCCTAGGCGGTTTATATCCAATAGTTATATCCTTGACAGAATTGCATGGAAATATATCTCAGAATGGCTATGGAAATGCCATAATAGGTAGGTATGGTGGCTATTTTGAGGAAGGTTCAATAAAGTTTATGCACCTGCGAAAATTGCGTGGTACAAGAGAGGCTCGCAATTATGAAAGGGTGAGAGTGTGTATAATCCATGGACTCACATTAGTCATAAAGAAATCACACACTTATTGCAAAAAGTTTATTAGCCCTCGAAGCAAAGTAATACTCCCTCCGTCCCAAAATAAGTGACTCAAGAATGACTCAACTTTGTACTAACTTTAATACAAAATTGAGTCACTTTTGAGTCACTTATTTTGGGACGGAGGGAGTACTACGCGTGCTCCTAGGGGTTGGGGGTTGGTAGGAGTTAACCATCGCGCGCCCCCGACCTTCACACAAAGATAGACAATCAAGGATAAATTGTGCTCCAACTTCCCAGCATAACGAGAGACTATACGTGCATGCTTCGGGAATCACAAACCTTAACACCAATATCTTACTAAAGCACAATTACTGATCAACATGACTCACATATCACATCATCATGTCTCAAAACTATTACAAGGAATCAAGTTCATTTTGTCCAATGATCTTCATGAAAGTTTTTATTATATCCTGCTTGGATATCCATCACTTTGGAACTAATTTTTATATGTTGCTTCTGATAAGCTCAAACAAATATAAGTGAAGATTATGAGAATAATATTTTCTTCTCTCAGATTAATCTAAGTGAAGCAAGAGAGAATTTATTCAAAAATACTAAAGCACACCGTGCTAAAAAAAGATACAAGTGAAGCACTAGAGCAACGGTGCTAGAAAAGAGCTTCGTTGACGGGATGAGAATGCCGCTTACTTAGCCTTCCTGGAAACTATTTGAGGGCTCTATTTTATTTAAAAACTTTCAGATCTAATATTTTTTTAAACAACAAGTAAACAAAATAAAATGATATTTCAAGAGTAGCACATCTCATGTGAAAAAGCAAAAACATAGGATCAACCGATACTAACCGATAATTGTTGATGAAGAAAGGTGGGATGCCTACCTGGGCATCCCCAAGCTTAGATACTTGAGACTTCTTGAAATATTACCTTGGGGTGCCTTGGGCATACCCAAGCTTGAGCTTTTGTGTCTCCTTAATTCTTTTCATATCACGATTTTCCTAAACTGAAAAACTTCATCCACACAAAACTCAACAAGAACTCGTGAGATAAGTTAGTATAAATCAATGCAAAACCTTATTACTCTCTATTGTAGAAAATCACTAAAATTATTATTCAATGTTGCATACTAAATGCCTCTACATATTTAATAATCCCATCCTCAAATAGAATCATTAAACAAGCAAACATATGCAAACAATGCAAACATAACAGCAATCTGCCAAATCAGTACAGTTTGTAAAGAGTGGAATTGTTCACATACTTCCCTAGCCCTAAAAATTCTGAAAACTTACCATGTTACAGAGAATTTATTCATGCTAAATATGTAAAAATTCCAAGAATTTATCACATTCTGACTATCCAGAAGAATTCAGACAATGATAGAAAACTTTCTTTTTTCAAACAGCAACATATAGACTTGCAAAATAAGCATGGTAAAGGCTATCATTGACACTTTTATTGGAATACCAGTAAGGAAATCATAACAACATAAAATGAAGGAAAAACTCATGGCATGTGACGAACAAAAATATAGCTTCAAGTGAGATTACAGATAATGTTGGAGACGAAAGAGGGGATGCCTTCCGGGGCATCCACAAGCTTAGTTGCTTTCATCTTCCTTGAATATTACCTTGGGGTGCCTTGGGCATCCCCAATCTTAGGGTCCTGTCACTCCTTATTCTCCTCATATCGACATCTCACCCAAAACTTGAAAACTTCAATCACACAAAACTTAACAAAACTTCGTGAGATGGGTTAGTATGATAAAACAAATCATTCACTTTGGGTCCTGCCAAAGACAAGATTAATAATTGTTCTCACACAATGCTTACTGTAGCATATCATTTCTACAATTTATATTGATCAATATAAGCCATAGAAATTAGAAAACAAGTAGACTATGCATTGAAAACAGAATCTGTCAAAAACAGAACAGTCTGTAATGATTTGAACATTCACCATACTTCTGGAACTCTAAAAATCTTTAAAAACATATGACCACGTGGAAAATTTGTATATTAAACTTATTCAAAATGAATCAACTTAAAATCACTCTTCCGTTAAAAATGAGATTTTTTTTCTCGTGAGCGCAAAAGTTTCTGTTTTTCAGCAAAATCAAATCTACTAACACCCAAAATGATCCTAAGGCTTGGCTTGGCACTTTATTGAAACAAAAGCTATAAAACATGATTACTACAGTAGCATAATCATGTGAACACCCAAAAAAAGTAGGTATAAGTGTTGGGTTGTCTTCCAATAAGCGCTTTTCTTTATTGCCTTTTAGCTAGGCATGATGATTTCAATGATGCTCACATAAAAGCTAAAGATTGAAACACAAAGAGAGCATCATGAAGAATATGACTAGCACATTTAAGTCTAACCCACTTCCTATGCATAGGGATTTTGTGAGCAAACAACTTTTGGGAGCAGGAATCAACTAGCATAGGAAGGCAAAACAAGCAAAACTTCAAGATTTTCAACATAAAGAGAGGAAACTTAGTATTATTGAGATACCTACAAGCATATGTTCCTCTCTCATAGTAATTTTCAGTAGCATCATGAATGAATTCAACAATATATCCATCACATAAATCATTCTTTTCATGATGCATAAGCATAGAAATTTTATTACTCTCCACATAAGAATATTTATTCTCATGAATAGTGGTGGGAGCCAACTCAACAAAATAACTATCATGAGATTGAAAATTAAAGTCATGATGACAAGTTTCATGGTTACATAATCATCATAGATAGCAACTTTGTTATCATAATCAATTGCAACCTCCTCCAAAATAGAGGATTCATCATTAAATAAAGTCACGGCCTCTCCAAATCCACTTTCATTAGTATAATCATCATAAATAGGAGGCATGCAATCATCGTAATAAATTTTCTCATCAAAACTTGGGGGACTAAAAAAATCATATTCATCAAATATAGCATCCCCAAGCTTATGGCTTTGCATATCATTAGCATCATGCATAATCAAAGAATTCATACTAACGACATTGCAATCATGATCATCATTCAAATATTTTGTGCCAAACGTTTTATTGACTTCTTATTCTAACAATTGAGCACAATTTTCTGATCCATCATTTTCAAGAAATATATTATAAAGATGATCAATAACATGATGCAACCTCAATTCAATTTTTTGTAGTTTTCTTTTATAAATCAAACTAGTGATAAAACAAGAAACTAAAACATTCGAAATCAAGATCTAAAGATATACCTTCAAGCACTCACCTTCCCGGCAACGGTGCCAGAAAAGAGCTTGATGTCTACTATACAACTTGTTCTTGTAGACTCGTGTTGGGCCTCCAAGTGCTGAGTTTTGTAGGACAGTGGCAATTTTCCCTCGAGTGGATGACCTGAGGTTTATCAATCCATAGGAGGTGTAGGATGAAGATGGTCTCTCTCAAGCAACCCCAAAACCAAATAATAAAAAGTCTCTTGTGTCCCCAACACACCAAATACAATGGTAAATTGTATAGGTGCACTAGTTCGGCGAAAAGATGGTGATATAAGTGTAATATGGACCGTGGATATTGATTTTTTTTAATAGGAACAATAAAAAACAGCAAGGTAGCAATTGATAAAATGGAGCACGAATGGTATTTTAATGCTTTAAAACAAAGCCTAGGGTCCGTACTTTCGCTAGTGCAATCTCTCAAAAATACTAATATAATTGGATCATATAACCATCCCTCAAAGTGCGAGGAAGAATCACTCCAAAGTTCTTATCTATCGGAGAACATACGAATAAATTGTTTGTAGGGTACGAAACCACCTCAAAGCTATTCTTTATGTTCGTTCTATTCAAGAGTTCGTACTAAAATAACACAAAGCTATTCGTTCCGTACGATCTATTCAAGAGTTCGTACTAAAATAACACAAGGTATTCTTTCCGATCGATCTATCAAGAGTTCGTACTAAAATAACACAAGTTATTCTTTCCGATCGATCTATCAAGAGTTCGTACTACAATAATCACCAAAACAAATTCATATTCATAATACTCAATCCAAGACAAAGAACTTCAAAGAGTGCCCCAAGATTTCTACCAGAGAAATAAAGACAAGAACATGCATCAACCCCTATGCATAGATTGCCCCAATGTCACCTCGGGAATCCGCAAGTTGAGTGCCAAAACATATATCAAGTGAATCAATACGATACCCCATTGTCACGATGAGTATTCAATTGCAAGACATATATCAAGTGTTCTTAAATCCATAAAAGTATTCAATCCAAAGAAATCTCAAAGAGAAAACTCAAATCATCACAACAAGATTGAGAGGGGGAAACACCATATGATCTGACTATATTAACAAAGCCCACGACACATCAAGATTGTGCATATCAAGAACACGAGAGAGAGAGAGAGAGAGAGAGAGAGAGAGAGAGAGAGAGATTAAACACATAGCTACTAGTACAAACCCTCAGCCCCGAGGGTGGACTACTCCCTCCTCATCACGGTTGCCGCCGGGATGATGAAGATGGCCACCAGTGATGGTTTCCCCCTCCGGCAGAGTACTAGAAAGGGTCTAGATTTGTTTTCGGTGGCTACAAAGGCCTGCGGCGGTGCAAATTCTGATCTAGGGTTATTTTTGATGGTTTCTCTATTTATAGGAATTTTTTTAGTAGGTCTCATGCCCGGATGGGCCTCGAGGTGTGCACAACCCACCGGTGCAAGCCAGGCCCACCAGGCGCGCCCTGGTGGGTTGTGTCCTCCTTGTGGCTCTTCCGGCCCTCCCACGAGGCTTCGGGGGTCTCTTTTTTTCCACAAAAAATCGTCAAAAAGTTTCAACTCAATTGGAGAACTTTCATTTCTGCACAAAAAACAACACCGGGGTAGTTCTGCTGAAAACAGCGTCAGTCTAGGTTAGTTCCATGCAAATCAATACAAAACCATATAAATTTTTTATAAACATGACATGAATACCTCATAAATTATAGATACGTTGGAGACGTATCAGGGGGTGCTCCGAGGGGAGCACAACCCACCAGGGCGCGCCATGAGGCCCAGGCGCGCCCTGGTGGGTTGTGCCCACGTCAGGTGCCCCCGGACTGCCTCATTGCTCTATATATACTCGAATATTCCAGAAACCTTAAAGGAGTCAACGAAAATCAATTCTAGACGCCGCAGAGTCCAGAACCACTAGATCCAATCTAGACACCATCATGGAGGGGTTCACCACTTCCATTGGTGCCTCTCAGATGATGTGTGAGTAGTTCCTTGTAGACCTACGGGTCCGTAGTTAGTAGCTAGATGGCTTCCTCTCTCTCTTTTGATTATTAATACAATGGTATCTTGGAGATCCATATGATGTAACTCTTTTGCAGTGTGTTTGCTGGGATCCGATGAACTTTGAGTTTATGATCAGATCTATCTTTTTAGCCATGAAAGTTATTTGAGCCTTCTTTGATCTCTTATATGCTTGAGTGCTTATTGCCTCGTATTTATTCTCCGATATTTGGGCTTTGTTTGACCAACTTGATCTATTTATCTTTCAGTGGGAAGAGGTGCTTTGTAGTGGGTTCGATGTTATGATGCTTGATCCCAGTGACAGAAGGGGAACCAACACGTATGTATCGTTGCTACTAGGAATAAAACGATGGGGTATATTTCTACATAAATAGATCTTGTCTACATCATGTCATCGTTCTTATTGCATTACTCCATTTTTTCATGAACTTAATACACTAGATGCATGCTGGATAGCGGTTGATGTGTGGAGTAATAGTAGTAGATGCATTCAGGAGTCGGTCTACTAATCTTGGACGTGATGCCTATATAATGATAATTGCCTAGATATCATCATGATTATTTGAAATTCTATCAATTGCCCAACTGTAATTGTTCACCCACCATTTGCTATTTTTCCCGAGAGAAGCCACTAGTGAAATCTACGGCCCCCGGGTCTCTTTCTCATATTATTTGCCTTTGCGATCTATTTTTCGTTTGCTTTTATTCTCAGATCTATGAAACCAAAAACCCAAAAATACCTTGCTGCAATTTATCTTATTTGGCATTCGATCTATCAATATTTCCAACTCTATCACGTCCGTTACCTGAAAGGGATTGACAACCCCTTTTACACATCGCGTTGCGAGTATTAGTTATTTGTGTGCAGGTGCCATTTAAGCTGTGTTGCTTGGTTCTCCTATCGGTTCGATAACCTTGGTCTCATCACTGATGGAAATACCTACCGCTGCTATGCTGCATCACCCCTTCCTCTTTGGGGAAATACATACGTAGTTCTAGCAGACATCAAAAAGAATTTCTGGCGCTGTTGCCATGAAGGATCTTCAACATATACCAGGTTCCTAATCACAAATATCATCTCCTCGCAGTTTACATTATTTGCCATTTGCCTATCATTTTCTTCTCCCTCACTTCACAAAAATTTGTCGTTTTTATTCGCCCTCTTTATCGTTCGTTGTTTTCTCGTTAGATCTGTTCTTTGCTTGCAATCATGAGTGATTTAGGTATGGCACCAACGGATGATGGCCTAACTCCTAAGGTTGGACGTACGGGCAATCCAGATGCTAAAACTTTTATCTTGGGGCAAGGGAATGTTATGGGAAAAGAACGTATCCAAGAATTTTTCAATTGTGTTGGGAATCTAAGTCTTGATAAAGCTCCTATACTAAGAACTACTAGATCTTATGCAGATGCTATTTCAGCACTAGTTTTGAAACTCGAGAGTAAATTTATCATACTCATCCCACTTTGCAAATACTGTTTTTTGAGCTTCCCAATATAAAAAATCCTAGGGCTAAAAAGTTGGCCACTCTTGTCCTTATGAATGAATTTGACTACATAATACGGGAAGCTAGGGAATCTTTGTTTTTTATGGTATGAATCGTGAAAAACCAGTGATAGATGAAATTCTTTACAATAGTGATTATGCATTAAGGCATTTTCATGGGGATAATAGAATATTTGACGAGAATCTTAAGAAGGAAGTCCCCGTTTTAGATATAATCCAACAAGTTTTCAATAATGTTAATCAACATCACTCTGGGATTGTTGCTGGAAATCATAGGGGATATGATGAAAACCAACTTAGAAACACTAAGGTATGTATGGATAATATGTTTAATGTTGTGTTTAAAAAACCCCATGATGAGAATGCACCTAAGGAATTGTCCAACAACGATGACAACACTTGAGATCTTTGCTTTATGCCTAGCTAAGGGCGTAAAACGATAGCGCTCGTTGGGAGGCAACCCAACTTTTATCTTTTTGATTTTTGATTCCCTTGATGTTTTCAATAAAATAACCTTTAATACCTCCGTTTAGATGTGTTTTTGTGGTTTGAATAAAGGTTTGTGCCTAGCAAATCCTTAGAATCATGTTGAGTGATAGTAGATTTGATCTTGCTGAATAAATAGAAACTTTCGCGCTCACGAGAAAAATTCTTGTTTTTTACAGAAGATTTCTTTTGAGTTAATTATTTTTGCAGAAGATTAATATACAAATTTACCACGTGGTCCTATGTTTTTCAAGATTTTTAGAGTTGCAGAAGTGTTCAAAATTTCCGAATTGCTACACACTGTTATGTTTTTAATAGATTATGTTTTCTTTGCATTGTCTGCTTGTTTTGATGATTCTATGATGAGTTTTTGCCATAGAAAAGTTGGAATACAGTAGATATAATGCAAGAATATAATATGAAATGGTTTTCTACAGTACCTATAGTAGTGATTTTTTTTCTTATACAAACGGATCTCATGAAAGTTTTGTTCAGTTTTATGTAATTGATGTTTTCAAGTTTTGGGTTGTCTTGCGATGGATGAAGGTATAAGGAGTAAGAAGAGCCTAAGCTTGGGGATGCACATGGCATCCCAAGCTACTATCCAAAGAGAAGGAAGCAACTAAGCTTGGGGATGCCTGAGGGAGTCCTGGATTAAGGGGTCCTCAGGTGGCCGGATCGCTCGTTATGGGATGGACTGGTGGGCCATGAAGATTATTGACGACGACTGTCTCCCGTATCCGGATAGGTCTCCCGTATGTGTAAAATAGCAAGTTTTGAGTCCGGGTGTAATACTTTCCTTCCTCTGCAAGATGATCATGTAGAAACCCTAGGTCCCTCCGGTGCATATATAAACTGGAGGGTTTAGTCCGTAGAGACAACAGAATCATAACAATCACATAGGCTAGACTTTTAGGGTTTATCCATTACGATCTCGAGGTAGATCAACTCTTGTAACACCCATATTCATCAAGATCAATCAAAAAGGAAGTAGGGTATTATCTCAATCGAGAGGGCCCGAACCTGGGTAAATATCGTGTCCGCAGTCTCCTGTTAGCATCGATCCTCAGACGCATAGTTCGGGCCCCCCTACCCAAGATCTACCGGTTTTGACACCGACATTGGTGCATTCATTGAGAGTTCCACGCTGTCGTAGACTGAAGGATTAATGGCTCGCTTCATCATCAACGATGGCGCCACCGCCGAGGGAATTTTTCTCCCCGGCCAGTTTTTTGTGTTCAGCGGCTTCGTGCTTCATGCCAACTCTGAAGGCCACCTCGAGCAGGTTGACAGCTACGCCCCTGGTCATCAGATCAGATTTGGAAGCCTAAACTACCTTGCTGATGTCCGTCGAGATTTGATCTTTGAAGGATTCGCACCCATGGCAGCTGCTCCCTGCCACCACGATGAACACGACCTAGATCTGTCATCGGACCCCGTCTAGGGGACAACACTTCCAGCAGCTCTGGCCTTAGATCCGAAGCAGATCGCTTCATCCGAGGACGGGAAGATCAAACCCGCCACGGAAACCACAGACATAGCGGCGCTTGAGCCGCACACATACCCGCCCTTGAACGGAATTCGCCCCGTCGTTGGAGCTCCGGACTCGCTTCCGACTGCGAGCTCCGAACCTTCAAGATCTGTGCCTTCCGGGCTCGATCGAACGATTGTCACCGAACTCAGCCCCGCAAATGTTCGAACACATGTCCATCACTCACCCTTAGACGAAGCGCTGGGCTGACTAAAATCACTCTCCATAGCAGAGAGTTCTCAGCCGAACTATGCCTAGTTCGAACTGGAGGCTAAGAACAGGGAATTTCGCTTCCCACCCACCACCCACTTGGTAGCCACGGTCGAGGACTTAACCGATCTACTTGATTACACTTCTAAATAGATCGATGGGATGGACCATGATGCAGAAACCGATCTAAGTACAAACCCGCCCGCAATCGGGCGATGGACGGCTACTTCTACATACGTCGTATACATGGTGACACACCCAACGAGGAGGAAGGGAAAGGCGATATCAATCCAGAATAGGATAGGCATGCCGATGAACCTCCCAAATGTTGGCGTCAGAAGCGTCGATCTCGATCCCATAAAGGGAAAGAGAGTAACACTACTACTGAAGACGATGACGACCCGAGCAAGCCGATGACCCCGTGGAGCCAGCGGTAGAGCAGGACGAACGGGAGGATGGCGAACACAGTCCAGAACCGCTGGCCGATCACAGCGATGCGGATGACAGCAATTATCAACCTATCTCCGAAGAGGACATCAGCCTGGGAGACAACGATTTTATCGTCCCAGAAGAACCGCTCGAACAGAAATGTCTTCAACAAAAGTTCATTGCCGCCGCAAGGAGCCTGAAGAAGTAGCAGTAGCGGCTTAGAGCCGAACAAGGTATGCTGAATGAAAAATGGAATGAAGTGCTAGACGCTGAAGAATGATAGAACTATAATGGCCAAACAAAGAGCTATCCTAAACGCAAGCTGCTGCCCCAATTCGACGTTGAAGCCCCAGCGCCAATTCCGCCAAAGTATGATCAGTCCAATCAATCGGACCGACCACCCCGTGGACGGGACAAAGTTGCCAGCAACGTCGTACACAAACCCACACCTCCTCACCGTAAATGAAAGGATACAGCGGCTCAGGGCCATAAGTACGACCTACGTCAGGACCTGAATGAAAAGGCCGGCCAGACCAGATCAATCTACGGACCAAGGGAACGTACCCACACACGGAACGGCGGCTATCAAGACAAACAGACCATTCACATTCAAGTTCGGATCCAACACCGAACACCAATACCGTCCGAACTACGACATGATATCGCAAAATACAGGGGTGCCTCACACCCTCTATGCTTCACCGATGAGGTGATGGATCACGAATTTCTAGAAGGGTTTTAACCCATAAACATCGAAGCGTATGATGGAACAACGGACCCCGCTGTAAGGATAGAAGACTTTATTCTTCACACCCACATGGCTCGTGGAGATGATCTCCACGCTATCAAATAATTACCTGTCAAGCTGAAGGGACCAGCTCGGCACTGGTTAAACAACCTCCCAAAGAACTCTATTGGGAGCTGGGAAGAACTTGAGGATGCTTTTCGGGTCAACTTTCAGGGGACATATGTCCAGCCCCCGTATGTTGATGATCGAAGTCATATAATCCAGCAACCTTGGAAGTCAGCCCGTAAGCTTTGGAATCGGTTATTAACTAAAAAGAACCAAATCATCGACTGTCCGGACGCCGAGGCCTTAGCAGCATTCAAACACAGTGTCCGGGACGAATGTCTGGCTAGACACCTCGGCCAAGAGAAGCCAAGAACAATGGCAACCCTAATTACACTCACGACCCGCTTTTGCGCGAGCGAGGACAACTTGCTAGCTCGTAGCAGCAACAACACCAGCGACCCTGGCACATCTGAAGTCAGGGATGGCAATGGCAAGCCACATCACAATAAAAACAAGCGTCGAAACAATACTCGAAGCACAGAGGACATGACAGTAAATGCCGGATTCAGTGGCTCTAGGACCGGTCAGCGGAAGAAGACATTCAAAGGCAACAAAGATAGTGCATCTAGCTTGGACAAAATACTAGACAGGCCCTGCCTGATCCATGGCACCCCTGATAAACTTGCAAATCATACCAACTGTAACTGTTGGGTCTTTCAGCAGACCGGCAAGCTAAATGCCGAACACAAGGGGAAAGGACCTCAAAGCGAAATCAAGGATGAACCTCTCTAGCCAAACACGGGGG
>LR738714.1:587460038-587482569 GCA_902687465.1 Secale cereale
GGGGGGGGGGGCGCAGAAGAAATTTCCATCGGAGGTGAAAACCATGAACATGATCTACATCACCCATATCCCCAAGAGGGAGCGCACGCGCGCACTCCGGGAGGTCTATGCCATCGAACCTGTCGCCCCCAAGTTCAACCCATGGTTCGCTTGTCCGATCACCTTTGATCGTAGGGATCATCAACCAGTATCCGTCACGGAGGTTCGGTGGCCTTAGTGCTCGACCCCATAATTGACGGATATCATCTTACTTGAGTCCTTATGGACGGCGACAGCATTTGATATACCAAGACACTGTCTACAAGATGGGGATAGACCAGTCAAGAATTAAGCCCAGCAGCACTACCTTTAAAGGAGTGATACCATGCGTAGAATCCCGCTGCACGGGCTCATTAACATTGGAAGTCGTATTCGGCTCCCCTAATAACTTCTGAAGTGAAGACTTAACCTTCGACATCGCTCCGAAGTACCTATCATGCACTACTCGGAAGAACGGTCTTCGCTCGCTTTAATGCAGTCCTGCATTATGCCTACTTAAAGCTCAAAATGCCTGGACCACGCAGCCTCATCACAGTCAATGGAAACATGGAGCGCTCCCTCCGTACGGAGGAACACAGTACAGCCCTAGCGGCCGAGGTACAAAGCGGCTTATTTCGGCCGAATAGTTCATCGGTCGTCAAGACCACAAACATGGCTAAACGTGTCTGGTCTGCACTACAAGGTGGCAACTCATAAGAACCTGAGCTCGATTAGCAGTTGCGTGCCTACCGACTACCCCATAAGGTGGTAGCATACGTACCTCGCGTACACAATTATGCCCTTAAAATATGTTGGGCGGCGCTGGGGCACACATCATACAAATAATCCATAGTTCGGCTTGACCCTATTCACACTCTCAAGTACATCTTCTTTTTTCAGGTTCATTTAAAAGAACCTACACTATTTATGGCTGTGTTGGATACTCTTTTTTCATGTTTTTTCAGGCAGCCATCATAAGCATAACTCCTCTTCAATGACATATTGCAAAGGAGAAAAACGGTGCAAACGTGCAGCAGGGCCCCGTATTGAGATTTCTTTTTAGATTAAGGCTCTGTGTAAACCTTTTTCTCTCCTCTCTTATTTAATCTTTTTTTTCTTTTCTGGCATGTAAGATGCCCGAGGATGTTATCGGCATTATCTGTAACCTCATGGCTTGCCGTATTAAAAGGGATAAAAAGAAGCAGTTTGGTTCCAATTTGCTTGAAGTTTATTCTATTTTACCACCTGTGTTCCCCACCCCAAGTCAGATCGCCGCATGCGTCTTAACACCTGGACTTAATACCAGGGGCTGTACTCAGCCTGGCACACCTCCAAAAAAGTCCGAACACCTATAGGGAACTGTTAGGCGTCCCAGATATTGCATTATATGCATCGGCTCCGAATCATGTCTTTGGTCTATAGTTGGGTTGCCCGGCTCCTCTGCTTGCCACCTTACATTCCGCATTGTTCGGCTAAGGTAGTAAAGGGAGAACTACTGCAATTGTACTTCTGGTTTGTCCGGTCAAGTACCTCAGTAGAGAAAGCCGAAAACTAACTGTCGTGATGAGGTGATACATCTCTAACGTATCTACTTTTCCAAACACTTTTGCCCTTGTTTTGGACTCTAACTTGCATGATTTGAATGGAACTAACCCGGACTGACGCTGTTTTCAGTAGAACTGTCATGGTGTTATTTTTGTGCAGAAATAAAAGTTCTCGGAATGACCTGAAATTTAACGAAGAATTATTTGGGAATATATAAAAAATATCTGCGGAAAGAACCAGACCAGGGGGCCCACGCCCTGTCCACGAGGGTGGGGCCGCCCCCATGGGCGCGCCCCCTGCCTCGTGGGCCCCCTTTTGCTCCACCGACGTCTTCCCCGACTCCATATATTCACTTTCAGGGAGAAAAAAATCAGAGAGAGGAAATTATCACTGTCGGTGTACTAAGGTAGGGGTACCTCAGTACCCCAACTTGTGCACGGGCAGTTGCAGCTTTCCGCGGCAGGGTTTACTGCGTGCTCGCCGGAGACCTTCCTGCTCCCTATTAAACCATTCAAAAACAAAGTATGCAAGACATAAGACCGAGACCCCGGCAAGAGGAGCTTGCCGGGAAGGCCGTACCAGGCTCAAGACTGCCCCACTGACACAAGACCCTGGCAAGAGGAGCTTGCCAGGAAGGTTAGAAGACACGCCTCGGCGCTATGTGCGCCCCGGCAAGGGCCCGGGGAGCGGCAAGCTCCCGGGCCAGGCAAGATCAAGGCCCCGGCAAGGTGCTTGCCGGGAAGGCTGCGCTGTGTGCCCGCGCTCCAGCTCATCGGCCCACGCGTCGCCCTGGGGCCTATCCAGGGACGCGTGGCGGATGGCTGTGCAGCCTGGGGGACACGGTGGCGCTCCACGGTGATGGATCCATCGCCGTGGCAGACGGAGACGCCAGGGCGGGAGCTTTTGGGGTCGACGGCGACGGGCATTAAATGCCCTTGTCCCCCACTGTTAGAGTAGGTATAGACCACTATTCCGCACTGTAGCTCCACTGTTCCTGCACTGTTACAACTACCACCTCTTTTACATTTTTACCCCTTTCTCCTACGTTGACACCTGTCGGTGACCCCTTGCACTATAAAAGGAGGCCCATGCACAACGTGGAGGGGGTTCGGAACCTAGATCACTCTCGCGCTTGGTGTAGCTGCTTCTTCAAGCTCCCGAGCGCTCAAACTCAATACACAACCAAGCAGGAGTAGGGTTTTACGCGTCTACCGCGGCCCGAACCTGGGTAAAACTGCCCGCGTGCTCGCTACGATCTGCTCTTTGTGCTCCCTCCGCCCTCGTACCGCACAGACAAGGGGCTCCGGTCTCATAGGTGTTCGTGGCGGACAGTTTCCCCCGACATCTTTGGCGCGCCAGGTAGGGGGCGTCGAGGTTGTGCGAACCTGATCCGGCGTTCGCGCGGGCGCATTCTTCATCAACCTCTCCGAATTCATCAACTTCACCAGCGACAACTCCATGGCCCCGAAGAAGAAGGCTTCGGAGGTCGGAGGCCCGTCTGCGTCTCACCCGCCGCCACCGGAGCCAACGGTGGGCGGGGGAGACGCCGTCGGAAGGGTGGTTGCCGGCGAGGACACTCACGGCACCACCAGATCCAAGAACAGGACGGACGACCGAACCTCGGTCTCCGTGGACGCGCCGCGTCCATCCCAGCACACGACAACCCAGCAGCGCCATACCACGGGAGGTGGTATCCGCTTGCTGGGGCAAGGCCAAACCGGAGGCTCGCGGGACGCCCCGGACCCCTGTCCGGGCACAAGCAAAGCGAAGGCGCCGGCGCGGGACCCCGCTCCTTCTAACGTTGTTAGAAGTCCGAGCGTATCCCGCTCCTCGCACCGCTCGCCCGCGTTCCCCTCCACTCCAGCGGAAGCGCTCGCAAGAGCGCAACTGCTCCTCGACTTTCCTCCAGCGGCCGACAAGGCCGAAGAATGGAGGGCCACTATACGGAGCCTGATAGACTTCGCCAACAACGATTCTCCACAGCAGCCGTCGACCTCACGGCCGCGGCAAGCTGAGAAGACGAAGGCTGACGGCAACAAGACTGCTGGGGGTGCGACAAGCGTGCATTCCCCGCCGCAGAAGCAGAAGACGCCGCCCCGCCGGAACAACCCCGACGACGGCTCCACCGCCTCGTCGGACCCGCGGGCTCGTCGGGACCAGCGCCAAGTCCTCGACGACCGGCGAGAAGAAGACGCTCGAACCACAATCGAGCGCCGCCGAGAAGCTCGGCGACAATCAGACAAGAGAGCTGGGAACACTGTCGACGCGCACGCGCCCGGTGAACCAGACGACTTGCCGTACGCGGCAGGCTGCCCTGCGTTCACCCGCGAGCTGCGGCGCGTCCAGTGGCCCAGCATGAAGAATTTCAAGCCCGACGTACCGGAGAAGTACGACGGCAAGACGCACCCCTCGGAGTTTCTCAGCGTCTACACCATCGCAGTGCAAGCTGCCGGGGGGCGCGACGAGAAGATCTTAGCAAACTACTTCCCACTCGTGCTTAAGCCGAACGTTCGTTCGTGGCTTATGCACTTGCCGGAAGGATCCATCTCTTCTTGGGCCGACCTCTGCCACCAGTTTGTTGGCGCCTTCACCGGCGGCCACAAACCCCACGGCCAGGAGAGCGATCTCCACATACTGGCCTAGAAGGAAGGCGAGACCCTGCACAAGTATATCCAACGCTTCAGCCGGGTGCAGCACAACATCCCTGACGTTCACCCTGCCGCGGTTATCAGCGCGTTCCATCAGAACGTGCGTAACCGCCGCATGCGTGAGGAAATGGCGATGACGAAGATTCGGGATGTCAGCGAGCTCTATGCTCTTGCTGACAAGTGCGCACGCGCAGAAGAGGGGAGGAGACTCCCCGGGGAGGATACTGCCGCGGGAGGAAGCGACAGCGACGACGCCGCCCCGGCAAAGAAGAGCCGGCGGCGGAACAACAGAAAGAAGGGCAAGAAAGAGGTGCTTGCCGTCGAGAAGTCCGGCAAGGAGGCCCCCGCCAAGCAAGCGCAGGCTGGCGGCTCCGGCAAGGAGCCTGCCCCTGCGGCGGCGGCCGACAAGCCGGGTAGCTCCGACAAGCAATACTGTAAGATCCACCGCACCAAGGGTCACGATCTCTCCAATTGCAAGCGCGTCGAGTACCTCGTCGAGCAGCAGAAAGCTGAGTACGAGAGGCGCGACAAGGAGAAGGCCCAAGGTGGCGGGGAAGAGCCCAGCAAGAAGCGGCCGTACAACGGCCGGGGAGGACGCCGCGGCAAGGCTAAGCAGCGACAAGGAGATCGACCTCCCCGGGGCCGCGACAAGGACGAAGAAGACGACGATGAAAACATGTAGGACGAGGAGAACAGCGAGCAGGAGTTCCAGAAGGCCACGGAGGTCCTGTGCGTCGACGGTGGCGCCTCCCTGCATACCTCCCACCGCCAACTCAAGCAGTGGGTGCGTGAGGTAAATGCAGCGGAGCCGCCCGTGGAGACGCGCAGGCTCCTCAAATGGTCCAGCACGCCCATCATTTTTGATCTTGAGGATCACCCTGACCGCACCACTGCGGTCGGGTGCTTGCCGATGCTGGTTTCTCCCACCATCCGCAACCTCAAGGTCACCAAAATGTTGGTTGACGGCGGGGCCGGGCTGAACTTGATCTCCTCCGCTGTGATCAAGAAACTCCAGATACAAGATGGCGAGCTCGAAGAGACCGGTTCATTCCAAGGAATCAACCCGGGAAGGAGCAAGCCCAAGGGAAAGATCACTTTGCCGGTGACCTTTGGTGGGGAGCTCAACTTCAGGACTGAGCGCATCACTTTCGACGTCGCCGATATTCCATTACCTTATAATGGAATACTTGGCCGTCCTGCCCTCGCCAAGTTCATGGCAGCTTCCCATTATGCCTACAACGTGCTGAAGATGCCGGGGCCGATAAGCGTCATTACTGTCCACGGCGACAAAAAGGATGCGCTTGTCTGCGCCAACAAGATTTACCGGGATGCGGCAGCTGCGGCCGAGAAGGATACTCTTGCCGCTGAAGCTCCCGGGGGGAAGAAGACGAAGACCAAGTCCGGCAAGTGCTCTGGGACCCACTCCAGCAACCGCACCTCCTCGGAGTGCTGCGCTGCCGTCGAGGACGTTCCATCGAGCTCCACCGGCAAGAGTAAGAAAGGAATGGCTGCTCCTCCGGCAACCAAGAAAGTGTCCGCAAAGGAGGACGGCACTGGTGGTACCTTCACCATCAGTGCCGCCCGTGACAGCAAATAGGAAAGCGCGCTCATTGCCTTCCTGCGGGCGAATGTCGATGTATTTGCCTGGCAACCATCTGACATCCCCGGTGTTCCCAGGAAGGTGATTGAGCACAAGCTTGCTGTCTGTCCTCATGCGCGGCCTATCAAGCAGAAAGTGAGGAAGCAAGCCGTGGAGCGCCAAGAGTTCATCAACGAAGAAATCAAGAAGCTAGAGGCAGCAGGCCTAGTTAGAGGTGTGATCCATCCGACGTTGTTGGCAAATCCAGTCGTCGTGCGCAAGGCCAACGGGAAGTGGAGACTGTGTATAGACTTCACCGATGTGAATAAAGCATGTCCCAAGGATCCATTCCCTTTTCCGCGCATTGACCAGATCGTTGACTCCACTGCCGGATGTGAGCTACTCTGTTTTCTTGATGCATACTCAGGCTATCATCAGATTTTCATGGCCAAGGAAGATGAAGAGAAGACTGCATTTATCACTCCATGTGGCACTTATTGCTTTATTCGCATGCCATTTGGATTGAAGAATGCAGGCTCAACCTTTGCAAGGGTAGTGTACACTGCTTTTGAGCCACAGATCCACAGAAATGTAGAAGCTTACATGGATGACATCGTGGTGAAGAGCAAGATCAAGGAAACCCTGATTCAAGACTTGGAAGAAATGTTTCAGAACCTGCGCAGAATACATCTCAAGTTGAACCGCGAGAAGTGCGTCTTTGGAGTTCCCTCCGGCAAGCTTCTCGGGTTCTTTGTATCACAGAGGGGGATTGAAGCCAACCCCGACAAGATTAAAGCCATTGAGCAGATAGAGGCCCCAAAGCGCGTCAAGGATGTCAGGAGGCTTGCAGGTTGTGTTGCTGCCCTCAGTAGGTTCATTTCAAAATCTGCAGAACGCGCCCTACCTTTCTTCAAAATCTTGAAGAAGGCAGGTCCCATGAAGTGGACTCCGGAAGCGGAGGCGGCGTTGCAGGAATTGAAACGGTACCTGTCCTCCACTCCTATACTTGTCGCACCTAGACCACAGGAAAAGTTGTTGCTATACCTAGCGGCAACCAACCAGGTGGTTAGTGCTGCGTTAGTAGCGGAGAGGGAGTCCGACGAGGAGTCAGCACCACCGGCAAGCGAATCCAGCGACAAGCAGGGGGCTGCTCCGGCAAGCTCTGGCCCCGACAAGGATGACTCTGCGCAGGAGCAAGGAGAGGTGCGGAAGAAGATGGTGCAGCGCCCAGTGTATTTTGTAAGTTCCCTTCTCCAGGGGGCTAGATCAAGGTACTCTGGTGTGCAAAAGTTGCTTTTTGGCCTCCTCATGGCCTCGAGAAAGCTGCGCCATTACTTCCAAGCCCATGAGATAACAGTGGTCACTCGCTTTCCGTTGAAGAGGATATTGCACAATCCAGAAGCAACAGGCAGGATCGTTGAGTGGGCACTGGAACTGTCAAGCTTTGGACTCAAATTTGAAAGTACTTCAACCATACAGAGCCGAGCTTTGGCAGAATTCATAGCTGAGTGGACCCCAACACCAGATGAAGAAGTTCAAAAAACAAGCGCACCCGTACAAGAAGCGACAAGTGAATGGGTAATGTATTTTGACGGTGCCTTCTCGCTGCAAGGCGCCGGTGTCGGCGTGGTACTCATCGCGCCCACCGGAGAGCACCTCAAATATGTTATCCAGATGCACTTTCCCAGGGAGCAAGCGACAAACAACACTGCAGAATATGAAGGCTTGCTTGCCGGCCTCAGGATTGCGACCGAACTTGGGATCAGAAAGCTGATTGTGCGGGGCGATTCTCAGTAGGTGGTCCGGCAAGTTAACAAGAGCTATCAGAGCCCTTTGATGGAAGCTTATGTCGATGAAGTGAGAAAGCTTGAAGAGCACTTTGAAGGTCTGCAGATGGAGCACGTCCCGAGAGCTCAAAATGAAATTGCAGATGGCCTTTCAAAGTGCGCCGCGATGAAGTTACCTGTGGAACCAGGGACCTTCTTGCTCAAGCTGACTCAACCATCCGTTACACCATCAATTGGGCAGTCCAAGAAGAGAAAGTTGGTCTCCGGTGACT
This sequence comes from Secale cereale, assembly GCA_902687465.1. Classification (NCBI taxonomy): domain Eukaryota; kingdom Viridiplantae; phylum Streptophyta; class Magnoliopsida; order Poales; family Poaceae; genus Secale; species Secale cereale. The sequence continues at coordinate 587,467,888 of LR738714.1, forward strand.
ACTTGCCGGCGGATCTTCCTGAAATCGCCGCCAAGGTCCCCAAGATCAACAACCAGAACCATGAGGAACAGTTTGCTCCTGCAAGCCCTCGGGCTTGTACAGTTGAAGCAAGCGTTCCCGGCAAGCCTCGCCCCGGCGAGCTTGCCGGGGGACCGTCAGCTCCGGCAGAACCAGAGGTCCTCGCCGTAGAAGCTGAGGTTCCCGCAGCGGCCCTCGAGCCTTTAGTCCTTGCCGTCAAGCCTCGGGCTCCGGCATGGGCACAGCAGATAGTCCGTTTTCTGCAAACTGGAGAACTTCCCGATGACCCTCAAGAGATAGAGAAGATAACCAGGCAGTCGAGTATGTACCAGTTCGTGGATAACGAGCTGTACAGAAGAAGACTCAATGGTGTCAGGTTGAAGTGCATCTCCAGGGAAGATGGACAGAAGCTGTTGGCGGAAATACACGGAGGCATATGCGGCCACCACATTGGCGCAAGGGCGCTTGCCGGGAAAGCTTTCCGGCAAGGGTTCTTTTGGCAAGAAGCCCTCCAAGATGCAACTGCACTAGTAACCAAATGTGAAGTGTGCCAGTTCCATGCAAAGCAAATTCATCAGCCAGCTCAAGCTCTCCAAACAATTCCTTTGTCCTGGCCCTTCTCGGTCTGGGGGCTCGATATCCTCGGCCCTTTCCCTCGTGCTGTCGGGGGATTTGAGTACTTGTATGTTGCAATCGACAAGTTCACAAAGTGGCCAGAAGTGGAGCCGGTGAGAAAGGTGACAGCACAGTCAGCAGTCAGGTTCTTCAGGTCGATTGTTTGCCGTTTCGGGATCCCTAACAGGATCATCACCGACAACGGTACGCAATTCACTAGTCGCACCTTCATGCAGTATGTCCAAGACCTTGGCGCCAAGGTCTGTTTCGCTTCTGTTGCTCACCCGAGGAGCAACGGTCAAGCGGAGAGGGCAAATGCTGAAGTGCTGCGCGGACTCAAGACAAGGACCTTTGACAGGCTGCGCAAGTGCGGAAGAAATTGGATAGAGGAGCTCCCGGCGGCTCTTTGGTCAATCAGAACGACACCAAGTCGAGCCACCGGACAGACACCCTTTGCTCTAGTCTATGGAGCAGAGGCAGTTCTCCCCACGGAACTCGTATACGGATCTCCTCGAGTACTCGCTTACGATGAGCTCGAGCAAGAGCAACTGCGGCAAGATGACGCATTGCTCCTCGAGGAGGGACGTCTCCAGGCTGCTGTACGAGCTGCTCGATACCAGCAAGCTTTGCGCCGCTACCATAGCCGCAAAGTCAAGGCTAGGAGTCTCGAGGAAGGCGACCTTGTTCTTCGGCGCGTTCAGTCCGCCAAGAATTCCAACAAGTTGACGCCGAAGTGAGAAGGCCCTTATCGGGTGAGACAAGTTACGAGGCCCGGCGCTGTCCGCCTCGAGACCGAAGAAGGCTTACCGGTGAGCAACTCCTGGAACATAGAGCATCTTCGCAAGTTTCACCCCTAAGGCGCGGTTGCCGTGATCCGCTCCGGCAACCACCTTTTGTACAAGCTTTGCCGCTGTTGCATGTAACCCTTTGTACAAAGCCGGGCGCAGACCCCGTGCATCAGTAAAGTTTTTGTGTTTTTCGCACCGATCGCCTTTTGCATGCTTTTCTTTGCTATTTGCATGTTCTGTTTGGCATTTGGTGCAACACTCAAGTATACGGTAAGCATTAGCACGCCGAAAGGCCATATGCTTGTTTCCCTCTCCCTTTTCTTTCCTCTTAAGCAGAAGGAACGTTCCTCGCGCACAAGTTTGCCGGGGGGGAAGGAGGTGGAGGAGGAACCAAGTGCTGTTCAAGAAAGAGAAGTCTTACCGGAAAGCAAGCAACATAAGCAAGCAACATATGAGAGATAAGTTGTTAGAATTTGACCAGTTCAAATTTTAAATTTTAGTTGTCTTCCTTAAACAATCACACTTGGTATGGAAAACCTGTGCGCGGAGGAACCTACCCGTAGCTTGCCGCACCCTTATCTTGTTTTCGAGTTCACTCAACGATTTAAGTGAGCTGCGACAAGTGTCACGCCCTTGCTTCGTTTCCGAGTACGCTCAGCAAGATAAGTGCGTTGCGACTAGCTGCGGCAAGGTTGCTTGCCGGCGAAGACCTTGGCCAGCAGGCTGCTCAGAGTCCAGCACTCAGCGCTCGCGGCAAAGGCCCCTTGCCGGCAAGCTCCCCGGGTGCGTAGGGTGAAAAACATACAAAGTCAAGGATTAAGACAAGGAAGATGACATTGCACTGATTGATCAAAGTAAAGTAAATATCTTACAAAGGATAACTTGTCGCAATGGACTAATAAGTTCATGACATAATGTGCAGCAACAAAAAGATAAAGATAATGGAGCCCTAATCTACGCGGTCGCCCTCCTTCCTGCCAAGCCTAGCCACCTTGGCGATGATGTGGGCGACCTGCTCCTTCAGGGCCTCCGTGTCTGCATCAGCCGGCAAGCTGCGAAGAACGTTGGTGAGATTGATCCCCGGGTTGCGGTACACGATCTTCGTCAGCACCCGCTCCAGAGTTCCCGCGCAGAGCAGGCGCGACTCCTCGGCCAGCTGCGCGGGGATGCGGTTCCGGAGACCTGCAAGGGCCGGCGCGATCCCTCTGAAGAAGAGGCTGAGCTTGGCGCTGTGCGGGAGATCCGGATCCGGCGAGTAGATGAGGTGTTCGACCTTCAGCGCCAGCAGCTCCTGGTCAATGTTGGACGCAGAAGAAACCAAGTCTTCGGTTCATACCTCGATGGTCTGGCGGAAGAGCTCGGATGCCTTGTTGACGCTGTCCACCAAGGTCCGCTCCTTGCGGAGCTCCTCCTTCAGCTTGTTCTCCTGAGCCCGGGCAGCGTCGAGCGAATCCTTCAGAGTGGTGACCTTCAGTTCCAAGTCCTCGATGGAGTCCTTGGCGGCCTTCAACTCGTCGCCCCTCTTGGAGAGACTCACCTGAAGCTCGGAGTTTGTGTGAGCGTCCTTCTCGCGCTCCAAGATGAGCGCGGCAACCTTCTCTGCGCTCACCTTCAGCGCCTTCTCCAGCTGCTCAACCTTGGCGGCGAGCTCTTTCTTGGCGTCTTCCGCGGCAACCGCGGCGGCTTTCGCCTCCTTCAGCTCCCCGCCAAGGGCAGCCTCGCGAGCGGCAAGGTCCTCCTCATGGGAGTCCAGCTCGACCTTCCGCTGCGCGAGCTCTCCCTCTCGCCGGGACATCTCCACCCCGGCGAGACGCTGCTGTTCATCAGCTTCAGCCTTCTCGAGCACCCACTCCTGGTACTCGCCGGCGAGACGCTCACGCTCCTCCGTCACCTCGCGGAGGGCCGCCTGGTTGGCGGCGCTGAGCTCCGCCGCGCGCTTCTCCATTTCTGCGGCGGCCTTGGCGGCAAGGGCCTCCCGGGAGGCGAGCTTCGCCTGCCTGGCCCGGTAAAGGGCCAGGAGCTGGTGGAGCAACCTCTCCTCCTCGGGCCCCTCACTCCCGCCGGGCGCCTCGACGATCTTCAGGCCTGCGGAGGCGAGGACTTCTCCGTCGAACGCCTCGCCCTCCGCGGGAGCTCGTGATGAAGACCCCCAAGGCATCTGGATGAAGACGCCGTTGGGGGCCTCAAGATAGTACCCCTGCTCCTTGCTGGCGGAGGGGCCGGTGGCCGGTGCAGCATCCGATGCTCCCGTCGCCTCCGGGCCGGCGGTGCGGTCGCCGTCCCCCTCCCCAGCCGCTGCGTCCGCAGCCGGGGCAGTCTCCTGCGCGGCCGGCTCGGCGGCCTCGGCCATCTCCTCGACGACAGGAGCGTCGCCGCCGCCGCCCTGCGCGCCCTCCTCCTCGAGGTTGATAACCTCCGTCTCCATGGGCTCAGGAGGAGGAAGATCTAAAAAGAAGAAGAAGAAAAAGAAGTTCAAGATTCAAGCAAATATCCAAAAAGAGGCAAGCCAAGAAGACAAGTCACAAAACATACCTTGGCGGACGTCCTCGGCGGCGGGCTCCCTCGCCGGGGAGCTCGGCCTTGGCGGAGTGGCCACCCTCGCCGGGCTGCTCGCCCTTGGCGGGGTACTCTGCCTTGGCGGAGTACCCGCCCTTGGCGGAGCACTCTCCCTTGCCGGAGAGTTCTGCCTTGGCGGGGACGGCGGGGCCCGCGGCTCCTCTACGACGGTTTCCGGGCGCTCTTCCCGCTGTGGCTCCACCTCTGCACAGAACAAGACAAGAAACATCAAGACATGAAGACAAGATCAAATCCTCAGACGTACCCCGACAAGCGAAAAGAGTAAACCCCAGACTTACGCTGGGGGCTGCGCTGCGGGCTGCGCTGGGGGCTGCTCCTCGGAGCAGCGCTCGGGTCCGGCAGGCTCGGCTCCGGCACACCCCCTGTTGCCGCAGCTGCTGAGTCTTCCGCGACCTCGGCCTCGGGCGCCTTGGCCTTCTTCGCCGCGCGATGGGCCAGGGTCCTGAAATCAGAGCAATGAACAGAGTCAGCATCAACAAAAAAACCAAGACAAAAATCAAGAAGATGTAAGGTCTTGGATCCTTACTCCTGGTCCTCCTCGTCGTCCTCGCTCAGGGCGGAGAAATCATACTCCACCGTGGGCGCGTCGGCGCGAGGAGCGGAAGACGAAGACTCCCTCGCGCGCTTGGTGTTCACCGGGGCTGAGGGCTGCGAAGACCCAGCCCCTGTGGTAGCCGGCGCCCGAGGGGCGGGCGGAGCCGCTGCTCCGCTCCGAGAAGACCCCTGCCGGCTCGCCGCCGGCCTGCGAGGCGCCTCCGTCGTGGTCCGCGCACGGGCCGCCTCCGCTGTGGCTGGTGCGCCGGACGGCCTTGGCGCGGCTTGGCTCCCCCGGGGAGCTGCCCGGCGAGCTGGCTGTTGCCGGGGCGCCTGCGCCCTCTCCCCCGTCGCCGCCTTGCGGAGACGCTTCGCCGGGGACTGTCTTGGACTTGCCGGGGGCGGGGAGCTCTCCGATGAGGAGAGGTCGTCGGCGTAGAGCTCCGTGGATCCGCCGGAGTCCTCGGCCTCCTCCTCCTCCTCTTCCCCGGCCGGCTCACTGGGCCCAGCGTCCTGCGCTGCGGCCCCCTTTCCCTTGGCGCCTCCGCCCCTCGCGGCGCCTCTGCTCCCTCCGGCGGTACCCTCCATTGCCGCGGCCTCGGCCGCGATCCCGTGGATCCCGGAGTGCCTCAGCGAGGGGACCCCGGCGAGCGCGTCGGGAGGAAGCTTCAGCAACCTGCGGATCTCCGCCTCCTCCGCCTGGGTGGACGCGTCCGCAGCTTCCGCCTTTTCAGGCGAATATCCAAAAATTCCTGCCGCCGCGGCTGCGGCGGCCTCTTCAGCCCGGGAAGCTATGTAGGCGATCTCCTGGTCGGTGGTGTCCCGCGTGTGCTCCTTGAGGTCGTTCTTGTTCTTCGCCACCTCTGCGAGGTTGTCGTAGAAGTTGAGGACGTCGATAGGCTTGGGAGCGATCCACGTGCGGTCCACGCCGTGCGAATCACACATGGGCATCATGGCGAGGATGCGATCCCTGACGATGTTGTTGCAGAGCGGCACCACTTCCCGGGGAGGCCAAAACCACTCAGGGTGTGCCGGGTCGTACTTGAAGAGTTCCCGGACCATCCCCTTCAGCTCCAGCGTGGTGAAGTTGAAGTTGAGCCCGGGGCGCAGCCTCATTATGTCTGCCGGGCCGCCGTACTCCCAGGCCGGCCTCTTCCGGTCTTGGAGAGGGGCGATGCGCCGGCGGAGGAAATCTGCGCCCACCTCAGCAACTGACAGCTTGGCCATCCGAAGACGAAGAATCCGGACAAGGGCGATGTCGAGCTTGATGTCGTCCAAATCTAGCTCACTCCAGTCCCTGCAGCGCACGATGGGCGTTGTGCGCGGCGCGATGAAGGCTTGCGGCTGGTCTTCGACGATCCAGCACCACTCCGCTCGCCATTCCTCCCACTTGCCGCGGAGCTCCCCCGGCAAGTACGCCCCCTTTTTATTCAGACGGAAGACCCAAGAAATTCCTCCGGAGAGGGGGGCATCGGCCTCGGCTCTAGGAGTGAAGAAGTGCCTAAAAAGCGCTACATTTGGGTGTACTCCTATGAAGTTTTCGCACATGTGTGCGAAAACCGCCATGGTGAGGATGGCGTTGGGGGTGAAGTCAAGCAGATGGAGGCCGTATGTGTTCATGATGTCGCAGAAGAAGTTTGAGAAAGGAGGACAGAGGCCACAATGAAAAAAGGCTGCGAAGAAGTAGTACCCGCCGGGATAGCTGTCCTTGGCGGCGGCCGGATATGCTCGCGTGCGGGGATGCGCGTCGGTTTCCTTGGCCCAGAACAAGTAATACTTGTTCCAGAGCTCCCGCACGCCGAGCTTCGGCGGGAAGACGAGATGCTGTTTCCGGTACGCGATGAGCTTCGCCGCTTGCTCCGACTTTTCCGTCTTGGACTTCTCCGCCTTCGCCTTGTCGGTCTTTGGGGCCATGGCGGACGCGGCGGAAGGAGGGGAACGAAGAGCTCGGCGGCGGCGGAGGTGTGGAGGCAGAGCGCAAGAGAGAATCTTTGGAGAAGGAAGACGATGCAATGAAAGCGCAAGGAGGGGAACCGCGCCCGCTTCCTCTACTTTTATGGGGGAGTGGGGGGCGTTTCGCCCTTTCCATTAAGAGATCGTGGGCACGTCCCATCCCACGGCGCCGCGATCGACGCGTGCCGTTACAGTGGGGTGCGGCGGATACGGAGGTGGATTCGGCGCGCCGCGGGCCGCGGGTGCCCGTGCACTGTTTTGGGCCTGGCCCAACAGCGCTCGGCACCGTGTGTGGCCCAGGCCCGGGGGCTCCTGTCGGTGTACTAAGGTAGGGGTACCTCAGTACCCCAACTTGTGCACGGGCAGTTGCAGCTTTCCGCGGCAGGGTTTACTGCGTGCTCGCCGGAGACCTTCCTGCTCCCTATTAAACCATTCAAAAACAAAGTATGCAAGACATAAGACCGAGACCCCGGCAAGAGGAGCTTGCCGGGAAGGCCGTACCAGGCTCAAGACTGCCCCACTGACACAAGACCCTGGCAAGAGGAGCTTGCCAGGAAGGTTAGAAGACACGCCTCGGCGCTATGTGCGCCCCGGCAAGGGCCCGGGGAGCGGCAAGCTCCCGGGCCCGGCAAGATCAAGGCCCCGGCAAGGTGCTTGCCGGGAAGGCTGCGCTGTGTGCCCGCGCTCCAGCTCATCGGCCCACGCGTCGCCCTGGGGCCTATCCAGGGACGCGTGGCGGATGGCTGTGCAGCCTGGGGGACACGGTGGCGCTCCACGGTGATGGATCCATCGCCGTGGCAGACGGAGACGCCAGGGCGGGAGCTTTTGGGGTCGACGGCGACGGGCATTAAATGCCCTTGTCCCCCACTGTTAGAGTAGGTATAGACCACTGTTCCGCACTGTAGCTCCACTGTTCCTGCACTGTTACAACTACCACCTCTTTTACATTTTTACCCCTTTCTCCTACGTTGACACCTGTCGGTCACCCCTTGCACTATAAAAGGAGGCCCATGCACAACGTGGAGGGGGTTCGGAACCTAGATCACTCTCGCGCTTGGTGTAGCTGCTTCTTCAAGCTCCCGAGCGCTCAAACTCAATACACAACCAAGCAGGAGTAGGGTTTTACGCGTCTACCGCGGCCCGAACCTGGGTAAAACTGCCCGCGTGCTCGCTACGATCTGCTCTTTGTGCTCCCTCCGCCCTCGTACCGCACAGACAAGGGGCTCCGGTCCCATAGGTGTTCGTGGCGGACAGTTTCCCCCGACAATCACGTTTTACGATATGGAGCCGCCGCCAAGCCCTAACCTCTCTCGGGAGGGCTGATCTGGAGTCCGTTCGGGGCTCCGGAGAGTGGAGATCGTCGCCATCGTCATCATCAACCTTCCTCCATCACCAATTCCATGATGCTCACCGCCATGCGTGAGTAATCCCATCGTAGGCTTGCTGGACGGTGATCGGTTGGATGAGATTTACCATGTAATCGAGTTAGTTTTGTTAGGGATTGATCCATAGTATCCACTATGTTCTAAGATTGATGTTGCTATGACTTTGTTATGCTTAATGCCTGTCACTAGGGCCCGAGTGCCATGATTTTAGATCTGAACCTATTATGTTTTCACGAATATATGTGTGTTCTTGATCCTATTTTTCAAGTCAATAGTCATCGACTATGTGTTATGATCCGGCAACCCCGAAGTGACAATAGTCGGGACCACTCCCGGTGATGACCGTAGTTTGAGGAGTTCATGTATTCACTATGTGTTAATGCTTTGGCCCGGTACTCTATTAAAAGGCAGCCTTAATATCCCTTAGTTTCCAATAGGACCCCGCTTCCACGAGAGGGTAGGACAAAATATGTCATGCAAGTTCTTTCCCATAAGCACGTATGACTATATTCGAAATACATGCCTACATTACATTGATGATCTGGAGCTAGTTCTGTGTCACCCTATGTTATAACTATTACATGAGGAATCGCATCCGACATAATTATCCATCACTAATCCAATGCCTACGAGCTTTTCACATTTTGCTTGTTGCTTATTTACTTTTCCGCTGCTACTATTACAACCACTACAAAAATACTACCGTTACTTTTATTGCCGTTACCGTTACTTCCATATTACTTTGGTACTAAATTACCTTGCTGCAGATACTAAGTTTTCCAGGTGTGGTTAAATTGACAACTCAACTGCTAATACTTAAGAGTATTCTTTGGCTCCCCTTGTGTCGAATCAATAAATTTGGGTTGAATACTTTACCCTCGAAAACTGTTGCGATCCCCTACACTTGTGGGTTATCAAGACTATTTTCTGGCGCCGTTGCCGGGACATAGCTATATTCTTTAAGTCACTTGGGATTTATATCTGTTGATCACTATAAAGAACTTGTAAGACTCAAAAACCAAGATTTATCCCTCAACTACGAGGGGAGGTAAGGAACTGACATCTAGCTCTGCACTTGATTCACCCTCTATTATGAGTAAACTTGCGACACCTACTCCTGCTATTGAATCTGATATGTCACATGTCCTTGATGATGCTACTTCTGCTATGTATGATGAAACTACTTCTATGCTTGATAATATTGTGCCACTAGGTGAATTTCTTGATGAACAAATTGCTAAGGTTAGGGAGAATGCAAATATTGAAACTGATAGTATTGATGAAATTGATGATGAAGATTCTCCCCCTAGATATGAATTGCCTGTTATTCCTGAGGGTTATGTTATGGATGAAGAAACTGCTAGAGACTTTCTTGCTTACAACGATAGATATGATCTTAAGAAATTATTAGCTAAGCTGAAAGAAAAGTCTTTGAAATGAAATATGACCCTGCTTTTGCTACTTCACCTATCTTCGTTACTGATAAGGATTATGATTTCTCTGTTGACCCCGAGTTAATTACTTTGGATGAATCTGATCCTTTCCATGGCTATGAATCTAAAACTGTTGTGGTACATCTTACTAAGTTGAATGATATAGCCACCCTGTTTACCAATGAGGAAAATATTCGTTATTACTATATCCTTAAGTTATTTCCGTTCTCGTTGAAGGGTGATGCTAAAACATGGTTTAATTCTCTTGATCCTGGTTGTGTGCGTAGTCCCGAGGATATGATTTATTACTTTTCTGCGAAATATTTTCCCACTCATAAGAAACAAGCTGCCTTACGGGAAATATATAATTTTGTGCAAATTGAAGAAGAGAGTCTCCCACAAGCTTGGGAGATGCTTCTCCAATTACTTAATGCTTTTCCTGATCATCCTCTTTAGAGGAATTAAATACTTGATGTCTTTTATAACGGACTAACCGATGCTTCCAGAAACCACCTGTATAGTTGTGTTGGTTGTGTTTTCACGGAAAGAACTGTCGATCAAGCTGAATTACTATTGAATAATATGTTGACCAATGAAAACAATTGGACACTTCCTGAACCAGCCCCTAAGCCAACTCCGAAGAAAAGGAGTGTTCTATTTCTCAGTCCTGAAGATATGCAAGACGCAAAGAAATCTATGAAAGAAAAAGGTATTAAAGCTAAAGATGTTAATAATTTACCACCTATTGAAGAAATACATGGTCTTGATAACCCGACACAGGTAGTAAAGGTGAATTCTCTTTATAGATTTGATGAAGGTGATATTCCTCGTTACAAGTCAGCTAGCCAATGCTTAGATGAGTTTGACAACTTCATTGTTAAACAAGAAAACTTCAATGCTTATGTTGGTAGACAATTGCAACGTAATGCTTACATGATTGAACACTTGAGTGATTATATGTCTAGAATTAAAGGTGAATTGCAACTCATTAGTAAACATGCTTATATGGTTACCACTCAAGTAGAACAAGTACTTAAAGCACAAAATGATTTTCTCAATGAATTAAATAGTAAGAAAAATGATAATGTTGTTAGAGTTATGACTAGAGGTTGTAAAATGAATCAGGAACCTCTGTATCCTGGAGGCCACCCTGAGAGAATTGAGCAACATTCTTAGAGAGCTAATTTAGATGCACCTAGTTCTTCTAAGAAGAAGAAAAAGAAAAATGATAGGACTTTGCATGCTTCTAGTGAACCTATAGCTGACACACCTGAGAATCCCAATGATATATCTATCTCTGATGCCGATACACAATCTGGTGATGAACATGAACCTAGTGATAATGTTAATGATGATGTTCATGATGATGCTCAACCTAGCAATGATAATGATGTAGAGATTGAACCTGCTGTTGATCTCGATAAACCACAATCAAAGAATAACCGTTATGATAAGAGAGACTTTGTTGCTAGGAAGCACAGTAAGGAAAGAGAAGCATGGGTTCAGAAACCCATGCCTTTTCCTCCTAAACCATCCAAGAAAAAGGATGATGAGGATTTTGAGCGCTTTGCTGAAATGATTAGACCTATCTTTTTGCGCATGCGTTTGACTGATATGCTTCAAACAAATCCTTATGCTAAGTATATGAAAGATATTATTACCAATAAAAGATACCCGAAGTTGAAATTTCTAGCACGCTTGCCAATTACACTTTTGAGAGTGGAATACCAAAGAAACTATGAGATCCAGGAGTACCCACTATACCTTGCTCCATTAAAAGAAACTATGTTAAAACTGCTTTGTGTGATCTTGGAGCCGGTGTTAGTGTCATGCCTCTCTCTTTATATCGTAGACTTTATTTGAGTAAGTTGACACCTACTGAAATATCTTTGAAAATGGCCGATAAATCAACTGCTGTACCCGTCGGTATTAGCGAGGCTATGCCTGTTGTGGTTGCAAATGTTACTATTCTATCAGACTTTGTTATCCTTGATATTCCTGAGGATGATAGTATGTCTATTATCCTTGGTAGACCCTTTTTAAATACTATAGGGGCTGTTATTGATTGCAACAAAGGCAATGTCACTTTTCATGTCAATGGTAATGAGCATACAGTAAACTTTCCGAGGAAACAACCTCAGGTCCACAGTATCAATTCTATTTGAAAAATTTCAACGATTACTATTGGAGGTTTTGAATTTCCTCTTCCTATTGTCAAGAAGAAATATGATATTCTTATTGTTGGAGACATGCATATCCCCATTGAGGTAACCTAGTGTTATTCAAAAATTCTCCGATTTCATGTTATTCGGAAAGAGTTTATTAACAAGACCTTATCAACCTTGTTAATGGACTCCTTTTGATGAGGATGAGATGGGTGAATCTAGATAGCACAACCTTTTGTACCCTCCTTTTACTTTCTGTTAAGTAGATTAAATAAAGCTAAAATAGTATTTTCTTTCTGTTTTCAGATTTATCCGTGCAATAAAAAATACCCCAAAAATAAAAGTTATCTAAATGCCCCGAAAATGAAATATGATTTTTTTTCCAGAATATTTAAGAATATTTGGCACTGAGAACACAACAGGGGGAGTCAGCACCTGGCCACAAGGGTGCAGGGCGCGCCCAACCCCCTGGGCGTGCCCCCTGCCTCGTGGGCCCCACGTGGCCCCCCTCCACTTATTCCTACACCCCACACTCCTTCCTCCCAAAAAAATCACTATCCAGCTCAAGCACGAGTTCTAGCTCATCTTGCTGCCATTTTTGATCTCCTTGCTCAAAGCTCCATTCACAAAACTGTTTGGGGAGATTGTTCCTTGGTATGTGACTCCTCCATTAGTTCAATTAGTTTTTGTTCTAGTGCTTTATTTATTGCAAATTTTTGCTGCTTTGGTGACCCTATTCTTGAGCTTGCATGCCAAATTTATGTGGTTCCAAGTAGTTCTAATGCATGATATAGTCTCTATGCACTTGTAGGAGTAGTTTCTATCAATCTTGGTGAGTTTGGTTGGAATTTATTTTGAGTCACTAAAAGTTTCAAAAATTATTCCAGAAAAAAATGCATAGGAAAATATTTCAAGGTGGTTCCTCAAGGAAACAAGGGCCAAGGCTCACGATAAATGAGCCAGACGATGAGTTACCAAGGGAAGCTTAAGTGCGGCCCTGTGAATGGCCGTTAGAAGAATTTATGATCCGGGCAAGAATCAAGGAAGAATTTTACACATATGTGCGTAATACGGATATTGAGAACTTCGAGTCAGATAAGTGCCCCCAATACGAGTACCTGACTGACACCTTTGTGAGAAGGTTTAAATTTACATCTTCACGTAACTCTCCCACTGTCTTGTTTGATCTCTATGATAAACCTTATACTATGGACTTAGAAGATTTTAATGATGCATGTAAACTTCCACAGTGGGGTAGTGTTGGTGAACCTCGCAAATCTGAGTATAAGCACTTTCTAGCTAGTATCACTATGGGGGAATATAGAGAAGTCACCCAAGCTACCATACGGAGCATTCATTTTCCTGCTATACACTATTTTGCTCTCTTCATTGGTAGATGCATTAACGGTAAAGATGAGGCTTGCCACATGTGTGTACCAGATCTTAGTGTCCTCAAAAGTTCGGTATTGGGTGATAGACAATATAATTTGGGAGCCATTGTTGCACGTAGGTTACATCATAATGGTTTGAATGGTGATCTGTTTGGTGGAATTTATGCAACTCGCTTGGCTAATTATCTTCATGTGCCCATACACGAGAATGATGCGGAGTTGCCTCATGCTTTTCTAGATTATAATGCCATGATTTGCCATCAATTCCTTGAAAGGGATGAAAAATCCCTCCAGTATCGACTAATCTTTGACAGACGTCGCACTGTCCATATTGCTCTCCCTGCTCCTACTTTCTTTGACTTCCAGGAAAAAGGGAGATATACTATAACCAGGGAGGAGGCCAATGAGTATCAGGACACGACGAGGGCAGCTCGCCTTCAGGATGCAGCTCGTCAAGCGGTAGCCGCTGCATCTTAGTATAACCCCAACTACGACTTTGGATATCCGTCAGGCCAGCACTGGCCATAGACCAACTTAGGCCAAAAGCCTAAGCTTGGGGGAGTACGTATTTCTCATCGACATTACATTCTTGTTCACACACTTATTCCAGTAGTCGTTGCTCACACTTTTTCATTGTACTATCCATGCTCGTTTCATTTCATTTCTTAGTCTTTTTCTTGTGTGTCAGAAAAACCTTAAGGAAAACAAAAAAAATAGTCACAACTTTTTAGCTAGTTTACTTTCTATGCCTGTAGTAGTAGTAATTAAAATAAAACCCAAAAAGATTTCTTGTTCTTCTTTTGCTTGTTGGGAGCTTTCCCGTGTAAATAGTTTCTTTTCTTTTCTTTGGGGGCCAATAGGAGAAGACCATGATGAAAATGTTTAGTGGCTCTTATATGCATTACTGTAGATTTAACCTTTGTCGGGACCGGTCCTTTAGTAAAATAATTACCGGAAGGCCGATCTTTTTATTAAACCAGCGAGGAATATTATTACCTGCTGGCAGGCAAATCCTTGACACAGAATTCTAGTACACTGAATATTATACAAGGTTGAGCTGGGGTTGCTCAACAATTTTATTACAAGCGCGCCAATATAATACATAGAGGCGAATATGACACAAGGCAGGGTGGCATACTACTAACTCGTAATAAAAGGTGGTGGATATGTCACAGTGAAGTGGGTGATGTGACTCCAATATATTACAGCTCATCGAGTATCGGAGTGAGACCCGATGAACTTATTTTGTGGTAGGCGGAAGCGGTTATAAAACAGTGATCAACTCCAGGATCGCAAGGGACTGACTGGGACTCCACTAAGCGTCGGACTCGCTATCGAACTCTTCATCCATCAGGTCGCCTTCTTCCACATCTGGCCAAATCAACAAGCTAGGTGAGTACTTTGAATGTACTCGCAAGACAGTTCGGACTTAAGATATAACAAATGCCAACATGATGCATATGAGTATTCCAGCAAAGTGCGACCGGAATTAACATGCCGTAAGTAAAGGTAGAAGTCGGGCGGTAATCCTCCCGAAATCCATAAGATAAAAGAAGGATACCAAACGAGTGTCTGAGGGACGCCTCGTAAGGAAAAATAATAAATGATAGCAGGCCACAGTCGGGCGTCTGAGCGACACCACATAAAGGGCTTATAGCAAAATAAATAACAAGACTGCCTCAGTCGGACGTCTGAGCGACATCGCATAAAGGGCTTATAAATAAAAAGAATGCCACAGTCGGACGTCTGAGCGACATCACAGAAAGGGCTTGTAAATAAAAGGAATGCCACAGTCGGACGTCTGAGCGACATCACATAAAGGG
>LR738714.1:587492152-587503455 GCA_902687465.1 Secale cereale
CTGGGATTTGTCACTCCGTATGACGGAGAGGTATCTCCGGGCCCACTTGGTAATGCATCATCTCAATGAGCTCAAAGTGACTAAGTAGTTAGTCACGGGATTATGTATTACGGAACAAGTAAAGAGACTTGCCGATAACGAGATTGAACTAGGTATAGAGATACCGACGATCGAATCTCGGGCAAGTAACATACCGACGAGACAAAGGGAACTGTATACGGGATTGCCTGAATCCTTGACATCGTGGTTCATCCGATGAGATCATCGAGGAACGTGTGGGAACCAATATGGGTATCCAGATCCCGCTATTGGTTATTGACCTGGGAGTGTCTCGGTCATGTCTGCATAGTTTCCGAACCCACAGGGTCTACACACTTAAGGTTCGGTGACGCTAGGGTTGTTAGTGAGAACAGTGCATGGTTACCGAAGGTTGTTCGGAGTCCCAGATGAGATCCCGGACGTGACGAGGGTCTCCGGAATGGTCCGGGGACGAAGATTGATATATAGGTTGAGAGTGATCGGAGTCCGGAAGTGTTCCGGGGAGCACCGAGAAGTCGGCGGATGACCGAAAGGGGTTTTCGGGGTCCCGGAAAGAGTTTCGGGCCTAATGGGCCACAAAGGGGAGACGCAATAGCCCTCATAGGGCTGTGCGCCCCCCCTGGGCCCTCTCCTCATGCGCCAAGGGGGCTGGCCCCCCTAGGGCTGCCGCACCCCTATGGAGTAGGGGGCAAGGCACTTGGGGGGGGGAACCCTAGCCCCTTGGCCGCCGCCCCCTCCCCATCTGCCCTGGCCGCCGCCCCTAGGGATAAACCCTAGGGCGCCCCCTCCCCTCTCTCCCCCCTATATAAAGAGAGGCAGAGGGAGGGCAGCCACACACGTTTGTGCCTCGGCGCTGCCCTCCCTCTCCCACAACTATCTTCGTCAATTCCGCGGTGCTTGGCGAAGCCCTGCTGGAATCCTCCACCACCATCTCCACCACGCCGTCGTGCTGCCGGTGTCTCCATCAACCTCTCCTTCCCCCTTGCTGGATCAAGAAGGAGGAGACGTCCCCGAGCTGTACGTGTGAAGAACGCGGAGGCACCGTTGCTTCGGTGCTAGGATCTTCGGCGATCTGAATCGCGGCGAGTACGACTCCATCAACCGCGTTCTTGAACGCTTCCGCTTAGCGATCTACAAGGGTATGTGGATCCAACTCTCCCCTCGTAGATGCATCTCCTAGATTGATCTTGGTGAGCGTAGGAAAATTTTTTGTTTCCCATGCAACGTTCCCCAACAGTGGCATCATGAGCTAGGTTCTTGCGTAGATGCTTTTACGAGTAGAACACAAAAGGGTTTGTGGGCGTTGATGTTTAGATTGCTTCCCTCCTTAGTCTTTCTTGATTCAGCGGTATTATGGGATGAAGCGGCCCGGACCAACTTTACATGTCCACGTACATGAGACCGGTTCCATCGACAGACATGTGACTTTTGTTGCATAAGATGGCTGGCGGGTGTCTGTCTCTCCTATCTTAGTTGAATCGGAATAGAAAAAGGCGGTCCTTGTAGAAGGTTAAATAGCAACTTAAATATCACCGTTGTGGCTTTGCGTAGGTAAGAAGCGTTCTTGCTAGATACCCATAGCAGCCACGTAAAACATGCAACAACAAATTAGAGGACGTCTAACTTGTTTTTGCAGGGTATGTATGTGATATGATATGGCCAATGACATGATGAGATATATTTGATGTATGAGATGATCATGTTGTAATAGTTAATATCGACTTGCATGTCGATGTATATGGCAACCGGCAGGAGCCATAGGGTTGTCTTTAATTTTTGTATGACCTGCGTGTCAATCATTAAGCGCTATGTAATGCTTTACTTTATCGCTAAACGGTAGCAATAGTAGTAAGAGCATGGTGGGCGCGCGACAACCCCGATGGCGACACGATGATGGAGATCATGATGATGGGGATCATGGTGTTGCGTCGGTGACGATGGAGATCATGCCGGTGCTTTGGAGATGGAGATCAAAAGCACGAGTTGATGGCCATATCATGTCACTTATGATTTGCATGTGATGTTAATCCTTTTATGCATCTTATTTTGCTTAGGACGACGGTAGCATTATAAGATGATCCCTCACTAAAATTTCAAGATAAAATTGTGTTCCCCCCGAGTGTGCGCCGTTGCGAAGGTTCGTCGTTTCGAAGCACCACGTGATGATCGGGTGTGATAGACTCTACGTTCGCATACAACGGGTGCAAGCCAGTTTTGCACATGCAGAACACTCGGGTTAGACTTGACGAGCCTAGCATGTACAGACATGGCCTCGGAACACGAAAGACCGAAAGGTCGAGCATGAGTCATATAGTAGATATGATCAACATGTAGATGTTCACCATTGACACCACCTCATCTCACGTGATGATCGGACTTGGGTTGGTGGATCTGGATCATGTCACGCTCGAATGACCAGAGGGATGTCAATTTGAGTGGGAGTTATAAGTAATTTGATTAGTTAAAACTCACTTATCATGAACAATAGTCTAAGATGTCTTTGCAAATCTTTTGTTGTAGATGGCTCACGCAGTAGCTCCCCTGAATTTTAATGCGTTCCTAGAGAAAGCTAAACTGAAAGATGATGGGAGCAACTTTGTGGACTGGCTCCGCAATCTGAGGATCATCCTCACAGCTGCCCAAAAGGTTTATGTCCTAAGTGCACCGCTAGGTGAACCCCCCGCTCCGGCCTCTGTGGACGTTATGAACGCCTGGCAGACGCGCTCGGATGACTACTCAGTTGTGCAGTGTGCCATGTTGTATAGCTTGGAAGGAGGACTTCAAAGGCGTTTTGAACGTCATGGAGCATATGAGATGTTCCAGGAGTTGAAGTTCATCTTTGAAAAGAATGCTAAGATCGAGAGGTATGAGACCACCGATAAATTCTTTGCTTGCAAGATGGAGGAGAATTCGTCTGTCAGTGAGCACTTACTGAAGATGTCTGGGTACTATACCCGCATAGCTGATCTGGGACTTGTGTTCCCGGAGGAGGCTATCATTGAAAGAATTCTCCAGTCACTCCCACCTAGCTACAAGAGCTTCGTGCAGCAGTATAACATGCAAGGGATGAACAAGTCCATCGCCGAGCTGTTTTCAATGCTGAAAGTCGCTGAGGCAGACATCGAGAAGGAGTATCAAGTGTTGATGGTCAATAAAACTACCAGTTTCAAGAGAAATGGCAAGGGCAAGAAGGGTAACTCTAAGAAGGGTGGCAAGGCAGTTGCTCATCCAGTGAAGAAACCCAAGGCTGGGCCTAAGCCAGAGACTGAGTGTTTCTATTGCAAGGGGAACGACCACTGGAAGCGGAACTGCCCCAAGTATCTGGCAGACAAGAAGGGGGCCAACAACAACAAGCAAGGTATATGTGATATACATGTTATTGATGTGTACCTTACCAACTCTCGTTGTAGTGCCTGGGTATTTGATACCGGTTCGGTTGCTCACATTTGCAACTCTAAACAGGAACTACGGAATAAATGGAGGCTGGCGAAGGACGAAGTGACGATGCGCGTGGGGAATGGTTCCAAGGTTGATGTGATCGCCGTCGGCACGCTCGCTCTTCGATTACCATCGGGATTAGTTATGAACCTGAATAATTGTTATTTAGTGCCTGCGTTGAGCATGAACATTATATCTGGATCTTGTTTATTGCGAGACGGTTACTCATTTAAATCAGAGAATAAAGGTTGTTCTATTTATATGGGTAATATCTTTTATGGTCATGCACCCGAAGTAGGGGGTTTATTCTTATTGAATCTCGATAGTGATGATACACATGTTCATAACATTGATGCCAAAAGATGTAGAGTTGATAACAATAATACCACTTTCTTGTGGCACTGCCGTCTGGGTCATATCGGCGTGAAACGCATGAAGAAGCTCCATGCTGATGGACTTTTGGAGTCTCTTGATTTTGAATCACTTGACACATGCGAGTCGTGCCTCATGGGCAAGATGACAAGGACCCCGTTTTCAGGAACAATGGAACGGGCAAGTGACTTGTTGGAAATCATACATACTGATGTGTGTGGTCCGATGAGTGTCACGGCGCGCGGTGGATATCGTTATTTTCTCACCTTCACTAACGACTTAAGTAGATATGGGTATATTTACTTGATGAAGCATAAGTCTGAAACGTTTGAAAAGTTCAAGCAGTTTCAGAGTGAAGTTGAGAATCATCGTAACAAGAAGATCAAGTTCCTACAATCTGATCGAGGGGGAGAGTATCTGAGTTATGAGTTTGGCAATCACTTAAGAAAATGTGGAATTGTTTCACAGTTGACGCCACCTGGAACACCACAGCGTAATGGTGTGTCCGAACGTCGTAATCGAACCCTATTAGATATGGTGCGTTCTATGATGTCTCTTGCCGATTTGCCACTATCGTTTTGGGGATATGCGTTAGAGACAGCTGCATTCACTTTAAATAGGGCTCCATCTAAGTCCGTTGAGACAACACCGTATGAACTATGGTTTGGTAAGAAACCTAAGTTGTCTTTTCTCAAGGTTTGGGGTTGCGATGCTTATGTCAAAAGGCTTCAGCCAGAAAAGCTCGAACCCAAAGCGGACAAATGTGTCTTCATAGGATACCCAAAAGAAACTGTTGGGTACACCTTCTATCTTAGATCCGAGGGCAAAGTGTTTGTCGCTAAGAACGGGTCCTTTCTCGAGAAAGAGTTTCTCGCGAAAGAATTGAGTGGGAGGAAGGTAGAACTTGATGAGGTTATTGAACCTCTGCTTCAACCAGAGAGTAGCGCAGCACAGAAAGATGTTTTTGTGGAGCCTGCAGAGGTTGAAGAGGAAGCCAATGATGATGATCAAGAAGCTTCTGATCAAGTTACTACCGAACCTCGTAGGTCGACAAGGGTACGCACTGCACCTGAGTGGTATGGTAACCCTGTCTTGGAGGTCATGTTGTTGGACAACAGTGAACCTACGAGCTATGGAGAAGCGATGGTGGGCCCGGATTCCGACAAATGATTAGAGGCCATGAAATCCGAGATGGGATCCATGTATGAAAACAAAGTATGGACTTTGGAAGTATTACCTGAAGGGCGGAAGGACATTCAGAATAAATGGATTTTTAAGAGGAAGACGGACGCTGACGGAAATGTCACCGTGTATAAAGCTCGACTTGTGGCAAAGGGTTTTTCACAAGTTCAAGGAATTGACTACGATGAGACTTTCTCACCCGTAGCGATGCTTAAATCCGTCCGAATCATGTTAGCAATAGCTGCGTATTTCGATTATGAAATTTAGCAGATGGATGTCAAAACAGCGTTCCTTAACGGCTTTCTTAAGGAAGAGTTGTATATGATACAACCGGAAGGTTTTGTCGATCCAGAGAATGCTGACAAAGTTTGCAAACTCCAGCGTTCCATTTATGGACTGGTGCAAGCGTCTCGGAGTTGGAATCTTCGCTTTGATGAGGTGATCAAAGCGTTTGGGTTTGTACAAGTTTACGGAGAAGCTTGTATTTACAAGAAAGTGAGTGGGAGCTCTATAGCGTTTCTAATATTATATGTGGATGACATATTGCTGATTGGAAACAATATAGAATTTTTGGATAGCGTGAAGGGGTATTTGAACAAGAGTTTTTCGATGAAGGACCTCGGTGAAGCTGCTTTCATATTGGGCATCAAGATCTATAGAGATAGATCAAGACGCTTGATAGGACTTTCACAAAGTACATACCTTGATAAAGTTTTGAAGAAGTTCAAAATGGATCAATCCAAGAAGGGGTTCTTGCCGGTATTGCAAGGTACAAAGTTGAGTAAGACTCAATGCCCAGTGACTGCGGAAGATAGAGAAAAGATGAGTGTCATCCCCTATGCTTCAGCCATAGGCTCTATCATGTATGCAATGCTGTGCACAAGACCAGATGTCAGCCTTGCCATAAGTATGGCCGGAAGGTTTCAAAGTAATCCTGGTATGGATCACTGGACGGCGGTCAAGAATATCCTAAAGTACCTGAAAAGGACTAAGGAGATGTTTCTCGTTTATGGAGGTGATCAAGAGCTCGTCGTAAAGGGTTACGTCGATGCAAGCTTTGACACTGATCCGGATGACTCTAAGTCTCAAACCGGATACGTATATATTCTCAACGGGGGAGCGGTAAGCTGGTGCAGTTCCAAGCAAAGCGTGGTAGCCGATTCTACATGCGAAGCGGAGTACATAGCTGCCTCGGAGGCGGCGAAGGAAGGTGTCTGGATGAAGGAGTTCATGACAGATCTTGGAGTCGTGCCTAGTGCATTGAACCCAATGACTCTGTTCTGTGACAACACTGGTGCCATTGCTCTAGCCAAGGAACCAAGGTTTCACAAGAGGACCAGACACATAAAGCGACGCTTCAATTCCATCCGCGATTCAGTCAAGGAGGAGGACATAAGCATTTGCAAAGTACACACGGATTTGAATGTTGCAGATCCGTTGACTAAGCCTCTTCCACGGGCTAAGCATGATCAACACCAAGACTCTATGGGTGTTAGATTCATTACCTTGTAATGCTAGATTATTGACTCTAGTGCAAGTGGGAGACTGTTGGAAATATGCCCTAGAGGCAATAATAAAAGAGTTATTATTATATTTCCTTGTTCATGATAATCGTTTATTATCCATGCTATAACTGTATTGATTGGAAACTCAAATACATGTGTGGATAAATAAGACAAACTTTGTGTCCCTAGTAAGCCTCTTCAGGACTAGCTCGTTGATCAAAGATGACCGCGGTTTCCAGGTCATAGACATGAGTTGTCATTTGATAACGGGATCACATCATTAGGAGAATGATGTGATGGACGAGACCCAAATGTTAAACATAGCTTTTGATCGTATCAGTTATCGCTATAGTTTTCTACATGTCAAGTATAAGTTCCTATGACCATGAGATCATGTAACTCACTGATACCGTAGGAGTGCTTTGTGTGTGCCAAACGTCGCAACGTAACTGGGTGACTATAAAGGTACTCTACAGGTATCTCCGAAGGTGTCTGTTGAGTTGACATGGATCGAGACTGGGATTTGTCACTCCGTGTGACGGAGAGGTATCTCCGGGCCCACTCGGTAATACATCATCTCAATGAGCTCAAAGTGACTAAGTAGTTAGTCACGGGATTATGTATTACGGTAACGAGTAAAGAGACTTGCCGGTAACGAGATTGAACTAGGTATAGAGATACCGACGATCGAATCTCGGGCAAGTAACATACCGACGAGACAAAGGGAACTGTATACGGGATTGCCTGAATCCTTGACATCGTGGTTCATCCGATGAGATCATCGAGGAACGTGTGGGAACCAATATGGGTATCCAGATCCCGCTATTGGTTATTGACCTGGGAGTGTCTCGGTCATGTCTGCATAGTTTCCGAACCCGCAGGGTCTACACACTTAAGGTTCGGTGACGCTAGGGTTGTTAGTGAGAACAGTGCATGGTTACCGAAGGTTGTTCGGAGTCCCGGATGAGATCCCGGACGTGACGAGGGTCTCCGGAATGGTCCGGAGACGAAGATTGATATATAGGATGAAAGGTTTCGGAGTCCGGAAGTGTTCCGGGGAGTATCGGGAAATCGGCAAATGACCGAAAAGGGTTTCGGGGGTCCCGGAAGGAGTTTCGGGCCTAATGGGCCACAAAGGGGGGACACAACAGCCCTCATAGGGCTGTGCGCCCCCCCTGGGCCCTCTCCTCATGCGCCAAGAGGGGAAACCCTAGCCCCAGGGGGCGCCAACCCCTTCCCCTTTGCCCTGGCCGCCGGCCCCTAGGGGAAACCCTAGGGCGCCCCCTCCCCTCTACTCCCCCTATATAAAGAGAGGCAGAGGGAGGGCAGCTACACACGTTCGTGCCTCGGTGCTGCCCTCCCTCTCCCACTACAATCTTCGTTTTCCCGCGGTGCTTGGCGAAGCCCTGCAGGAATCCTCCACCACCATCTCCACCACGCCGTCGTGCTGCCGGTGTCTCCATCAACCTCTCCTCCCCTTCTTGCTGGATCAAGAAGGAGGAGACGTCCCCGAGCTGTACGTGTGAAGAACGCGGAGGCACCGTTGCTTCGGTGCTAGGATCTTCGGCGATCTGAATCGCGGCGAGTACGACTCCATCAACCGCGTTCTTGAACGCTTCCGCTTAGCGATCTACAAGGGTACGTGGATCCAACTCTCCCCTCGTAGATGCATCTCCTAGATTGATCTTGGTGAACGTAGGAAAAAATTTTGTTTCCCATGCAACGTTCTCCAACAGTGGTATCAGAGCTAGGATCTTGCGTAGATGCTTTCACGAGTAGAACACAAAAGGGTTTGTGGACGTTGATGTTTAGATTGCTTCCCTCCTTAGTCTTTCTTGATTCAGCGGTATTATGGGATGAAGCGGCCCGGACCAACTTTACATGTCCACGTACATGAGACCGGTTCCATCGACAGACATGTGACTTTTGTTGCATAAGATGGCTGGCGGGTGTCTGTCTCTCCTATCTTAGTTGAATCGGAATAGAACAAGGCGGTCCTTGTAGAAGGTTAAATAGCAACTTAAATATCACCGTTGTGGCTTTGCGTAGGTAAGAAGCGTTCTTGCTAGATACCCATAGCAGCCACGTAAAACATGCAACAACAATTTAGAGGACGTCTAACTTGTTTTTGCAGGGTATGTATGTGATATGATATGGCCAATGACATGATGAGATATATTTGATGTATGAGATGATCATGTTGTAATAGTTAATATCGACTTGCATGTCGATGTATACGGCAACCGGCAGGAGCCATAGGGTTGTCTTTAATTTTTGTATGACCTGCGTGTCAATCATTAAGCGCTTTGTAATGCTTTACTTTATCGCTAAACGGTAGCAATAGTAGTAAGAGCATGGTGGGCGCGCGACAACCCCGATGGCGACACGATGATGGAGATCATGATGATGGGGATCATGGTGTGGCGCCGGTGACGATGGAGATCATGCCGGTGCTTTGGAGATGGAGATCAAAAGCACGAGATGATGGCCATATCATGTCACTTATGATTTGCATGTGATGTTAATCCTTTTATGCATCTTATTTTGCTTAGGACGACGGTAGCATTATAAGATGATCCTTCACTAAAATTTCAAGATAAAATTGTGTTCCCCCCGAGTGTGCGCCGTTGCGAAGGTTCGTCGTTTCGAAGCACCACGTGATGATCGGGTGTGATAGACTCTACGTTCGCATACAACGGGTGCAAGCCAGTTTTGCACATGCAGAACACTCGGGTTAGACTTGACGAGCCTAGCATGTACAGACATGGCCTCGGAACACGGAGGACCGAAAGGTCGAGCATGAGTCATATAGTAGATATGATCAACATGTTGATGTTCACCATTGACACCACCTCATCTCACGTGATGATCGGACTTGGGTTGGTGAATTTGGATCATGTCACGCTCGAATGACCAGAAGGTTTTGTCGATCCAAAGAATGCTGACAAAGTATGCAGGCTCCAGCGTTCCATTTATGGGCTGGTGCAAGCATCTCGGAGTTGGAATCTTCGCTTTGATGAGGTGATCAAAGCGTTTGGGTTTATACAAGTTTACAATGAAGCTTGTATTTACAAGAAAGTGAGTGGGAGCTCTATAGCGTTTCTGATATTATATGTGGATGACATATTGCTGATTGGAAACAATATAGAATTTTTGGATAGCGTGAAGGGGTATTTGAACAAGAGTTTTTCGATGAAGGATCTCGGTGAAGCTGCTTTCATATTGGGCATCAAGATCTATAGAGATAGATCAAGACGCTTGATAGGACTTTCACAAAGTACATACCTTGATAAAGTTTTGAAGAAGTTCAAAATGGATCAATCCAAGAAGGGGTTCTTGCCGGTATTGCAAGGTACAAGGTTGAGTAAGACTCAATGCCCAGTGACTGCGGAAGATAGAGAAAAGATGAGTGTCGTCCCCTATGCTTCAGCCATAGGCTCTATCATGTATGCAATGCTGTGCACAAGACCAGATGTCAGCCTTGCCATAAGTATGGCCGGAAGGTTTCAAAGTAATCCTGGTATGGATCACTGGACAGCGGTCAAGAATATCCTAAAGTACCTGAAAAGGACTAAGGAAATGTTTCTCGTTTATGGAGGTGATCAAGAGCTCGTCGTAAAGGGTTACGTCGATGCAAGCTTTGACACTGATCTGGATGACTCTAAGTCTCAAACCGGATACGTATATATTCTCAACGGGGGAGCGGTAAGCTGGTGCAGTTCCAAGCAAAGCGTGGTAGCCGATTCTACATGCGAAGCGGAGTACATAGCTGCCTTGGAGGCGGCAAAGGAAGGTGTCTGGATGAAGGAGTTCATGACAGATCTTGGAGTTGTGCCTAGTGCATTAAACCCAATGACTCTGTTTTGTGACAACACTGGTGCCATTGCTCTAGCCAAGGAACCAAGGTTTCACAAGAGGACCAGACACATAAAGCGACGCTTCAATTCCATCCGCGATTCAGTCAAGGAGGAGGACATAAGCATTTGCAAAGTACATACGGATTTGAATGTTGCAGATCCGTTGACTAAGCCTCTTCCACGGGCTAAGCATGATCAACACCAAGACTCTATGGGTGTTAGATTCATTACCTTGTAATGCTAGATTATTGACTCTAGTGCAAGTGGGAGACTGTTGGAAATATGCCCTAGAGGCAATAATAAAAGAGTTATTATTATATTTCCTTGTTCATGATAATCGTTTATTATCCATGCTATAATTGTATTGATTGGAAACTCATATACATGTGTGGATAAATAGACAAACTTTGTCTCCCTAGTAAGCCTCTTCAGGACTAGCTCGTTGATCAAAGATGACCACGGTTTCCAGGTCATAGACATGAGTTGTCATTTGATAACGGGATCACATCATTAGGAGAATGATGTGATGGACGAGACCCAAACGTTAAACATAGCTTTTGATCGTATCAGTTATCGCTATAGTTTTCTGCATGTCAAGTATAAGTTCCTATGACCATGAGATCATGTAACTCACTGACACCGTAGGAGTGCCTTGTGTGTGCCAAACGTCGCAACGTAACTGGGTGACTATAAAGGTACTCTACAGGTATCTCCGAAGGTGTCTGTTGAGTTGACATGGATCGAGACTGGGATTTGTCACTCCGTATGACGGAGAGGTATCTCCGGGCCCACTTGGTAATGCATCATCTCAATGAGCTCAAAGTGACTAAGTAGTTAGTCACGGGATTATGTATTACGGAACAAGTAAAGAGACTTGCCGATAACGAGATTGAACTAGGTATAGAGATAC
>LR738714.1:587503643-587536368 GCA_902687465.1 Secale cereale
AACCCTAGCCCCTTGGCCGCCGCCCCCTCCCCATCTGCCCTGGCCGCCGCCCCTAGGGATAAACCCTAGGGCGCCCCCTCCCCTCTCTCCCCCCTATATAAAGAGAGGCAGAGGGAGGGCAGCCACACACGTTTGTGCCTCGGCGCTGCCCTCCCTCTCCCACAACTATCTTCGTCAATTCCGCGGTGCTTGGCGAAGCCCTGCTGGAATCCTCCACCACCATCTCCACCACGCCGTCGTGCTGCCGGTGTCTCCATCAACCTCTCCTTCCCCCTTGCTGGATCAAGAAGGAGGAGACGTCCCCGAGCTGTACGTGTGAAGAACGCGGAGGCACCGTTGCTTCGGTGCTAGGATCTTCGGCGATCTGAATCGCGGCGAGTACGACTCCATCAACCGCGTTCTTGAACGCTTCCGCTTAGCGATCTACAAGGGTATGTGGATCCAACTCTCCCCTCGTAGATGCATCTCCTAGATTGATCTTGGTGAGCGTAGGAAAATTTTTTGTTTCCCATGCAACGTTCCCCAACAACATAAGGCCAAGATTCAGAGTCTAGTAATCTGATGTTTGAGAAACAACTGGATAAACATGTCTAATACCGTGAGAAAACGTAGAAGTGCATCAGAAAATCTTGTAAACTGAGATTGTGGCGTACCTAAAATAGCACAGCCTATGCAGGTAACAACTTGCTTGTTGCATTCTTTCAAAGCCTTTCTGTTCCTATCAGAAACTCTTCCCATCAATCACAATACATGTTATTCAGATAATTCACATGACCCTGTTGCTACCTGTAGCCTGCACCCTTTGCAAGGAACATAAGATGCAGATATCTTTGTCTTTGGAGTCATTAGATGCAACCACAAAAAAAACTTACCTTGCTGGCGTGCAAAGTCTCATGTGAGCGACAACATCGCAGGCAGGGAGATCTGATGGCTCATGGACAATGACCAGGTGCGCTTTTTCCTCGGCTCCATTGTGCTCTTCTCCATGATCTCCTTCATTTTTCTCCACGACCTCGACGCCGTACGTCAGATCGTTGTCTTCACTCCCGCTCGATGTGGCCCTATTTGAACCTAATGCATAATATATCTGGTGCTTCTCCTCTTCACGTGCTTCCCAACTAATGGCACATCAGAACACAACCTTTCCATTGGTAATTTAATCAATGAATTCCCGAATTAAAATCCGTCCTTTTAAGATCTCACAAGCTATCGAATTCTCAACACAACAAACGGGTGCCAGAGCAAATAAATTCATCAACGGCAACCAACGAAGATCATCCTAAACTCCTAATGGCGGCGACACATGAAGAACCTAATTCATTGGGTAAAATACCTTGGCAGGTGCACGTAGCGCACTATAGCAAGCGATGCCGGTGGAGATCTTCAGCTCTCGATCTCATCGTTGCTGGGAGAGCGGATAGATGGAGCGGAAGAGAAGGAGCGGTTGGAGGGGAACATGGAAGGCAGCATGGTAAGGCAACGTTCACGCGGGGTCAAGAGGAGATCGGTCGGGAGGTGGACGGCGCCAGGAAGGTTGCGAGGCAGGAGAACGACAGTGATGGCGGCGGCGCTAGAGAAGAGGGATAGCAAGCAGCAGAGGTGAGGGGAACGAACGGATGCACAACACAGTTAAGCCCACGAGGCCCAATTAGACAGTAGACGCCCAATTTTGTCATCGGAGTAGCGGCCCAACACGGTTATCAATCGTTGGTAGTAATAAAGAAGCAAGCGTTACCTGGGATTCACACCAATATACGATTGGAAATGCTCAAAAGTGACCATCGAACGGCTGGGGACGTGGATGGCCTGGGAGGGCAGGAAAACTGCGCAGTTATAATATATCTAAATAGGATTGCAATCCTATTCCTAGTAGGATTGCACCCTAGGCGCGCCATAGAGGGGCCGACCGGCCTCCCCCTTGCTCCTTTATATACGGGGGCAGAGGGCACCCTAGGACACACAAGTTGATCAGTTGATCTCTCCCAACCGTGTGTGGTGCCCCCCTCCACAGTAACATACCTCGGTCATATCGTTGCAGCGCTTAGGCGAAGCCCTGCGACGGTAACTTCATCATCTCCATCACCACGCCGTCGTGCTAACGAAACTCTCCCGTGAAGCTCAACTGGATCAAGAGCTCGTGGGACGTCATCAAGCTGAACGTGTGCTGAACGCGGAGGTGCCGTAGGTTCGGTACTTGATCGGTTGGATCACGAAGAAGTTCAACTACATCAACCGCGTCATTAGACGCTTCCGCTCCCGGTCTACGAGGGTACGTAGACACACTCTCCCCTCTTGTTGCTATGCATCTGGTAGATAGATCTTGCGTGATCGTAGGAAAATTTTGAAAATACTACGTTCCCCAACAGTGGCATCATGAGCCAGGTCTATGCATAGAAGATATGCACGAGTAGAACACAAGTGAGTGGTGGATGATACTAGTCATACTGCTTACCAGCATGTCATACTTTGCTTCGGCGGTATTGTGAGATGAAGCGGCCCGGACCGACATTACGCGTACGCTTACGCGAGACTGGTTTCACCGTTATGAGCACTCGTTGTTTAATGGTGACTGGCGGGTGTCTGTCTCTCTCACTTTATCTGAATGAAGTGTTACTATGCCCGGTCCTTGTGAAGGTTAATACAGCACATACTTGACGAAAGATCGTTGTGGTTTTGTATGCGTAGGTAAGAACGGTTCTTGCTAAGCCCGTAGCAGCCACATAAAACTTGCAACAACAAAGTAGAGGACGTCTAACTTGTTTTTGCAGGGCATGTTGTGATGTGATATGGTCAAGACATGATGAGTTATACGGTTTTGCATGAGATGATCATGTTTTGTAAGGTTATCGGCAACTGGCAGGAGCCATATGGTTGTCGCTCTATTGTATGAAATGCAATCACCATGTAATTACTATACTTTATCACTAAGCGATAGCGATAGTCGTTGAAGCAATAGTTGGCGAGACGACAACGATGCTACGATGGAGATCATGGTGTCGCACCGGTGACGAAGGTGGTCACGACGATGCTTTGGAGATGGAGATCAAAAGCACAAGATGATTATGGCCATATCATGTCACATATTTTGATTGCATGTGATGTTTATCTTATTATGCTTCTTATTTTCCTGAGTACGACGGTAGCATTATAAGATAATCCCTTACCAAATTTCAAGGTATAATTGTTCTCCCTGAGTATGCACCGTTGCGAAAGTTTGTCGTGCCGAGACACTACGTGATGATCGGGTGTGATAAGCTCTACGTTCAAATACAATGGGTGTAAGCCAGTTTTTGCACACGCAGAATACTCGGGTTAAACTCGACAAGCCTAGCATATGCAGATATGGCCTCGGAACACTGGAGACCAAAAGGTCGAGCGTGAATCATATATTAGATATGATCAACATAAGATGTTCACCATTGAAACTACTCCATCTCATGTGATGATCGGACATGGTTTAGTTGATTTGGATCACGTGATCATTTAGATGACCGGAGGGATGTCTATCTAAGTGGGAGTTCTTAAGTAATATGACTAAATTGAACTTTAATTTATCATGAACTTAGTCCTGATAGTTTTTGCATATCTATGTTGTTGTAGATCAATGGCCCGTGCTACCTCCTTTGAATTTTAATGCATTCCTAGAGAAAGCTAAGTTGAAAGATGATGGTAGCAATTACACGGACTGGGTCCGTAACTTGAGGATTATCCTCATTGCTGCATAGAAGAATTATGTCCTTGAAGCACCGCTAGGTGACAAGCCCCCTCCCGCTAATGTAGACGCTTTGAACGTGTGGCAGACGCGTTCTGATGACTACATGATAGTTCAGTGTGCCATGCTTTACGGCTTAGAACCGGGACTTCAACGACGTTTTGAACATCATGGACCATATGAGATGTTCCAGGAGTTGAAGTTAATATTTCAAGCAAATGCCCAGATTGAGAAATATGAGATTTCCAATAAGTTCTACAACTGCAAGATGGAGGAGAATTGTCCTATGAGTGAACACTTGCTCAGAATGTCTGGGTACTACAATCATAGGACTCAACTTGGTTGCAAAGTTGACGAGGATAGTGTTATTGATAGAGTTCTTCAATCACTGCCACCAAGCTATAAAGGCTTCGTGATGAACTATAATATGCAAGGGGTGCAAAAGACAATTCCCTAGCTCTTCGCTATGCTCAAAGCTACGGAGGTAGAAATCAAAAAGGAGCATCAAGTGTTGATGGTTAAAAAGACCACCAGTTTCAATAAAAAGGGCATGGGAAATAAGGGGAACTTCAAGAAGAATAGCAAGACAGTTGCTACTCCCACAAAGAAACCCAAGTCTGGAGCCAAGCCTGAAACTGAGTGCTTCTACTGCAAAGGGAGTGGACACTGGAAGCGGAACTGCCCCAAGTATTTGGCGGATAAGAAGGATGGCAAGGTGAACAAAGGTATAAGTGATATACATGTTATTGATGCGTACCTTACTAATGCTCGTAGTAGTACCTGGGTATTTGATACCGGTTCGGTTGCTAATATTTGTAACTCGAAACAGGGACTACGGATTAAACGAAGATTGGCTAAGGACGAGGTGACGATGCACGTGGGAAATGGTTCCAAAGTCGATGTGATCGCCGTCGGCACGCTACCTCTACATCTACCTTCGGGGTTAGTTTTAGACCTAAATAATTGTTATTTGGTGCCAGCGTTAAGCATGAACATTATATCAGGATCTTGTTTGTTGCGAGACAGTTATTCATTTAAATCAGAGAATAATGGTTGTTCTATTTTTATGAATGATATCTTTTATGGTCATGCACCCTTGAAGAGTGGTCAATTCTTGTTGGATATCGATTGTAGTGATACACATATTCATAATATTGAAGCCAAAAGATGCAAGGTTAATAATGATAGTGCAACTTATTTGTGACACTGCAGTTTAGGTCATATTGGTGTAAATCGCATGAAGAAACTCCATAGTGATGGACTTTTAGAATCACTTGATTATGAATCACTTGGTGCTTGCAAACCATGCCTCATGGGCAAGATGACTAAAACTCCGTTCTCCGGAACTGTGGAGCGAGCAATAGATTTGTTGGAAATCATACATACTGATGTATGTGGAGCAATGTGTGTTGAAGCTCGTAGCGGGTATCGTTATTTTCTGACCTTCACTGATGATTTGAGCAGATATGGATATATCTACTTAATGAAGCACAAGTTTGAAACATTTGAAAAGTTCAAAGAATTTCAGAGTGAAGTAGAGAATCATCATAATAAGAAAATAAAGTTTCTGCAACATGATCGTGGAGGTGAATATTTGAGTTACGAGTTTGGTCTTCATCTGAAACAATGTGGAATAGTTTCAGAACTCACGCCATCCGGAACACCACAGCGTAATGGTGTGTCCGAACGTCGTAACCGCACTTTCTTGGATATGGTGCGATCTATGAAGTCTCTTACCGATTTACCACTATCGTTTTGGGGTTATGCTTTAGAGACAGCTGCATTCACGTTAAATAGGGCACGATTTAAATCCATTGAGACGACACCTTATGAACTATGGTTTGGCAAGAAACCAAAGTTGTCATTTCTTAAAGTTTGGGGCTGCGATGCTTATGTGAAAAAGCTTCAACCTAATAAGCTCGAACCCAAGTCGGAAAAATGTGTCTTCATAGGATACCCAAAAGAGACTGTTGGTTATACCTTCTATCACAGATCCAATGGCAAGATATTCGTTGCTAAAAATGGATCCTTTCTAGAGAAGGAGTTTCTCTCGAAAGAAGTGAGTGGGAGGAAAGTAGAACTTGATGTGGTAATTGTACCTTCCGCCGAATTGAAAAGTGGAACACCACAGAAACTAGTTCCAGTGATTCCTACACCAATTAGTGAGGAAGCTAATGATGATGATCATGAAACTTCAGACCAAGTTTCTACTGAACTTCGTAGATCAACCAGAGTACATTCCGCACCAGAGTGGTACGGTAACCCAGTTCTGGAAGTCATGTTACTAGACCATGATGAACCTACGAACTATGAGGAAGCGATGATGAGCCCAGATTCCGCAAAATGGCTTGAAGCCATGAAATCTGAGATGGGATCCATGTAGGAGAACAAAGTGCGGACTTTGGTTGACTTGCCCAATGATCGGCAAGCCATCAAAAATAAATGGATCTTCAAGAGGAAGACCGACGCAGACGGTAATGTTACAGTTTACAAAGCTCGACTTGTTGCGAAAGGGTTTCAACAAGTTCAAGGAGTTGACTATGATGGGACTCTCTCACCTGTAGCGATGCTTAAGTCTGTCTGAATCATGTTAGCAATTGCCGCATTTTATGATTATGAAATCTGGCAAATGGGCGTCAAAACTACATTCCTGAATGGATATCTCAAAGAAGAGTTGTATATGATGCAACCAGAGGGTTTTGTCGATCCAAAAGGTGCTAACGAAGTATGCAAGCTCCATCGATCCATCTATGGACTGGTGCAGGCATCTCGGAGTTGGAATATACGCTTTGATGAGGTGATCAAAGCATATGGTTTTATACAGACTTTTGGAGAAGCCTGTATTTACAAGAAAGTGAGTGGGAGCTTTGTAGCATTTCTGATATTATATGTGGATGCCATATTGTTTATTGGAGATGATATAGAATTTCTGGATAGCATAAAAGGACACTTGAATAAGAATTTTTCAATGAAAGACCCCGGTGAAGCTGCTTACATATTAGGCATCAAGATCTATAGAGATAGATCAAGACGCATAATTGGACTTTCACAAAGCACATACCTTGATAAAGTTTTGAAGAAGTTCAAAATGGATCAGTCAAAGAAAGGGTTCTTGCCTGTGTTACAAGGTGTGAAGTTGAGTAAGACTCAGTGCCCGACCACTGCAGAAGATAGAGAGAAAATGAAAGTCATTCCCTATGCCTCAGCCATAGGATCTATCATGTATGCAATGCTGTGTACCAGACCTGATGTGTGCCTTGCTATAAGTCTAGCAGGGAGGTACCAAAGTAATCCAAGAGTGGATCACTGGACAGCGGTCAAGAACATCCTAAAGTACCTGAAAATGACAAAGGATATGTTTCTCATGTATGGAGGTGACAAAGAGCTTGTCGTAAACGGTTATGTCGATTCCAGCTTTGACACTGATCCAGATGACTCTAAGTCACAAACCGGATATGTATTTTTATTAAATGGTGGAGCTGTTAGTTGGGGCAGTTCCAAGCAGAGCATCGTGGTGGGATCTACGTCTGAAGCGGAATACATAGCTGCTTCAGAAGCAGCAAATGAAGGAGTCTGGATGAAGGAGTTCATATCCGATCTAGGTGTAATACCTAGTGCATCGGGTCCAAATAAAATCTTTTGTGACAACACTGGAGCAATAGTCTTGGCGAAGGAATCCAGGTTTCACAAGAGAACAAAGCACATCAAAAGACGCTTCAATTCCATCCACGATCTAGTCAAGGAGGGAGACACAGATATTTGCAAAATACATACGGATCTGAATGTTGCAGACCCGTTGACTAAGCCTCTTCCACGGGCAAAACATGATCAGCACCAAGACTCCATGGGCGTTAGGGTCATTACTTTGTAATCTAGATTATTGACTCTAGTTCAAGTGGGAGACTGAAGGAAATATGCCGTAGAGGCAATAATAAAGATGTTATTTGTATTTCCTTATATCATGATAAATGTCTTTTATTCATGCTAGAATTGTATTAACCGGAAACTTAGTACATGTGTGTATACATAGACAAAACAGTATGTCCCTAGTATGCCTCTACTAGACTAGCTCGTTGATCAAAGTTGGTTATGTTTCCTAGCCATAGACATGAGTTGTCATTTGATCAACGTGATCACATCCTTAGGAGAATGATGTGATGGACATGATCCATCCATTAGCTTAGTACTATGATCGTTTAGTTTTACTGCTATTGCTTTCTTCATGACTTATACATGTTCCTATGACTATGAGATTATGCAACTCTTGAATACCGTAGGAACACCTTGTGTGCTATCAAACGTCACAAGGTAACTGGGTGATCATAAAGATGCTCTACAGGTGTCTTCGAAAGTGTTCGTGATGTTGGCATAGATAAAGAATAGGATTTGTCACTCCGAGTGTCGGAGAGGTATCTCTGGGCCCTCTCGATAATACACATCATAATAAGCCTTGCAAGCAAATGACTAATGAGTTAGTCACAGGATGATGTATTACGTAACGAGTAAAGAGACATGCCTGTAACGAGATTGAACTAGGTATAGAGATACCGACGATCGAATCTCGGGCAAGTAACATACCGATGACAAAAGGAACAACGTATGTTGTTATGCGGTTTGACCGATAAAGATCTTCGTAGAATATGTAGGAGCCAATATGAGCATCCAGGTTCTACTATTCGTTATTGACCGGAGATGAGTCTCGGTCATGTATACATAGTTCTCGAACCCGTAGGGTCCGCACGCTTAACGTTTGATGGCGATCGGTATTATGAGTTTATGAGTTTTGATGTACCGAAGGTAGTTCGGAGTCCCGGATGGGATCACGGACATGATGAGGAGTCTCGGAATGTCCGAGACGTAAAGATTGATATATTGGATGACAATATTCGGACACCGGAAGTGTTCTATAAAGTTTTGGAATTTACCGAAGTACCGGAGGGGTTACCGGACCCCCCCGGGGGAAAGTTGGGCCTTAGTGGGCCATAGGGGAGAAAGAGGGCAGCAGCCAGGAGGTGGCGCGCCCCCTCCCAAGGGCAGTCCGAATTGGACTAAGGGAGGGGGGCGCGGTCCCCTCTTTCCTTCCCCTTCTGTCCCTCTCTTTCCTTTCCCTCTTGGTGATTCCTACTAGGAATAGGATTGCAATCCTATTCCTAGTAGGATTGCACCCTACGCGCGCCATAGAGGGGCCGGCCGGCCTCCCCCTTGCTCCTTTATATACGGGGGCAGGGGGGCACCCTAGGACACACAAGTTGATTAGTTGATCTCTCCCAACCGTGTGCGATGCCCCCCTCCACAGTAACATACCTCGGTCATATCGTTGCGACGCTTAGGCGAAGCCGTGTGACGGTAACTTCATCATCACCGACACCACGCCGTCATGCTGACAAAACTCTCCCGTGAAGCTCAACCGGATCAAGAGCTCGTGGGACGTCATCAAGCTGAACGTGTGCTGAACGCGGAGGTGTCGTACGTTCGGTACTTGATCCGTTGGATCGCGAAGAAGTTCAACTACATCAACCGCGTCATTAGACGGTTCCGCTCCTGGTCTATGAGGGTACGTAGACACAGTCTCCCCTCTCGTTGCTATGCATCTGGTAGATAGATCTTGCATGATCGTAGGAAAATTTTGAAAATACTACGTTCCCCAGCACCGGATGACTAGGCGCAAGAAATTATGACCAGAATAGCTACCCGAGTTGTTCCCCTCCTGAGCTCGGAAGTATTGGGCGGCGTCGGTGATGCTCCTCGGGAGATCTACAAACACGCCTGGAAAACTCCACAACCGTGTCAGCCCAAGATATGTGACGCCCGAAGACCGACGTCCCAGAAGATTCCAGAAGATTCCAGAAGATTCCAGATGTTCCGGGTTGCCCGTGTGTTTGTTTGTGCTTGTGTTATTTATTTTTTGCATTGCATCATGTCATCATGCCATCATGTTATTTATTTTTGCATCTCAACCAAATAAATCATGTGGACCTTCGGTCCATTTAAATCGAGGGAAGAATGTCTTCTCTTTATAACATATAAAAGCCTCTCATTATTTTAGGGAGGTAAATTAAAATATTCCATTCTTTGGAATTACTCAAACACACTTGCATAATTTTCCCCATGTCTCTTAATTCTAGTTTCACCTTCTAAACCCTCCCTGTAATTCTTTTCCGTTGTTTCGAGGTTCCTCCAAAAATTTGAACATTTTTGGACACTTCAATAATTCACGTCTTAGTTCAAACCTATTTGAATTAAATTCAAATATGTTTGAATTATTTTTCCGAACTGGCCTTTTATATTTTTCTCCGGTCGTGCTCATGTTTATGATGCCGAGAAAAATAGCCTCTTGTGTTTTTGCCCTAACCCCCCTCCTCTTTCTTTCTTTTTTTCCTCGTAGTTGTTTTCTGCTAAGAGAAATTAAAAGGGGAAGGAGGCCCAGGCCAGCAGCCTTCCATCTCTCTCTCTCCCCAAGCCGCCAGGCCCAGCTCCACCTCCCTAAGCCGGCCCAGGCCTCCCCAGGCCTCAGCCCGACCGCTCCTAACCCTAGGACGCTCGCTCCCGCAGCCTCTCGATCCTCCCCGTTTTTCCCTTCCCCGCCGCCGCACTCACCTCACCCTCGAGCCCCCGCGCCCGATTCCTCGAGGGCTTGTCTCGTTCGCTCGCCAGAGCCCCATCGAGCCTCCCCTCGGTCGCCCTTCCTCCTGCGCCTCGCCCCCTGGCGCCCCGCGAGCGGCCGCCCTGACCCCTCCGCGTCCTCCTGCTCGGGCCTGCTCCGACGCGCCCGCGCCCGCGAGCCGCCCCGAGCGCGCCTGGCTCTCCACCGCATCGCCATGGGAGCCGCTCCGTCCGCGAGCTCCTCCCCGCATCCCGGCTCTCTCCCTCCGTTCCCGCGGCCAGGGGCCCCCGCCTCCAGAAGCCGGCGCCCCGAGCCCTCCGGTCCTCCGTCCAGGCTCCCTCCGCCCGAAGCGCGCCCTCCAGTCCTGCGCAGCGGCCCTCCTCCTCCCGCGGCCAGGGGCGCCCGCTGGACCTCCGCGACCGCGGCCTTCTTCCCTCCCAGCTCCAGGGGCGCGCCTCCCTCTGCCTGCGTCGAACCGCCCCGCACGTCGAGCCCCTGCAGCCCCCTCGCCGGGAGCAGCGGCCGGGCCCGATCTCCCCTCCAGGCGAGCGCGCGCCGCGGCCTCGTCCTTTCTCCTCGACCAAGGCAGCCACCCGCCGCGCAGGTCTTCTGCCTCGCCTCTTCGCCCGTCTTCAGCCCTGCGCGAGGCCCTCCTCTCCAAGTGGCTGCCGCCCAGCGCCCCAGGCCGGCGTAGCCCTTGCCGTCTCCATCTCCAGCAGTTCGAGCCGCTCCGAGAAGGCCCCGTCCTTTCCTGCTCAGAGACCGTGACCGCCCTGTTCTTGTTTTTTTGTGCTGCTGCTGTGTTGTTTGTGTACTGTTGTTTTTTT
This sequence comes from Secale cereale, assembly GCA_902687465.1. Taxonomy (NCBI): domain Eukaryota; kingdom Viridiplantae; phylum Streptophyta; class Magnoliopsida; order Poales; family Poaceae; genus Secale; species Secale cereale. The sequence continues at coordinate 587,514,787 of LR738714.1, forward strand.
TGTCAAGTGCACCGCAGGCAAGACCCGATCTCCGAATGCGCCAAGTACCTCTCCTCGCGACACGAACATCTACGGATTGAGTACATCTACGGAAACGAGTACCCCTACGCTCGACGACCCTCATGTACCACGACACGAACGGCTACGGAACAAGTACCCCTACATACGTGAACGACTACCGTCGCCGGAAACGAGTACCACTACGCTCGAAGACCATGTGTACCACTACCGTCGACATGTACATCTACGAGATCGTCTACTTCCACTACCGTCGCTCGAGACCGCGAGTACCACTACCGTCGCCCGAGTACCACTACGAGAACGACTACCTTCGGTGAAGAAATGAGAACATCTACTTCCTCTACAAATCGCGTGAACGACTCCTTCCTCTACGTCTCGAACCGCCCCGAAACGCACGCTTCGAAGGTATAACGAGACGACCCCGTGGATGACCCGTGAGATGCTTGCTTGTGTTGTATGAAATGTTTCCCGTGTGAGCTCCGTGCCCGTTTCACCTTTTGTCTTGTCCCTCGGTTGCCTCGTCACCGACTCGTGGGAACCCGGTAACGGGATCACCCCACCTTTCATCTCGTTTGACTCGCTCACGCCATCTTTCCTTTTGCACCGGACTCTCAACGAGTTACCGGAACCGAGATGTTGTGTTGCATCATTTTTCGGATCGTTGCCGTGGCACCTTTTCCTTCCACCGCGGTGACAATACTTCATATCCTCTTAAGTCAACCTTTAATTAATAATTGCATAAACTTGATCATGTCATCCGCATCATGTTAACAACACTAAATGCTTAATTGTTGTTGCTTTATAATTATTAAACATGCTCATGGGGATTTTCCGGATATGTTGTTGTTATTCTCCGGCCTCATTTAAATTGCCTAAATAGTGTAGTTTCTTTATGCTTCACCACTTGCTATGTTAAAAACATTTAATCTTGTCTTGTAAATAATGAGAGTCAACTAAATAATTAATGTGGTGTTTCGTCAATATGCAACTCGTTGCATATTGATCTCCACTTAACTTGTAGTATTTGTTTGTGCACTTTGCCATGCCATGCATAATTAAACCGGACATGCATCATACTTGTTTGTGCATCGTATGCCATGTTTATGCGTGTGTGTTTACCGTGTTGTTTGTTTCTTTCCGGTTTGCTTCTCTTGATAGCTTCGGTTTCGTTCCGGAGTTGTGAGGTTTCTCTCGACTGTGTTGCTCCGTCTTCATGGATCCGTTCTTCTCCCTTGTGGAATCCCAGGCAAGATGACCGGACCCGGATACCATTACTATCTTTGCCTATTGCTAGTTGTATCGTTCTTTAGTTTTGCCTCGATGCCCATGTCTTTCTTGTCAGCCTCCTACTTGTAACCAATTGCCATGTTTAACCAACCAACCTATGCAAACCGTTGCTTGGCTAAGTACGCTTCGCTCAGCCCTTCTTATAGCATTGTTAGTTGCAGGTGAAGATTGAAGATGCTTGCTTCATGTTGAAGTTTGGTTGGGTTATATCACACTATATAAATGCTTAAATGAAATCATCTATATACTGGCAGGGTGGAAGGCTAAGCCTTTTGCTTGGTGATTTGTTCCACTCATGCCGTTAGGAACCGTATAAACCGGTGTTATGTTCCTTGATTATGCGTTCCTAACACGGTTGGGGTGTATGGGACCCCCTTGATAAACCGCTAAGTGCTAAGTCTTTTCCAGCAAATCCCAATCTTTGGTACTATTTTCCTAATAACAAACTAATAAAAACTTGCATGTGGACTAGCTATCCCTTTTATTCTTAATTCAACAACCCCGGGCCAGTGCTCCACATGAGTGTTGGTCCGAAACGGGGGTCCTGCAGGGCCACCTCGAGGAAACTCAAGGTCTGGTAAAAACCTGTAGCATCGCCCATCCGGTCGTGTCCTGAGACTAGATACGCGCGGCTACCTATCAGGGTGTCGTCACACCGGGAGGATTTGCTGGATTAGCCTTACCTTAGTTCGGTTTAACTTGAGCACGGGATTCCGAGAATACTCGGGTCTTCCCACCTATGGAGTTGCGACTCCGCGGATCGTGGGCTTGTGATGGGCCAAGTTGGAACACCCCTGCAGGGTTTGAACTTTCGAAAGCCGTGCCCGTGGTTATGTGGCAGATGGGAGCTTGTTAATTCCGGTTGTAGATAACTTGACACAATGTTTCAATACACTACCAGCGTGTGTACCGTGACTGTCAATTTCCGAATAGGGATTCGGGAGTTGAACACGGTGGGGTTATGTTTGACCGGCTTTAGTTAGGATCACTTCGTGATCATCTTTCGACCGATGCACTTCTCTTCTCGCTCTCTTTTACGTAAGTTAGTGCTAGTTGCTGCTGCAGACTCTTGTTTGTCCCTTCACCTCTCATTCTTTCTTCAGCCTTGTCCTCACCCAAGGCTTAAATAGTCTTGTTACCCAGGAACGGGATTGCTGAGTCCTCTGTGGCTCACAGTTACTTCACCACACCAGATGCAGGTTCAGCCGAGTTTGATGCAGGAGTTGGTTCAATGCTTCACCAGGAGTTCGATGAAGAGTGACCGTTTGCTTGAGATGTTTCGATGTTCAGTAGTGGTTTCTACAAGGATTTGTTCCTGACCTGTGGTTTTATGTTGTTTTGGTATCTTTCTTTTGGATCTTCACCCGTAGTCGGGTTGTGATGTTTTTGAGTGATGTATTGCTTATGTATTGTATTGTGTGAAGTGGCGAGTGTAAGCCAACTATCTCCTTTTGATTTTAATCCCTCTTTTACATGAGTCGTGCAAAGATACCAAACTTGAGATCATTCTAGGATGGGCTTATACCTTTAAGTCGTGCCTCGACACGTAGGAGGTATAGTCCCATCCTGGGCATTACAAGTTGGTATTCAGAGCCTTCTCCGACCTAGAAGCCCCCACTGTTTGATCGAATCGTTGACGGTTGAGTCTAGGCACACACTGAAAAATGTTTTGAGTCCTATATTATATCGGAGAGTAGGATTTCTTTGCTTCTCATCCCTTTTCTCTCTGGTGAGGACTCCTGACGTCTACTCTTACCTCTTCTACTTTCAAATTGCACCAAATTTTTTTTAGGATCCCGCGAGTATTCTGGGATTGTTTCGATGTTCTTGTGACAAGGATATTGTTCTCGATGCCTCCTGTTACCGAGGAGTTGAGCTTCGGGGTATCATTGACACAAGCATATCGCGGCAGTACTAAATACTTAAGACGGCCGACATCGAAAATCTCCCCTATACGGCCAGTGGCAAGATAACCCCGACATCACCCAGTACTGGGGAGGTAGCTCGTGAGTATTGCCATAGCTTGTTATAGTGGATGCTTTTCGAAGGTCCGAGGTAAACAGTTTCCGAGAAAGACTGGTTATGTGTTGAAGGATGGATACACCTGGATGTAGGTTTAGAGTTGATTGCGCGGTGCTTCCCGTGTATCCCCAACACCTGATTGCATAACTGGAAACTTTCGGAAATCTATAGGTGGGTTCATCAAGTAGTTCTAGGCATTCTTCCAACGAGTGCTCGATATGAAGTTTGGGGTTCTACATTGAGTGAAGTGGTTTTATGGACTTGTTCTGATCGGGAGTTGCATCTTAAAGGGTCCTTGGCTATGCTGATCCGGGGATGACAAAACCCTTTTGTAACACGTTCCATGAGCTTTCAGCACGTAGATGTCGAACGAAACTTCTATCTTGTGTTTGTTCTATCTGATCCTTGTTCCTTTTTATTTATCTTTTGTTCTCCAAGTGGCTTCTCAACTAGTTGATGTACCTGCGGAATTCATTCGTTCAATCCTCTGTTCGAATGATATTGTGAAGATGATGCTGCGACTTATCTATCCTTGTTCTTGTTTTGATTCTGGTATTCGAGTTGCTTCGATGTCAAATGTTGATTCCATACCTTCTTAATCGGTATTCTCATGTTTCTATGGGAGTGCTAGTCCTTCTTAATCATCAAGTTTTTCATGTTAATCCTTTTCAACCGGTGTGCCTTCTCTTCAAGTTATTCCATACGGACGTCGTTGGGAAATCTGACGATTTGTCTGTTTCATTCATTCCAAGTTGTCTTTGTTTTTCCCCACCCTCCCTCCCTTCTTCTTCTTGGAGCCAGAAATTCTCAAATGAAATATCCATTTTATTCATGTGATGTTTCTTCATTCATTTCCTTCAATGTCCTTATCCGGTGATTTATCGTGAAGATGCTCAAGAGCTTCTAGTTCATCATTCTTTTGTTCTCTAATTCTGTCGGTGGATGTAATTCAAGATTTCGGTGTTCATCTTATCCTTTTCCTCTTTTCATCATGCTTTCTTATTCCGGTGCACAAATTAATCATTCTCCTCTTATTATTCATATCCGGAGTGCTGAAGATTCATAATTCCATTCTTAATCCATTCAAGTTTTTTTTAGATTGCTTTCTTACTCAAGTCATTTAATTCAACCGATGCAATATCTCAAGCAATCTTTTCAACGGTGATTTCTTTAGTGGGCCCTAACCCACAGGTCTTTTCCCAGGATCTTACCTGACTCTTCTTATTTTTCCGGAGTATTCTCAAATTCTTTTCAAAGTGTGACGTAAGAATGATTTCCATCAGTCACATGCCTTCTCCAAGCTTGTTTTCAATTATATCCATCTTTAGCTCCACCTTCCATCTTTTTATTCTTCCGGAGTGCTCAACAATTCTTCATGGCATTTCTCGTCTTCATTCTCAATATTTCAAGACTGGAGAAGAGTTTCTCTTAATCTTGGCCCGTCTTCTTGAAGATTCGTGGTTCTAGCTTCATGCCATCCTCATTATTGTTCCGATTATGAGGAATTCTTTTTATACTCGTCCGGAGCATTTCATGAATTCTTTTCTTTGTGATCCTCCGAAGGCCATCATTTCAGAATATTTCTTCGCTCTCAGTTTTCAACTTCGTCCTCCAATTATTCTTCATTGATGTCTCTTCGTTCGTCTCCATATTCTTACGGTGGTTCTTTCAAGTTTTCCCTTCCGTTGTTATCGTTTTAATTCTTTTGTTCTTTTCATAATCCTACCGGTGGTTTGTTGAAGATTTACCCAAGCTTGTGCGAGATCCCTCTTTAATTCTTTCCAATGAGAATAAGTAGTTTGCCAAATCCTTTGGTTGTCATCAATTTAATTGGTGAAGGAGATGCATAACATAACTCTTATTCTTGTTCCTTCAGGTGATTTAATTCTTTTGTCTGGAGCTTGTTCATCATATCATATTCTCGGTTCTAAGTTCTTCATCTTGTTTTCCGGAGCTCCATGTTATTTCAATTATATCATTTCAAACCTCCATCTAATTCACCGCAGGCCTTGAATCTTATTCTTTCATCTTTCACTTCTCATGCTTTCATTACCGGAGTTTCATGGTGGTTCATCAAGAATTAATTCATCCTCGAAGTCTACATCAAGATTCTTGTTGGAGCTCAAGCATTCTTCTTCATGCTTTCCTAGTGCAATTCTTTCTACCTTATCTTTTCAGATGGTGTTATGTCATTCTTGTCAATTCCTTCATGTTTCATGATTCACGAGTTTTCAAGAATGAGATAATTAAAACCATCATTTTCTTTGTTAGGAGATCCTTTCAACCCCTTTATTTATTCATTAGAGTTATCTTGGGCTGTATTTCACCTAAAAGCTTTCCCTAAGGATTGTTGCTAATTATGGTGCTTATAAATGACCCAAGTTCTTCATTTATCCTCCCGGTGAAATAAGTTTTTCATCTCCTTGTTGATCTCAATTCAAGTAAATGTTTTTGTAAGTGGCTGGTTGTCACCTCATAATTTTAAGATGTTTTCCATAAGCCCACATCAAGCTTATCCTTCTCGTTGTTGAATTTCCAACAACTCTATCCAACCCTTGTTTGCAAGGAGGATTTCCTAATTCAATTTTGAGAGAAGTTGTCATATTTCTTCTCCGTTCTTTTCCTTCGTTGAATTATATGCTATTCTTTCATTCCGGAGGCTTTGTGATGTTGCTCTCTCCAAACCATCACCTCGTTTTTATCAAGATCATATTCTCCCTTGCTTGTTTATTTAACCGGAGTGTTGTATTCTTCATTCTAGTTCCCTCATCTTATCAAGTTTTAACTCTCTTTTAACCGGAGTGCTGTCTGAATCCTTCTTAACCTTGTGCCATTCTTTTAATTGTTTCGGAGGCAATATGTTGTTGTTTTCATCAAGTATCTTCCCAACTTGGCAAGTTCTTGTTAATTCCTTCCATTTTCAGACGGAGTGCTGTCCAAATTCTGCCATTCTTATTCCTTGGCTATACCATTGCAGTTTCATATTCTTTTGGTTCGTAAGCTCTTGCTTCATGTCTTTCAACCTACAAGGTTCTTGTTAGGTTCCTTGTTCCTCTTTTCTAACGGAGTTTTCATCTTCGTTCATCTCCGTTGCATTCTTTCTTTCAACTTGTTTAACCTCTCAAGGTTCTTTGGTTTCACTCGTCTGTCAAAGAAGCAACTTTGTTTACCTCTTCCTCTTCCGTTTTTACCCGGTGATATCTCTAGGATCTCGGGTCGAGATCCTCTGTTAGTGTGGGAGAGTTGTGACGCCCGAAGACCGACGTCCCAGAAGATTCCAGAAGATTCCAGATGTTCCGGGTTGCCCGTGTGTTTGTTTGTGCTTGTGTTATTTATTTTTTGCATTGCATCATGTCATCATGCCATCATGTTATTTATTTTTGCATCTCAACCAAATAAATCATGTGGACCTTCGGTCCATTTAAATCGAGGGAAGAATGTCTTCTCTTTATAACATATAAAAGCCTCTCATTATTTTAGGGAGCTATATTAAAATATTCCATTCTTTGGAATTACTCAAACACACTTGCATAATTTTCCCCATGTCTCTTAATTCTAGTTTCACCTTCTAAACCCTCCCTGTAATTCTTTTACGTTGTTTCGAGGTTCCTCCAAAAATTTGAACATTTTTGGACACTTCAATAATTCACGTCTTAGTTCAAACCTATTTGAATTAAATTCAAATATGTTTGAATTATTTTTCCGAACTGGCCTTTTATATTTTTCTCCGGTCGTGCTCATGTTTATGATGCCGAGAAAAATAGCCTCTTGTGTTTTTGCCCTAACCCCCCTCCTCTTTCTTTCTTTTTTTCCTCGTAGTTGTTTTCTGCTAAGAGAAATTAAAAGGGGAAGGAGGCCCAGGCCAGCAGCCTTCCATCTCTCTCTCTCCCCAAGCCGCCAGGCCCAGCTCCACCTCCCTAAGCCAGCCCAGGCCTCCCCAGGCCTCAGCCCGACCGCTCCTAACCCTAGGACGCTCGCTCCCGCAGCCTCTCGATCCTCCCCGTTTTTCCCTTCCCCGCCGCCGCACTCACCTCACCCTCGAGCCCCCGCGCCCGATTCCTCGAGGGCTTGTCTCGTTCGCTCGCCAGAGCCCCATCGAGCCTCCCCTCGGTCGCCCTTCCTCCTGCGCCTCGCCCCCTGGCGCCCCGCGAGCGGCCGCCCTGACCCCTCCGCGTCCTCCTGCTCGGGCCTGCTCCGACGCGCCCGCGCCCGCGAGCCGCCCCGAGCGCGCCTGGCTCTCCACCGCATCGCCATGGAAGCCGCTCCGTCCGCGAGCTCCTCCCCGCATCCCGGCTCTCTCCCTCCGTTCCCGCGGCCAGGGGCCCTCGCCTCCAGAAGCCGGCGCCCCGAGCCCTCCGGTCCTCCGTCCAGGCTCCCTCCGCCCGAAGCGCGCCCTCCAGTCCTGCGCAGCGGCCCTCCTCCTCCTGCGGCCAGGGGCACCCGCTGGACCTCCGCGACCGCGGCCTTCTTCCCTCCCAGCTCCAGGGGCGCGCCTCCCTCTGCCTGCGTCGAACCGCCCCGCGCGTCGAGCCCCTGCAGCCCCCTCGCCGGGAGCAGCGGCCGGGCCCGATCTCCTCTCCAGGCGAGCGCGCGCCGCGGCCCCGTCCTTTCTCCTCGACCAGGACAGCCACCCGCCGCGCAGGTCTTCTGCCTCGCCTCTTCGCCCGTCTTCAGCCCCGCGCGAGGCCCTCCTCTCCAAGTGGCTGCCGCCCAGCGCCCCAGGCCGGCGTAGCCCTTGCCGTCTCCGTCTCCAGCAGTTCGAGCCGCTCCGAGAAGGCCCCGTCCTTTCCTGCTCCGAGACCGTGACCGCCCTGTTCTTGTTTTTTTTGTGCTGCTGCTGTGTTGTTTGTGTACTGTTGTTTTTTTTGTCAAGTGCACCGCAGGCAAGACCCGATCTCCGAATGCGCCAAGTACCTCTCCTCGCGACACGAACATCTACGGATTGAGTACATCTACGGAAACGAGTACCCCTATGCTCGACGACCCTCATGTACCACGACACGAACGGCTACGGAACAAGTACCCCTACATACGTGAACGACTACCGTCGCCGGAAACGAGTACCACTACGCTCGAAGACCACGTGTACCACTACCGTCGACATGTACATCTACGAGATCGTCTACTTCCACTACCGTCGCTCGAGACCGCGAGTACCACTACCGTCGCCCGAGTACCGCTACGAGAACGACTACCTTCGGTGAAGAAATGAGAACATCTACTTCCTCTACGAATCGCGTGAACGACTCCTTCCTCTACGTCTCGAACCGCCCCGAAACGCACGCTTCGAAGGTATAACGAGACGACCCCGTGGATGACCCGTGAGATGCTTGCTTGTGTTGTATGGAATGTTTCCCGTGTGAGCTCCGTGCCCGTTTCACCTTTTGTCTTGTCCCTCGGTTGCCTCGTCACCGACTCGTGGGAACCCGGTAACGGGATCACCCCACCTTTCATCTCGTTTGACTCGCTCACGCCATCTTTCCTTTTGCACCGGACTCTCAACGAGTTACCGGAACCGAGATGTTGCGTTGCATCATTTTTCGGATCGTTGCCGTGGCACCTTTTCCTTCCACCGCGGTGACAATACTTCATATCCTCTTAAGTCAACCTTTAATTAATAATTGCATAAACTTGATCATGTCATCCGCATCATGTTAACAACACTAAATGCTTAATTGTTGTTGCTTTATAATTATTAAACATGCTCATGGGGATTTTCCGGATATGTTGTTGTTATTCTCCGGCCTCATTTAAATTGCCTAAATAGTGTAGTTTCTTTATGCTTCACCACTTGCTATGTTAAAAACATTTAATCTTGTCTTGTAAATAATGAGAGTCAACTAAATAATTAATGTGGTGTTTCGTCAATATGCAACTCGTTGCATATTGATCTCCACTTAACTTGTAGTATTTGTTTGTGCACTTTGCCATGCCATGCATAATTAAACCGGACATGCATCATACTTGTTTGTGCATCGTATGCCATGTTTATGCGTGTGTGTTTACCGTGTTGTTTGTTTCTTTCCGGTTTGCTTCTCTTGATAGCTTCGGTTTCGTTCCGGAGTTGTGAGGTTTCTCTCGACTGTGTTGCTCCGTCTTCGTGGATCCGTTCTTCTCCCTTGTGGAATCCCAGGCAAGATGACCGGACCCGGATACCATTACTATCTTTGCCTATTGCTAGTTGTATCGTTCTTTAGTTTTGCCTCGATGCCCATGTCTTTCCTGTCAGCCTCCTACTTGTAACCAATTGCCATGTTTAACCAACCAACCTATGCAAACCGTTGCTTGGCTAAGTACGCTTCGCTCAGCCCTTCTTATAGCATTGTTAGTTGCAGGTGAAGATTGAAGATGTTTGCTTCATGTTGAAGTTTGGTTGGGTTATATCACACTATATAAATGCTTAAATGAAATCATCTATATACTGGCAGGGTGGAAGGCTAAGCCTTTTGCTTGGTGATTTGTTCCACTCATGCCGTTAGGAACCGTATAAACCGGTGTTATGTTCCTTGATTATGCGTTCCTAACACGGTTGGGGTGTATGGGACCCCCTTGATAAACCGCTAAGTGCTAAGTCTTTTCCAGCAAATCCCAACCTTTGGTACTATTTGCCTAATAACAAACTTATAAAAACTTGCATGTGGACTAGCTATCCCTTTTATTCTTAATTCAACAACCCCGGGCCAGTGCTCCACATGAGTGTTGGTCCGGAACGGGGGTCCTGTAGGGCCACCTCGAGGAAACTCAAGGTCTGGTAAAAACCTGTAGCATCGCCCATCCGGTCGTGTCCTGAGACTAGATACGCGCGGCTACCTATCAGGGTGTCGACACGCCGGGAGGATTTGCTGGATTAGCCTTACCTTAGTTCGGTTTAACTTGAGCACGGGATTCCGAGAATACTCGGGTCTTCCCACCTATGGAGTTGCGACTCCGCGGATCGTGGGCTTGTGATGGGCCAAGTTGGAACACCCCTGCAGGGTTTGAACTTTCGAAAGCCGTGCCCGCGGTTATGTGGCAGATGGGAGCTTGTTAATTCCGGTTGTAGATAACTTGACACAATGTTTCAATACACTACCAGCGTGTGTACCGTGACTGTCAATTTCCGAATAGGGATTCGGCAGTTGAACACGGTGGGGTTATGTTTGACCGGCTTTAGTTAGGATCACTTCGTGATCATCTTTCGACCGATGCACTTCTCTTCTCGCTCTCTTTTACGTAAGTTAGTGCTAGTTGCTGCTGTAGACTCTTGTTTGTCCCTTCACCTCTCATTCTTTCTTCAGCCTTGTCCTCACCCAAGGCTTAAATAGTCTTGTTACCCGGGAACGGGATTGCTGACTCCTCTGCGGCTCACAGTTACTTCACCACACCAGATGCAGGTTCAGCCGAGTTTGATGCAGGAGTTGGTTCAATGCTTCACCAGGAGTTCGATGAAGAGTGACCGTTTGCTTGAGACGTTTCGATGTTCAGTAGTGGTTTCTACTAGGATTTGTTCCTGACCAGTGGTTTTATGTTGTTTTGGTATCTTTCTTTTGGATCTTCACCCGTAGTCGGGTTGTGATGTTTTTGAGTGATGTATTGCTTATGTATTGTATTGTGTGAAGTGGCGAGTGTAAGCCAACTATCTCCTTTTGCTTTTAATCCCTCTTTTACATGAGTCGTGCAAAGATACCAAACTTGAGATCATTCTAGGATGGGCTTATACCTATAAGTCGTGCCTCGACACGTAGGAGGTATAGTCCCATCCTGGGCATTACAAGATACCTCTGGCCTCTGAAGATGATCTGCAAGAGAAAAGTCTTACGAGCTGCTATTTGACGCGCCTGTTTTATCTCTTCCTGAGCACTGCGTGACTCACTTCGTGCCTCCTTGGCAGCATTAACTGCTGCAGTAAGTTCGGATGCTTGTTCTGAAGTCGTCTGCTCCAATGCATCGCATTTGCGAATGGCATCTTGCAGCTCGACCTCGACTTCGGTCACCCGAGACTCGTGATGTTCACGCACGGCCTTCTCGGCCTCCAGGTCGACAACCACTTTATCAGCGGCTGCCTTGCTCACTCTGGCCTCTTCCTTGGCCTCCGCAAGCTCGCCCTTTAGGACCTCGAACGTAGCTGCGTCAGCTGTTTGATGGCTTCTCGCCCCTCGTTGGTTACCCCAAGTGGAAGGTTTGAGATGCAGTGTAGCGGAAGTTTTCCCTTGGCAAAGATACCAAGGATCGATTTCCCCTGAGACTCCCAATTTCAACAAGAAGGTGTCAACTGCTAACGGCGCCAGATATTAGCAATCAACGTGGACCTGCACACAGATACAAATAACTTTGCTCCCAACGAGTACAGAGAGGTTGTCAATCCCTCCGGCCTTGTTGTTTACAAAGGATCAAACGCAAGTGATAATAGTGATAGGTAATGCTGCAAATAGTAAATAAAAGCGGAAAGTAAATAGCGGATGTGATCAATGATGGTAATATGGACCGGGGTCCCATGATGTTCACTAGTGATGTCTCTCTCCCAAAAGACGATAAAACAACTATGTGAGGTAAACGAATTACAGCTAGGCAATTGACAGGACCATGTGCGCAAATCAATGCTGACTATGTTGCAAGAAAGGTAGAGGTTCAAAGCATGGGCGGTATGCCAAGGCAAGTAGACCGAAATCCATCTGCATCTACTACTAACCATCCACCTTGAGATATCTATCCAGAACATCTCGCTGGTATTAAGTTGCGAGTCCCACCCATAGTGTAAACTCAAAGCAACAGACAACTGCATTAAAAGAACTTTGCGTAAAGTAAACAATCCTTGCACCCGCGGGCACAAGCACCGTTGTTTTCCCCCTTGTGGCAACAGCACATCTCCTAGACTCATGTTTCTGTCACTCAAGCTAGTCATCGAGGGGCATGAACCCACAATCAAGCATAACGTTCCCTCTTGGAGTCACTACCTACTACTTGGCCAAAGCAATAAATAACAATGGAGAACATGCAAGAATTACTTACGAACATAAATATAAAAGAGGTGAATCAAATATATTACTCAAACACAATCTGGACATAATCTCACAATCCATTGGATCCCAGCAAACTCATCATAGCAACAGCATAAGGATTACATATGTGCCTCGATCATGTAGGGCAGCTCACGAGGACTAATTAGTGAAGCACAAGAACGGGAGGAGAACATCACATAGCTACTGGTCATGGACCCATGGTCCAAGGGAGACTACTCACAACTCATCCGGGAGGCGTCCATGGTGGTGGAGAAGCTCCCGGTGGTGATCCTCCCCTCCGGCAGGGTGCCGGGAAGAGTTCTCCTGGTGCTCCCGATCTTGGAAGCGCGGCGGCGGCGGAACAGAGATGAGATCGCGAAAAAGGGTTCCCGTCTCGAGGGTTTCGGGACACGATATAAATATATGCCAAAGGGGGCATCAGCTGAGGACTGGGGGGCCCAGGCGCCCCCCCGGCGCGGCCAGGAGGGGGGCCGCGCCACCAGGGCGCCTGGAGCCCTGGTGGCCCCCCTCCGGCTGTACTTCGGGTGCCGGGAAGCTTCTGGAACGCTGATTTTTTATATAATTTTTCCAGGATTTTTCTGGCAGTTCTCGTAATGGGAAAACCTGAAATACAAAAACAGCCGAAAACAAAAACTGGCACTGGGATGCACTGAGTTAATAGGTTAGTCCAAATATGATCAAAAGTGTATGGAAGTGTATAAATATCATAGCAATATCACCCAAAAGAGGCATGGAGCAAGCATAAATTATAGATACGTTTTGGACGTATCAACATCCCCAAGCTTAATTCCTGCTCGTCCTCGAGTAGGTAAATGATAACAAGAATAATTTCTGTGGTGACATGCTATTAACTATATAGGACTTTTCATAGTCATATGACAAAAGCTTACTGAGACAATGAAATATAGTAATTAAGTTGCCTCATGAGAAAATCACAAAGAACTGAAAGTTTTACAATATGATATTGAAACATCAAATAGATTTGTAATGAGCATGGTGTGCAAATATGATAAAGTGATATCTCGCTTGCCCCCTTTAGTGAAGCAAAACATAAATGCAGGGGCACCTCCAAGGTTTAAGTGATGACTAGATACAATGATTTCAAAATAAACGATATCACAATCATGCAAAAGACAATGCTACTTTGGGACAATGCACATTACACTCAGAATGACAATCATGCTCTCAGTAGTTGGTGCTTTTAAAAGAAGGTGGAGACTCTCGAACCGTGGCTTTTGTTGGCAAGGTTGAAAACCCGTAGTCGGAAACAAAGACAAAACATGTACCAGAGCTCTTGGTTTTAAAAACAGAGGTAATAATTATTCTTTTTAGATTATGCATGTTCCGTCAACGAATGCTAGCAGACAACTCAATCACTTCTTGAGATGGACAAGTTTCGAGGAACGGCTCCCGAATGAGGACGATCACATCCTCTTAATCTCCTTTGTTTATCACTGCCAAAGTTTTCTGATTTCTCATGAACAAAGCGTGAAGGAGGGTTTGTTTGTTATATTATTTATTTGAGCCGGGCGCACTAAATGCCAGTTCCTTCTCGTATTATGGGTTTGCACATTATACATGCAATCCCGGGGTGAAGCTTGTCCAACTTAAAAAGATCATGAATTAACTACTACTTCCTCATGAACTTAAAACAAAGGCACAAAATAGGAATGCTTTTCTTTGAATAATTTTGAGATGGTACATGCAAGGCTCCATTAGGAATGGCAGGTAAATACCATGTAGGAAGGTATGGTGGACTCATATGGCATAACTGGTTTAAAAGAATTTGGATGCACAAGCAGTCTGTCCGCTTAGTACAGGTGGAGGTTAGCAAAAGACTGGGAGCGACCAACTAAGAGAGCAATGACGGTCATAATCATGCAGAGTGACAAAGCAACATTGAATCAGGCATCGAAGTTATATCGCTACTCAGAAACAAAAGATCATCAAGGCTTGACAGACTTTCTTTACAGTCTTAAATATGCGTGAGCATACGCCGAGTCAATCAAAGTAAATTCTTGAAGGAAGATATTACTAAACCATACCACATCATAGGCAAACAAATCATGTTGTTATTCCAATAACACATTGGGAATCCCCTAGCTATTTGAGACTAACCATAAGAAAACATGAACTACTAAGCACCATTATGCACGTAGCATCTTTATCATAGACATATCAACCAATGCAACGGAAGCAAACTCTCTTAATAAGATAAGCATGATAACTAAAGAGAGTTCAAGCAACCAACTAAACAAAAGCTCTTTAAAAAGATAAGCATGAATACTAAGAGCTGAACATGATAGTAGCTATTGAAAGACAAAGAACACACACAGCAAAGATAGACATGAAAATTCTATGTTATGTTCTAGGTAGAAGTGGAGCGTGTTTCTCTCCCACATAAAGAAAGCTGAGTTCTGACTCGTTATGAAAGGCTAAAGAAAACTAAAAAGGAAACTAAAAGCAAGACGCTCCAAGCATAGCACATAACACATGCAGTGATAAAAATATAGCGGAACTGTCGGTGTACTAAGGTAGGGGTACCCTAGTACCCCAACTTGTGCACGGGCAGTAGCAGCTTCCCGCGGCAGGGCTTACCACGCGCTGGCCAAAGCCCGTTCCAGTCCCCTTTTGGCCATTCAAGAACAAAGTATCCAAATTAAGAGACGAGACCCCGGCAAGAGGAGCTTGCCGGGAAGGCCGCACCAGGCTCAAAGGCATCTTTTTCAACACGAGACCCTGGCAAGGGGAGCTTGCCAAGAAGGCCAAAGGATAGCACCGCAAGAGATACATCACGGCGCATCGCGCGCCCCGGCAGGGCCCGGGAAGCGGCAAGCTTCCGGGCCCGGCAAGATGGCGGCCCCGGCAAGGTGCTTGCCGGGGGAAGCTCACACTGTGTGCCTGCGCTCCAGCTCATTCGGCCACGCGTCGCCCTGGGGCCATTCCAGGGGCGCGTGGCAGATGGCTGTGCAGCCTGAGGGACACGCTGGCGAGCCACGGTGACGAGGCTACCGCCGTGGCGAACGGAGGCGCATGGACAGACGCTTTTGGGGTCGACGGCGGCGGGCATTCAATGCCCTTGTCCCCCACCATCAAGGTTAGGTGAAGACCACTGTTCATCCACTGTTCATGCACTGTTACAACTACCACCAAAGTTACATTTTTACCCTTCTCTACGTTGACACCTGTCGGTGACCCCTTTGAGCTATAAAAGGAGGCCCATGCACAACGTAGAGGGGGTTCGAGCCCAGAAACTCGCTCACTCTCTGGCTCGGTGTAGCTGGTACTGTAGATCTTCAAGCTCCCGAGCCCACGAGCATAATACAACCAAAGCAGGAGTAGGGTTTTACGCGTCCGCGCGGCCCGAACCTGGGTAAACTGCCTGCGTGTGTCCCTCGATCCGCTCTCCGTGCTCCCTCCGCTCCCTTACCGCAACGTAGAAGGGGCTTCGGTCCCATAGGTGGTCGTGGGAGGATAGTTTCCCCCGACATCTTTGGCGCGCTTCGGGGCTTCGATCTGCTCAATAGCTTTTATCTTGTCGGGGTTGGCTTCAATCCCCCTCTGGGACACAAAGAACCCGAGAAGCTTGCCGGAGGGAACTCCGAAGACGCACTTCTTGGGGTTCAACTTGAGCTGTATCTTGCACAGATTCTCGAAGATTTCTTGTAAGTCTTGGATCAGGGTATCTTTGCTCTTGCTCTTGACCACTATATCATCCATGTAGGCTTCTACATTTCTGTGTATTTGTGGCTCAAAAGCAGTATGTACCACCCTTCTAAATGTTGAGCCTGCATTCTTCAATCCAAAGGGCATGCGTATAAAGCAGTATGTGCCACATGGAGTAATGAATGCAGTCTTCTCTTCATCTTCCTTGGCCATGAATATCTGGTGGTATCCTGAGTATGCATCGAGGAATGAAAGCAACTCACATCCAGCCATGGAGTCCACAATTTGATCGATACGCGGCAAGGGAAATGGATCCTTGGGACATGCTTTATTCACATCAGTGAAGTCTATACAAAGTCTCCACTTCCCATTGGCCTTGCGCACAACAACTGGATTGGCCAACCACGTAGGATTGATCACGCCTCTAACTAGGCCTACTGCTTCCAACTTCTTTATCTCCTCGGCAATGAACTCTTGGCACTCCACAGCTTGCTTCCTGTCCTTCTGCTTGACGGGCCGCGCGTGAGGACAAACAGCAAGCTTGTGCTCAATTACCTTCCTGGGAACGCCGGGGATGTCAGACGGCTGCCACGCAAAAACGTCGACATTCGCCCGCAGGAAGGCAACGAGCGCGCTTTCCTATTTAGGGTCGAGTGTAGCACTGATGGTGAAGGTACCACCGGTGCCGTCCTCCTTGGAGGACACCTTCTTGGTTGCCGGTGGAGCTGCCATTCCTTTCTTGCACTTGCCGGTGGAGCTCAACGGTGCGTCCTCGACGGCAGCGTAACACTCCGAAGAGGTGTGTTTGCCGGAGTGGGCCCCAGAGCTCTTGCCGGACTTGGTCTTGGTCTTCCCCCCGGGAGCTTCAACGGCAAGTGTGTTGCTGTCTGTTGCGGCTGCTGCATCCCGGTAGATTTTGTCGGCGCAGATAAGCGCGTCTTTCTTGTCGCCGGGGACAGAGATGACGCTTATCGGCCCCGGCATCTTGAGTACATTGTATGCATAGTGGGAAGCTGCCATGAACTTGGCGAGGGCAGGACGGCCAAGTATCCCATTATATGGCAACGGGATATTGGCGACGTCGAACGTGATCCTCTCTGTCCTGAAGTTGAGTTCCCCACCAAAGGTCACTGGCAGCGTGATCTTCCCCTTCGGCTTGCTCCTTCCCGGGTTGATTCCTTGGAATGTCCCGGTTTCCTCGAGCTCGCTGTCAGGGATCTGTAGTTTCTTGATCACAGCAGCGGAGATCAAGTTGAGGCCGGCCCCGCCGTCAACCAACATCTTGGTGACCTTGAGGTTGCAGATAGTTGGTGAGACCAACATCAGCAAGCACCCGACCGCTGTTGTGCGGTCAGGGTGATCCTCAAGGTCAAAGATGATGGGCGTGCCGGACCATTTCAGCAGTCTGCGCGACTCGACGGGTGGCTTAGCTGCATTCACTTCCCGCACCCACTGTTTGAGTTGGCGGTGGGAAGTGTGCAGAGAGGCACCTCCGTCGACACACAGAACCTCTGTGGCCTTCTGGAACTCCTGCTCGCTGGTATCTCCTTCGTCCATGTCCTCATCGTCATCTTCGTCCTCATCCTTGTCGTGGCCCCGGGGAGGTCTGTCCCCTTGCCGCTGCTTGGCCTTGCCGCGGCGCCCTCCCCGGCCATTCAACGGCCGCTTCTTGCTGGGATCTCCTCCGCCTCCTTGGGCCTTCTCCTTGTCGCGACGCTCGTATTCAGCCTTCTGCTGTTCTACGAGGTACTCTACCCTCTTGCAGTTCTGGAGATGGTGGCCCTTGGTGCGGTGGATTTTACACTACTGCTTGTCAGAGCCGTCCTGCTTGTCGGCTGCCGCTACAGGGGCGGGTTCCTTGCCGGAGCCGCCAGCCTGTGTCTTCTTGGCGGGAGCCTCCTTGCCGGACTGCTCGACAACCAGTACCTCCTTGTTCTTCTTTTTCCTGTTATTCCGCCGCCGGCCTTTCCTTGCCGGGGCGGCATCCTCGCTGTCACTTCCTCCTGCGCCGGTATCCTCTCCGGGGAGTCTCCTCCCCTCTTCAGCACGTGCACATTTGTCAGCCAGAGCGTAAAGCTCGCTGACGTCCCGGATCTTGGTCATGGCCATCACCTCCCTCATCCGACGGTTACGCACGTTCTGGTGGAACGCGCTGATAACCGCGGCAGGGTGAACATCGGGAATGTTGTGTTGCACGCGGCTGAACCTTTGGATGTATTTGCGCAGGGACTCTCCCTCCTTCTGGGCAAGGATATGGAGATCGCTCTCCTGGCCGTGGGGTTTGTGGCCGCCCGTGAAGGCGCCAACAAACTGGTGGCACAAATCCGCCCATGAAGAGATGGAGTTCTCCGGCAAGTGCATAAGCCAAGACCTGACGTTTGGCTTAAGCATGAGCGGGAAGTAGTTGGCTAGGATCTTCTCGTCGCGTCCCCCGGCAGCCTGCACCGCAATGGTGTAGATGCTGAGGAACTCTGAGGGGTGCGTCTTGCCGTCGTACTTCTCGGGTACGTCGGGCTTGAAATTCTTCATGCTGGGCCACTGGACTTGCCGCAGCTCTCGAGTGAACGCAGGGCAGCCTGCCGCGTACGGCAAGTCGCCTGGTTCACCGGGCGCGTGCATATCGACAGCAGTCCCGGCGCGCTGATCAGACTGTCGTCTGGCTTCCCTTCGATGCTCGATGCGGGTTCGAGCGTCCTCTTGTCGCCTGTTGTCGAGGACTTGGCGCTGATCGCGGCGAGCCCGCGGATCTGACGATGTCGTAGAGTCGTCGTCAACGTTGATCCGGCGGGGCGGCGATTTCTGTTTCCGCGGCGGGGAGTGTACGGTAGTTGCACCCCCAGCGGTCTTATCTCCATCGGCCTTCGCTTGGTCGACTTGCCGCGGGCGTGACGTTGCCGGCTGCTGCGACGTGTCGTTGTTGGCGAAGGCGATGAGGTTCTGGATCATCGCCCTCCAGTCTTCGGCCTTGTCTGCCGCTGGAGGGAAATCGAGGAGCAACTGAGCCCTGGCCAGGGCTTCTGCTGGAGAGGAGGGAAACGGTGGCGAACGGTGCGAGGAGCGAGACACGCTCGGACTTCTAACCACGTTAGAAGGAGCATGCTCTCGCCCCGGTGACCGCGCCTTGCTCGTGCCAAGACGTTGGCCTTGAGCATCTCGTGACCCGCCGGTCTGTCCACGTCCCAGCAAGCGTATGGTACCTCCGGTACCACGTCGCTGCTGGTCTGGCACCTCCTGAGAGGGACGTGGTGCGTGCACGGACACCGAGGCTTTGGAGTTCGCCCAGTCGTCCGTCTTGTCCTTGGACTTGGTGGCGCCGTGAGTTTCCTCGCCGGCGATCACCCTTCCGCCGGCGTCTCCTCCACCAACCGTTGGTTCTGGTGGCGGCGGAATCGACGCAGACGGGCCTCCGACCTCCGAAGCCTTCTTCTTCGGAGGCATGTTGATGCAGTCGAAGAAGCTGATGAAGTTGGAGAAGTTGCAGAAGATTGCACCCGCGTGAGCGCCGGATCAGGTTCGCACAACCTCGACGCCCCCTACCTGGCGCGCCAAAGATGTCGGGGGAAACTGTCCAACCACGAGCACCTATGGGACCGGAGCCCCTTCTACGTTGCGGTAAGGGAGCGGAGGGAGCACGAAGAGCGGAACAAGGGACACACGCGGGCACAGACCACAGTGGAGATCGTACTAAGGTAGGGGTACCCTATTACCCCAACTTGTGCATGGGCAGTAGCAGCTTCCCGCGGCAGGGCTTACCACGCGCTGGCCAAAGCCCGTTCCAGTCCCCTTTTGGCCATTCAAGAACAAAGTATCCAAATTAAGAGACGAGACCCCGGCAAGAGGAGCTTGCCGGGAAGGCCGCACCAGGCTCAAAGGCATCTTTTTCAACACGAGACCCTGGCAAGGGGAGCTTGCTAGGAAGGCCAAAGTGAAAGCACATTTTCTCCCTGGGTGGTTTTGGTAATTAATGACAACATACTTTGTGGTTGGACTAATGCTTTTATCAAGTATGTTTCAGGAAATCCAATCACATTGGTATGGCAAGATGACTGAAGAAGTGGACCCCTCAAATGCTAAGGCAAGCATTGGCAAAAGCTCAAGACTCTATTTCTGGTTTAGTGATCAAAGATCACATTGAGTCCATAGGAAAAGCCAATACTATTAAAAGGGGATGAGGTTGTGTTGATGATCTGGTTGCTCAAGTGCTTAGTGATTTAGCTCCTTCAACTATCAGCAACTTTCACTACTATACACACTCATAAGTAATCTCGGACAAACCGATTCTTCCAACTCAGTCCCACCGAGATGAACCACTTCTGCCATATTCCAAACCCTAGAAAAATCGGTCATACCGAGTTTGAGATCGGTCTCACCGAAACTGAACTGCCAACCTTCTGTAACCATTTCACATCATTTCGGAATAGCCGAGTTTGTATTATCGGTCTCACCGAAATGGGCAAGCTTCTGTCTTGGCTCAAATCGGTCTCACCGATATTGCATTTTCGGTCTCACCGAAATTGGCCAGCTCCTGTCTTGGCTCAAATCGGTCTCACCGAGATTGCATTATCGGTCACACCGAAACTGGCATGTTCCTGTCCTTTCTCAAATCGGTCTAACCGAGTTTTCTTTCTCGGTCCCACCGAAAACTCCAACGTTCATATCAGTTACACTTTCGGTCTCATCGAGATGGTATTTTCGGTCCCACCGAAAATCCCAACGTTCACTATATTTGAACTTTCGGTCTGACCGAGTTTTCACTTCGGTCTCACCGAGATTGGTCAAATGTGTGTGTAACGGTTGGATTTTGTGTGGAGGCTATATATACCCCTCCACCCCCTCTTCATTCGTGGAGAGAGCCATCAGAAAGTCTACCATTCCTACCATACACTTTCTGAGAAGAGAACTACCTACCCTTGTGTTGAGATCAAGCCATTCCATTCCTACCATATGAAACTTGATTTCTAGCCTTCCCAAGTTGCTTTCCACTCAAACCTTTCTTCCACCACAGCCATATCAGTGAGGAGAGTTGAGTGGTGGGGAGATTATCATTTGAAGCACAAGAGCAAGGAGTTCATCATCATCAACACCGTCTATTACCTTTTGGAGGGTGGTGCCTCCTAGATTGGTTAGGTGTCGCTTGGGAGCCTCCGTCTTCGAGATGTGGAGTTGAACCAAGAAGTTTGTAAGGGCAAGGAGATCTCCTACTTCGTGAAGATCTACCCCGAGTAAGGCTAGTCCTCCGTGGGCGTAGGCCATGATGGAATAGACAAGGTTGCTTCTTCGTGGAACCTTCGTGGGTGGAGCCCTCCGTGGACTCGCGCAGCCGTTACCCTCCGTGGGTTGAAGTCTCCATCAACGTGGATGTACGATAGCACCACCTATCGGAACCACGACAAAAATCTCCGTGTCGCCAAACTGCGTTTGATCTTCTCCACCTCTCTTTACTATATATGCAATTTACTTTCCGCTGCCCATACTCTAGAATTGCATGTGTAGTGTGTTTCTTGACTTGATCTTAATTGTAAAACTGCCTAAAACATTGCATGATCTAAAGGCAGATTTTTAAATTGTTAAGTAGTCTATCACCCCC
>LR738714.1:587537136-587569975 GCA_902687465.1 Secale cereale
CGATTCGGACACCGAGCTAGACAAAGTCATGAAGAGTCTCAATCTTATGGCAAATATGAGAGACTACATGTCCGGCGGAAAAGAGTGGATTCTTGATAGTGGATGCACCGATCACATGACCGGAGACAAAGACATGTTTCGAGAGCTTGCAAAGAACGATGGCCCACGCAAGTATGTGACTTTTGGAGACAACTCCAAGGGTAAGGTACTTGGCCTTGGTAAGGTGGCCATATCTCATGATAGCTCTATTCAAAATGTCATGCTTGTAGAATCTCTTGGATACAATTTACTTTCCGTGTCTAGATTAGCTGACTTTGGATTCAATGTGCTATTCACCAAAGTAGATTGCCAAGTCTTTCGTCGTGATAATCAAAACATGGCTTTTACTGGTATCCGTAGAGGTGATCTATATATTGTTGATTTCACTAAGAAAGCCCAACCTAGAGCTTGTTTCATTGCTAAATCCTCTAAAGGTTGGTTATGGCATAGAAGGCTAGGACATGTGGTATGCGTAATTTAGACAAGCTGATCAAAGGTGATCATATTCTTGGTGTTAAAGATGTTTTCTTTGACAAAGATAGACTTTGTAGTGCCTGTCAAGCAGGAAAACAAGTTGGTGGAAGTCATCCCGTGAAAAACATCATGACCACAAGGAGACCGCTTGAGCTTCTTCATATGGATCTCTTCGGTCCCAATGCTTACAAAAGCCTTGGTGGTAACTCCTTTGGTCTAGTTATAGTTGATGATTATTCCAGATTTACGTGGGTATTTTTCCTTGATGATAAATCGCAGGTTCAGAGGATCTTCAAGACCTTTGCCAAAAAGGCCCAAAATCAATTTGAGGTGAAGATCAAAAAGGTTCGGAGTGACAATGGAACGGAGTTCAAGAACGCCAATGTAGACTCTTTTCTCGATGAGGAAGGGATTCTACATGAGTTCTCGGCTACGTACACTCCTCAACAAAATGGAGTTGTTGAGCGGAAGAACCGAACGCTCATTGAGATGGCAAGAACAATGCTTGATGAATACAAGACACCGAAACATTTTTGGGGAGAAGCGGTCGAGACAGCTTGTCATGCTATCAACAGGCTTTATCTTCATAAGCTTCTCGACAAGACATCATACGAGCTTCTCACCGGTAACAAACCCCAAGTGGGATACTTTCGTGTCTTTGGTTCAAAATGCTATATCCTTGATAAGCATCGTCGGTCTAAATTTGCTCCTAAATCTCATGAAGGCTTTCTTCTTGGTTATGGATCAAACTCCCACACCTACCGTGTCTACAATAATTTCACCCGAAAGGTTGAAGAGACGGTAGACGTGAAGTTTGATGAATCTAATGGCTCGCAAGTAGAGCAAATGCCTATTGATGTAGGAGACAAGGACCCATCGGAAGCAATCCAAGATTTATCTATTGGAAAGATTCGTCCCATGGAAGTGAAGGAGAGTACCTCATCTACATATGTGGAGCCACCTACCTCACGGCGAGATGAACCTCAAGGCAACATGGAGGCCTCCACAAGTGGAACTCACCAAGATGAGGAAGTGCAACAAGAAGATCCACCACAACCTCCTTCTCCACCACCTCAAGACAACACCAACAACAATGAAGAAGAAGAAGAGGAAGATGAAGATGATGAGGAAGCTCAGCCACAACATCAACAAAAGCTATCCCGAGTTCGAGCAAGAGTCAAGAAAAATCATCCCGTGGAACAAATGATGAACGACATCAACTCCGGGAGAATTACTCGCTCTAAAACTCGCTTAGCTAACTTTTGTGAGCATTACTCATTTATCTCTAGTATTGAACCTATGAAGGTAGAAGAAGCACTTAAAGACCCGGATTGGGTGAACGCTATGCACGAAGAACTACACAACTTCGAGAGGAACAAGGTATGGACTTTGGTAGAGAAGCCCAACGATGATCAAAACATCATTGGAACCAAATGGGTGTTTCGGAACAAGCAAGATGAAGATGGACAAGTCATCCGCAACAAGGCTCGTCTCGTAGCTCAAGGTTACACACAAGTCGAAGGTATGGACTATGGTGAGACCTATGCCCCCGTTGCTAGACTTGAGTCCATTCGCATTCTTCTTGCTTATGCCAATCATCATGATATTACTCTCTATCAAATGGACATCAAAAGTGCTTTCCTAAATGGTGCAATTGAGGAGGAAGTATTTGTGAAACAACCTCCCGGATTTGTGAATCCCAAAAAGCCTAATCATGTTTACAAGTTGCACAAAGCTCTTTATGGTCTTAAACAAGCTCCTAGAGCTTGGTACAAATGCTTGACTAGTTTTCTTCTTGAAAAAGGCTTTGAAATTGGGAAGATAGATTCAACGCTGTTCACGAAAAGGGTTAATGGTGAACTATTTGTGTGCCAAATATATGTTGATGATATTATCTTTGGTTCAACTAACCCCCATTTTAGCAAGAAGTTTGGACAGCTCATGTCGGAGAAGTATGAAATGTCCATGATGTGTGAACTCAAATTCTTCCTTGGGTTGCAAATCAAGCAATCTAAGGAGGGTACTTTTGTCTCACAAACAAAGTAGACCAAGGATCTCTTCAAGAAGTTCCACATGCAAGAAAGCAAAGGTATGAGTACCCCCATGTCTACTAGTGGACATAATGACTTGACTAAAGATGGAGAACCCGTTGATCAAAGGGTTTATCGTTCTATGATTGGTTCTCTACTATATCTTTGTGCTTCTCGTCCTGACATAATGTTGAGTGTATGCATGTGTGCAAGATATCAAGCAGCCCCTAAAGAATGTCATCTTAAAGCTGTTAAAAGGATAGTGAGGTACCTGATACATACACCAAACTTTGGCATTTGGTATCCTAAGAGGGCCTCTTTCGATCTTGTTGGCTATTCCGACTCGGACTATGCCGGTGACAAGGTTGATAGAAAGTCAACTTCGGGTACATGCCAATTCCTTGGTCGATCCCTTGTATCTTGGTCCTCCAAGAAACAAAATTCGGTATCTTTATCCACTGCCGAAGCAGAATATATTGCTGCTGGTTCGTGTTGTGCTCAATTACTATGGATGACACAAACACTTAAAGACTATGGGATACATGTGAGACGTGTTCCCTTGCTTTGTGACAATAAGAGTGCAATCAAGATTGAACACAATCCAGTGCAACACTCTCGAACAAAGCATATTGAAGTTCGTCACCATTTTATTCGTGATCATATTGCCAAGGGTGACATCAATCTTAAGCATGTTCGTACTGACAAACAACTTGCAGATATCTTTACAAAACCTCTTGATGAGAAAGCGTTTTGTCGCTTAAGGAGTGAGTTGAACATCATTGATGCTTCAAACTTGGAGTGATAACTCCATTGATGAATGCAAGGCATGAGCCTCTTGACTAATCCTTGATATTTCTCTTATGATGATGATCATATGTCTTGGACACTTTTGCCTCCTTGTATTGCATCTAACTCTTTGCAGGTACTTGGATGATCGACATTCCACAAGATTACCACACACTCAAATCATGAGTAATCTTGTCATTGACCAAGTATCTAGCCCTTTGGGATGTTGAGTTCAAGGAACAAATTCCACATATCCTTTTTGACATCTTATACATCTAGTATTTCACTCTTGTCATCTTGGATATTCTTGAGTATTTCCTTGCTTGCCTAACCCATGTAGGAAGATGAACTACACAAGTTGAAATGGCGCTCCAACTTCACATTCAATGAGCACCTACATCGAGTTCACCTACATGAGCAAAGCATCAACAAGCCCAAGGTATGTTCTTCACATCTTTGAGGAGCTTTGCTCAAAGTCATGAGTACAAGCAGCTTCATAAGATGTGATCACATCAAATGCTTAATCGAAAAATGGCAATCCCATTTTGAGCTTAAACGATGAGTATGACCTATGATCAAATGTCCTCATTTGACTCCTAAGTCAATATACTCAAACATAGGTGACTTTGTCGCCGACCTTTCTCTAGATGAAGTACATATGCTTTTGGAGTTTTTCTGTTTTTCTCTTATGTTCTCTCATTAAGTTTACTTTAAACAAAATTAAAAAAAAAACTTCATCTAGGAATCTTTTTATTTCTTTTCTTATATTTCTTTGTGAATATCCTTCTGGAAATCTTTTTATGGCTCTGATCAATTCCCCGAAAATCTTTTACAAATTCATTGCAAATCTTTTGAAATACTCCTCGCAGAGTGAGCTGAATTATTTCTGTATTTCCTTGGAATAAACTATCTTCCAGGACATCAACTTCTGCAGCTCCACTCAAATTTAAATCCAAAAGGGGAGAAGACTCAAATTTATATTGTTTCTCTATGAATGTTCTTATTTGCCCTGTTGTGATTCTTAAGGATCCCACTTCTTTCTTTCTTTCTCTCTTTCCATTTTTCCTGCCCTACCTAGTTTGCTGTCCTTTTTCGGCACTTGATGTCAAAGGGGGAGAGGACTTAGGGGGAGTAGGGGGAGTAGGGGAGAAGAGAAGACTTAGGGGAAGAAGAAAAGCAATCTTATCTTAAGGGGGAGAGAATCACATCAAAGCTTTGTCGTGTTTTACTTTGGACATTACAATTGGCATCATTCTTTTGATTTTGCTTTTTCCATCACACCCCTTTGTTCTCACAATTGGTATCCTACGGAAAGCAAAATCTCTCAGAATTCATTGAAAATATTTTAGCTTCGGAGACATGTTTGCTGATTCAAGCCTGTGCTCAATATGAGACACTCTTTATACATGTCCTCCCTGGCTTGGTACTCTTGATGTTCTTGCAGTTGGTTGAAGAAATACTCTTGTGTTATCTAACCATGTTTTCCCAAGTTTATCTCTTCAGGTACAATGCCAAGGAACCTCAAGGTAAGTATATGCATCTTGCAGAATGTGCATGATGGTGACTTGCTTGTAAATACTTGTTTGCAAGAAATCACCATGCACATATGCATTATCACTCAATTCCTTTTCTTCTGCTCTGATGCATATAGCCAAGCTGCATGTAGCACATCTTGCTTATCTCTCTTGTGTGCTTGTAGTAGTCCAAAACCATAATCTATGAAAAACTTGCACACTTGTAGGGGGAGCCTATGTACTACATCCTTGTCAAAGCTTTCGTGATAATTCTGTCTTTCTTTCAACAAGCTTTGATGTTTTGTTTAGTATAATTTTAGTGTGTTGCCATCAATTACCAAAAAGGGGGAGATTGAAATCACATTTGCTCCCTGGGTGGTTTTGGTAATTAATGACAACATACTTTGTGGTTGGACTAATGCTTTTATCAAGTATGTTTCAGGAAATCCAATCACATTGGTATGGCAAGATGACTGAAGAAGTGGACCCCTCAAATGCTAAGGCAAGCATTGGCAAAAGCTCAAGACTCTATTTCTGGTTTAGTGATCAAAGATCACATTGAGTCCATAGGAAAAGCCAATACTATTAAAAGGGGATGAGGTTGTGTTGATGATCTGGTTGCTCAAGTGCTTAGTGATTTAGCTCCTTCAACTATCAGCAACTTTCACTACTATACACACTCATAAGTAATCTCGGACAAACCGATTCTTCCAACTCAGTCCCACCGAGATGAACCACTTCTGCCATATTCCAAACCCTAGAAAAATCGGTCATACCAAGTTTGAGATCGGTCTCACCGAAACTGAACTGCCAACCTTCTGTAACCATTTCACATCATTTCGGAATAACCGAGTTTGTATTATCGGTCTCACCGAAATGGGCAAGCTTCTGTCTTGGCTCAAATCGGTCTCACCGATATTGCATTTTCGGTCTCACCGAAATTGGCCAGCTCCTGTCTTGGCTCAAATCGGTCTCACCGAGATTGCATTATCGGTCACACCGAAACTGGCATGTTCCTGTCCTTTCTCAAATCGGTCTAACCGAGTTTTCTTTCTCGGTCCCACCGAAAACTCCAACGTTCATATCAGTTACACTTTCGGTCTCACCGAGATGGTATTTTCGGTCCCACCGAAAATCCCAACGTTCACTATATTTGAACTTTCGGTCTGACCGAGTTTTCACTTCGGTCTCACCGAGATTGGTCAAATGTGTGTGTAACGGTTGGATTTTGTGTGGAGGCTATATATACCCCTCCACCCCCTCTTCATTCGTGGAGAGAGCCATCAGAAAGTCTACCATTCCTACCATACACTTTCTGAGAAGAGAACTACCTACCCTTGTGTTGAGATCAAGCCATTCCATTCCTACCATATGAAACTTGATTTCTAGCCTTCCCAAGTTGCTTTCCACTCAAACCTTTCTTCCACCACAGCCATATCAGTGAGGAGAGTTGAGTGTTGGGGAGATTATCATTTGAAGCACAAGAGCAAGGAGTTCATCATCATCAACACCGTCTATTACCTTTTGGAGGGTGGTGCCTCCTAGATTGGTTAGGTGTCGCTTGGGAGCCTCCGTCTTCGAGATGTGGAGTTGAACCAAGAAGTTTGTAAGGGCAAGGAGATCGCCTACTTCGTGAAGATCTACCCCGAGTAAGGCTAGTCCTCCGTGGGCGTAGGCCATGATGGAATAGACAAGGTTGCTTCTTCGTGGACCCTTCGTGGGTGGAGCCCTCCGTGGACTCGCGCAGCCGTTACCCTCCGTGGGTTGAAGTCTCCATCAACGTGGATGTACGATAGCACCACCTATCGGAACCACGACAAAAATCTCCGTGTCACCAAACTGCGTTTGATCTTCTCCACCTCTCTTTACTATATATGCAATTTACTTTCCGCTGCCCATACTCTAGAATTGCATGTGTAGTGTGTTTCTTGACTTGATCTTAATTGTAAAACTGCCTAAAACATTGCATGATCTAAAGGCAGATTTTTATATTGTCAAGTAGTCTATCACCCCCCCTCTAGACATACTTCTTCGATCCTACACAAAGGATAGCACCGCAAGAGATACATCACGGCGCATCGTGCGCCCCGACAGAGCCCGCGAAGCGGCAAGCTTCCGGGCCCGGCAAGGTGCTTGCCGGGGGAAGCTAACACTGTGTGCCTGCGCTCCAGCTCATTCGGCCACGCGTCACCCTGGGGCCCTTCCAGGGGCGCGTGGCAGATGGCTGTGCAGCCTGAGGGACACGCTGGCGAGCCACGGTGACGAGGCTACCGCCGTGGCGAACGGAGGCGCATGGACAAACGCTTTTGGGTTCGACGGCGACGGGCATTCAATGCCCTTGTCCACTTCATGAGGCTGCGCCCCGGGTTGAACTACAATTTCACCGTCCTGGAGCTGAAGGGGATGGTCCGGGAACTGTTTAAGCATGACCCCAAGCATCTAGAGTGGTTCAAGCCGTCGGTGGGAGTGGTGCCGTTATGCAACAACACTACCCTCAGTGCCATACGCGCGGTGATGCCCGAGTGTGACTCCCACGGGGTTGTCCCCACTTGGCTGGTGCCCTCAACGGAGACCGTGCAAGCCTTCTTCGACAACTTGGTCGAGAAGCCCCGCAACGCCGAGGAGAAGAAGGGTCTCACCCGGGACACCACCGACCGGGATGTAGCCTACATTGCCTCCAGGATGGAGGAGGCCGCCGCAGCTGCGGCTGCGGGTGTTGGAAATATGCCCTAGAGGCAATAATAAAAGAGTTATTATTATATTTCCTTGTTCATGATAATCGTTTATTATCCATGCTATAACTGTATTGATTGGAAACTCAAATACACGTGTGGATGAATAGACAGACTTTGTGTCCCTAGTGAGCCTCTACAGGACTAGCTCGTTGATCAAAGATGACCGCGGTTTCCAGGTCATAGACATGAGTTGTCATTTGATAACGGGATCACATCATTAGGAGAATGATGTGATGGACGAGACCCAAACGTTAACATAGCTTTTGATCGTGTCAGTTATCGCTATAGTTTTCTGCATGTCAAGTATAAGTTCCTATGACCATGAGATCATGTAACTCACTGACACCGTAGGAGTGCTTTGTGTGTGCCAAACGTCGCAACGTAACTGGGTGACTATAAAGGTACTCTACAGGTATCTCCGAGGGTGTCTGTTGGGTTGACATGGATCGAGACTGGGATTTGTCACTCCGTGTGACGGAGAGGTATCTCCGGGCCCACTCGGTAATACGTCATCTCAATGAGCTCAAAGTGACCAAGTAGTTGGTCACGGGATTATGTATTACGGTAATGAGTAAAGAGACTTGCCGGTAACGAGATTGAACTAGGTATAGAGATACCGACGATCGAATCTCGGGCAAGTAACATACCGACGAGACAAAGGGAACTGTATACGGGATTGCCTGAATCCTTGACATCGTGGTTCATCCGATGAGATCATCGAGAAACATGTGGGAACCAATATGGGTATCCAGATCCCGCTATTGGTTATTGACCTGGGAGTGTCTCGGTCATGTCTACATGGTTTCCGAACCCGCAGGGTCTACACACTTAAGGTTCGGTGACGCTAGGGTTGTTAGTGAGAAGAGTGCATGGTTACCGAAGGTTGTTCGGAGTCCCGGATGAGATCCCGGACATGACGAGGGTCTCCGGAATGGTCCGGAGACGAAGATTGATATATAGGATGAAAGGTTTCGGAGTCCGGAAGTGTTCCGGGGAGCATCGGGAAATCGGCGGAGTACCGGAAAGGGTTTCGGGGGGTCCGGAAGAAGTTCTGGGCCTAATGGGCCACAAGGGGGAACACCACAGCCCTCAGGGGGCTGTGCGCCCCCCCCTGGGCCCTCTCTTTGTGCGCCAAGGGAGGTGGGACCCCCTAGGGTGGCCGCACCCCCTTAGCCTTGGGGGGCAAGGCACCTAGGGGGGGAAACCCTAGGGCCTGCCCTGGCTGCCGCCCCCTCCCCTTGCCCTGGCCGCCGGCCCCTAGGGGAAACCCTAGGGCGCCCCTCACCTCTCCACCCCCCCTATATATAGTGAGGCAAAGGGAGGGCAGGAAACACAAGTTCGTGCCTCGGTGCTGCCCTCCCTCTCCCATAACATCTTCTTCTCCCGCGGTGCTTAGGCGAAGCCCTGCCGGAGTTCTTCTCCACCATCACCACCACGCCGTCGTGCTGCCGGTTCTCCATCAACCTCTCCTCCACCCCTTGCTGGATCAAGAAGGAGGAGACGTCCCCGAGCCGTACGTGTGAAGAACGCGGAGGCACCGTTGCTTCGGTGCTAGGATCTTCGGCGATCTGAATCGCGGCGAGTACGACTCCATCATCCGCGTTCATAACGCTTCCGCTTAGCGATCTACAAGGGTATGTGGATCCTACTCTCCCCTCATAGTTGCATCTACTAGATTGATCTTGGTGAACGTAGAGAAAAATTTTTGTTTTCCATGCAACGTTCCCCAACAGTGGCATCATGAGCTAGGATCTTGCGTAGATGCTTTCTCGAGTAGAACACAAAAGGGTTTGTGGCGTTGATGTTTAAATTGCTGCCCTCCTTAGTCTTTCTTGATTCAGCGGTATTATAGGATGAAGCGGCCCGGACCAACTTTACATGTCCACGTACATGAGACCGGTTCCATCGACAGACATGTGACTTTTGTTGCATAAGATGGCTGGCGGGTGTCTGTCTCTCCTATCTTAGTTGAATCGGAATAGAACAAGGCGGTCCTTGTAGAAGGTTAAATAGCAACTTGAATATCACCGTTGTGGTTTTGCGTAGGTAAGAAGCGTTCTTGCTAGATACCCATAGCAGCCACGTAAAACATGCAACAACAAATTAGAGGACGTCTAACTTGTTTTTGCAGGGTATGCTTGTGATATGATATGGCCAATGACATGATGAATTATATTTGATGTATGAGATGATCATGTTGTAATAGTTAATATCGACTTGCATGTCGATACATACGGCAACCGGCAGGAGCCATAGGGTTGCCTTTAATTTTTGTATGACCTGCGTGTCAATCATTAAGCGCTTTGTAATGCTTTACTTTATCGCTAAACGGTAGCAATAGTAGTAAGAGCATGGTGGGCGCCGACAACCCCGATGGCGACACGATGATGGAGATCATGATGATGGAGATCATGGTGTGGCGCCGGTGACGATGGAGATCATGCCGGTGCTTTGGAGATGGAGATCAAAAGCGCGAGTTGATGGCCATATCATGTCACTTATGATTTGCATGTGATGTTAATCCTTTTATGCATCTTATTTTGCTTAGGACGACGGTAGCATTATAAGATGATCCTTCACTAAAATTTCAAGATAAAATTGTGTTCCCCCCGAGTGTGCGCCGTTGCGAAGGTTCGTCGTTTCGAAGCACCACGTGATGATCGGGTGTGATAGACTCTACGTTCGCATACAACGGGTGCAAGCCAGTTTTGCACGTGCAGAACACTCGGGTTAGACTTGACGAGCCTAGCATGTACAGACATGGCCTCGGAACACGGAGGACCGAAAGGTCGAGCATGAGTCATATAGTAGATATGATCAACATGTTGATGTTCACCATTGACACCACCTCATCTCACGTGATGATCGGACTTGGGTTGGTGAATTTGGATCATATCACGCTCGAATGACCGGAGGGATGTCAATTTGAGTGGGAGTTATAATTAATTTGATTAGGTAATAACTCACTTATCATGAACAATAGTCTAAAATGTCTTTGCAAATTTTGTTGTAGATGGCTCGCGCAGTAGCTCCCCTGAATTTTAATGCGTTCCTAGAGAAAGCTAAACTGAAAGATGACGGGAGCAACTTTGTGGACTGGCTCCGCAATCTGAGGATCATCCTCACAGCTGCCCAAAAGGTTTATGTCCTAAATGCACCGCTAGGTGACCCCCCCGCTCCTGGAGCCTCTGCGGACGTTATGAACGTCTGGCAGACGCGTTCGGATGACTATTCGATAGTGCAGTGTGCCATGTTGTACGGCTTGGAAGGAGGACTTCAAAGGCGTTTTGAACGTCATGGTGCATATGAGATGTACACGGAGTTGAAGTTCATCTTTGAGAAGAATGCTAAGATCAAGAGGTATGAGACCACCGATAAATTCTTCGCTTGCAAGATGGAGGAGAATTCGTCTGTCAGTGAGCACTTACTGAAGATGTCTGGGTACTATACCCGCATAGCTGATCTGGGACTTGTGTTCCCGGATGAGGCTATCATTGACAGAATTCTCCAGTCACTCCCTCCAAGCTACAAGAGCTTCGTGCAGCAGTATAACATGCAAGGGATGAACAAGACCATCGCCGAGCTGTTTTCGATGTTGAAAGTCGCTGAGGCAGACATCCAGAAGGAGTATCAAGTGTTGATGGTCAATAAAACCACTAGTTTCAAGAAGAATGGCAAGGGCAAGAAGGGTAACTCTAAGAAGGGTGGCAAAGCAGTTGCTAATCCAGTGAAGAAACCCAAGGCTGGGCCCAAGCCAGAGACTGAGTGTTTCTATTGCAAGGGGAACGGCCACTGGAAGCGGAACTGCCCCAAGTATCTGGCGGACAAGAAGGGGGCCAACAACAACAAAGGTATATGTGATATACATGTTATTGATGTGTACCTTACCAACTCTCGTTGTAGTGCCTGGGTATTTGATACCGGTTCGGTTGCTCACATTTGCAACTCTAAACAGGAACTGCGGAGTAAACGGAGGCTGGCGAAGGACGAAGTGACGATGCGCGTGGGAAACGGTTCCAAGGTTGATGTGATCGCCGTCGGCACGCTCGCTCTTCGATTACCATCGGGATTAGTTATGAACCTGAATAATTGTTATTTAGTGCCTGCGTTAAGCATGAACATTATATCTGGATCTTGTTTATTGCGAGACGGTTACTCATTTAAGTCGGAGAATAATGGTTGTTCTATTTATATGAGTAATATCTTTTATGGTCATGCACCCGAAGTTAGGGGTTTATTCTTATTGAATCTCGATAGTGATGATACACATGTTCATAACATTGATGCCAAAAGATGTAGAGTTAATAATGATAATACCACTTTCTTGTGGCACTGCCGTTTGGGTCATATCGGCGTAAAACGCATGAGGAAGCTCCATGCTGATGGACTTTTGGAGTCTCTTGATTTTGAATCACTTGACACGTGCGAGCCGTGCCTCATGGGCAAGATGACAAGGACCCCGTTTTCAGGGACAATGGAACAGGCAAGTGACTTATTGGAAATCATACATACCGATGTGTGCGGTCCGATGAGTGTAACGGCGCGCGGTGGATATCGTTATTTTCTCACCTTCACTGACGACTTAAGTAGATATGGGTATATTTACTTGATGAAGCATAAGTCTGAAACTTTTGAAAAGTTCAAGCAATTTCAGAGTGAAGTTGAAAATCATCGTAACAAGAAGATCAAGTTCCTACGATCTGATCGAGGGGGAGAATATCTGAGTTATGAGTTTGGTGATCACTTAAGAAAATGTGGAATTGTTTCACAGTTGACACCACCTGGAACACCACAGCGTAATGGTGTGTCCGAACGTCGTAATCGAACCCTATTAGATATGGTACGTTCTATGATGTCTCTTGCCGATTTGCCACTATCGTTTTGGGGATATGCGTTAGAGACAGCTGCATTCACTTTAAATAGGGCTCCATCTAAGTCCGTTGAGACAACACCGTATGAACTGTGGTTTGGTAAGAAACCGAAGTTGTCTTTTCTCAAGGTTTGGGGCTGCGATGCTTATGTCAAAAGGCTTCAGCCAGAAAAGCTCGAACCCAAAGCGGACAAATGTGTCTTCATAGGATACCCAAAAGAAACTGTTGGGTACACCTTCTATCTCAGATCCGAGGGCAAAGTGTTTGTCGCTAAGAACGGGTCCTTTCTCGAGAAGGAGTTTCTCTCGAAAGAATTGAGTGGGAGGAAGGTAGAACTTGATGAGGTTATTGAACCTCTGCTTCAACCAGAAAGTAGCGCATCACAGAAAGATGTTTTTGTGGAGCCTGCAGAGGTTGAAGAGGAAGCCAATGATGATGATCAAGAAGCTTCTGATCAAGTTACTACCGAACCTCGTAGGTCGACAAGGGTACGCACTGCACCTGAGTGGTATGGTAACCCTGTCTTGGAGGTCATGTTGTTAGACAACGGTGAACCTACGAGCTATGGAGAAGCGATGGTGGGCCCAGATTCCGACAAATGGTTAGAGGCCATGAAATCCGAGATGGGATCCATGTATGAAAACAAAGTATGGACTTTGGAAGTATTACCTGAAGGGCGGAAGGCCATTCAGAATAAATGGATTTTTAAGAGGAAGACGGACGCTGACGGTAATGTCACCGTGTATAAAGCTCGACTTGTGGCAAAGGGTTTTTCACAAGTTCAAGGGATTGACTACGATGAGACTTTCTCACCCGTAGCGATGCTTAAATCTGTCCGAATCATGTTAGCAATAGCTGCATATTTCGATTATGAAATTTGGCAGATGGATGTCAAAACAGCGTTCCTTAACGGTTTTCTTAAGGAAGAGTTGTATATGATGCAACCAGAAGGTTTTGTCGATCCAGAGAATGCTGACAAAGTATGCAAGCTCCAGCGTTCCATTTATGGGCTGGTGCAAGCATCTCGGAGTTGGAATCTTCGTTTTGATGAGGTGATCAAAGCGTTTGGGTTTATACAAGTTTACAATGAAGCTTGTATTTACAAGAAAGTGAGTGGGAAGTTTTTCGATGAAGGATCTCGGTGAAGCTGCTTTCATATTGGGCATCAAAATCTATAGAGATAGATCAAGACGCTTGATAGGACTTTCACAAAGTACATACCTTGATAAAGTTTTGAAGAAGTTCAAAATGGATCAATCCAAGAAGGGGTTCTTGCCGGTATTGCAAGGTACAAAGTTGAGAAGACTCAATGCCCAGTGACTGCGGAAGATAGAGAAAAGATGAGTGTCGTCCCCTATGCTTCAGCCATAGGCTCTATCATGTATGCAATGCTGTGCACAAGACCAGATGTCAGCCTTGCCATAAGTATGGCCGGAAGGTTTCAAAGTAATCCTGGTATGGATCACTGGACAGCGGTCAAGAATATCCTAAAGTACCTGAAAAGGACTAAGGATATGTTTCTCGTTTATGGAGGTGATCAAGAGCTCGTCGTAAAGGGTTACGTCGATGCAAGCTTTGACACTGATCCGGATGACTCTAAGTCTCAAACCGGATACGTATATATTCTCAACGGGGGAGCGGTAAGCTGGTGCAGTTCCAAGCAAAGCGTGGTAGCTGATTCTACATGTGAAGCGGAGTATATAGCTGCCTCGGAGGCGGCAAAGGAAGGTGTCTGGATGAAGGAGTTCATGACAGATCTTGGAGTTGTGCCTAGTGCACTGAACCCAATGACTCTGTTCTGTGATAACACTGGTGCCATTGCTCTAGCCAAGGAACCAAGGTTTCACAAGAGGACCAGACACATAAAGCGACGCTTCAATTCCATCCGCGATTCGGTCAAGGAGGAGGACATAAACATTTGCAAAGTACACACGGATTTGAATGTTGCAGATCCGTTGACTAAGCCTCTTCCACGGGCTAAGCACGATCAACACCAAGACTCTATGGGTGTTAGATTAATTACCTTGTAATGCTAGATTATTGACTCTAGTGCAAGTGGGAGACTGTTGGAAATATGCCCTAGAGGCAATAATAAAAGAGTTATTATTATATTTCCTTGTTCATGATAATCGTTTATTATCCATGCTATAACTGTATTGATTGGAAACTCAAATACACGTGTGGATGAATAGACAGACTTTGTGTCCCTAGTGAGCCTCTACAGGACTAGCTCGTTGATCAAAGATGACCGCGGTTTCCAGGTCATAGACATGAGTTGTCATTTGATAACGGGATCACATCATTAGGAGAATGATGTGATGGACGAGACCCAAACGTTAACATAGCTTTTGATCGTGTCAGTTATCGCTATAGTTTTCTGCATGTCAAGTATAAGTTCCTATGACCATGAGATCATGTAACTCACTGACACCGTAGGAGTGCTTTGTGTGTGCCAAACGTCGCAACGTAACTCGGTGACTATAAAGGTACTCTACAGGTATCTCCGAGGGTGTCTGTTGGGTTGACATGGATCGAGACTGGGATTTGTCACTCCGTGTGACGGAGAGGTATCTCCGGGCCCACTCGGTAATACGTCATCTCAATGAGCTCAAAGTGACCAAGTAGTTGGTCACGGGATTATGTATTACGGTAACGAGTAAAGAGACTTGCCGGTAACGAGATTGAACTAGGTATAGAGATACCGACGATCGAATCTCGGGCAAGTAACATACCGACGAGACAAAGGGAACTGTATACGGGATTGCCTGAATCCTTGACATCGTGGTTCATCCGATGAGATCATCGAGAAACATGTGGGAACCAATATGGGTATCCAGATCCCGCTATTGGTTATTGACCTGGGAGTGTCTCGGTCATGTCTACATGGTTTCCGAACCCGCAGGGTCTACACACTTAAGGTTCGGTGACGCTAGGGTTGTTAGTGAGAACAGTGCATGGTTACCGAAGGTTGTTCGGAGTCCCGGATAAGATCCCGGACGTGACGAGGGTCTCCGGAATGGTCCGGGGACGAAGATTGATATATAGGATGAAAGGTTTCGGAGTCCGGAAGTGTTCCGGGGAGTATCGGGAAATCGGCGGATTACCGAAAAGGGTTTCGGGGGTCCCGGAAGTGGTTCTGGGCCTAATGGGCCACAAAGGGGGGACACCACAGCCCTCATAGGGCTGTGCGCCCCCCCTGGGCCCTCTCCTATGGCGCATGGGGGGCTGGACCCTCCTAGGGCAGCCGCACCCCCCCTGGCTTGGGGGGCAAGGCACCTAGGGGGGGAAACCCTAGGGCCTGGCCCTTGGCCGCCGCCCCCCCCTGCCCTGGCCGCCGGCCCCCCTAGGGGAAACCCTAGGGCGCCCCTCCCCTCTCCACCCCCCTATATATAGTGAGGCAAAGGGAGGGCAGCCTAACACACGTTTGTGCCTCGGTGCTGCCCTCCCTCTCCCACAACATCTTCTTCTCCCGCGGTGCTTAGGCGAAGCCCTGCTGGAATCCTCCACCACCATCACCACCACGCCGTCGTGCTGCCGGTCTCTCCATCAACCTCTCCTCCACCGCTTGCTGGATCAAGAAGGAGGAGACGTCCCCGAGCCGTACGTGTGAAGAACGCGGAGGCACCGTTGCTTCGGTGCTTGGATCTTCAGCGATCTGAATCGCGGCGAGTACGACTCCATCAACCGCGTTCTTAACGCTTCCGCTTAGCGATCTACAAGGGTACGTGGATCCAACTCTCCTCTCGTAGATGCATCTCCTAGATTGATCTTGGTGAACGTAGGAAAATTTTTGTTTCCCATGCTTCGTTCCCCAACAGTGGCATCATGAGCTAGGATCTTGCGTAGATGCTTTCTCGAGTAGAACACAAAAGGGTTTGTGGGCGTTGATGTTTAAATTGCTGCCCTCCTTAGTCTTTCTTGATTCAGCGGTATTATGGGATGAAGCGGCCCGGACCAACTTTACATGTCCACGTACATGAGACCGGTTCCATCGACAGACATGTGACTTTTGTTGCATAAGATGGCTGGCGGGTGTCTGTCTCTCCCATCTTAGTTGAATCGGAATAGAACAAGGCGGTCCTTGTAGAAGGTTAAATAGCAACTTGAATATCACCGTTGTGGCGTTGCGTAGGTAAGAAGCGTTCTTGCTAGATACCCATAGCAGCCACGTAAAACATGCAACAACAAATTAGAGGACGTCTAACTTGTTTTTGCAGGGTATGTATGTGATATGATATGGCCAATGACATGATGAGATATATTTGATGTATGAGATGATCATGTTGTAATAGTTAATATCGACTTGCATGTCGATGCATACGGCAACCGGCAGGAGCCATAGGGTTGTCTTTAATTTTTGTATGACCTGCGTGTCAGTCATTAAGCGCTTTGTAATGCTTTACTTTATCGCTAAACGGTAGCAATAGTAGTAAGAGCATGGTGGGCGCGCGACAACCCCGATGGCGACACGATGATGGAGATCATGATGATGGAGATCATGGTGTGGCGCCGGTGACGATGGAGATCATGCCGGTGCTTTGGAGATGGAGATCAAAAGCACGAGTTGATGGCCATATCATGTCACTTATGATTTGCATGTGATGTTAATCCTTTTATGCATCTTATTTTGCTTAGGACGACGGTAGCATTATAAGATGATCCTTCACTAAAATTTCAAGATAAAATTGTGTTCTCCCCGAGTGTGCACCGTTGCGAAGGTTCGTCGTTTCGAAGCACCACGTGATGATCGGGTGTGATAGACTCTACGTTCGCATACAACGGGTGCAAGCCAGTTTTGCACATGCAGAACACTCGGGTTAGACTTGACGAGCCTAGCATGTACAGACATGGCCTCGGAACACGGTAGACCGAAAGGTCGAACATGAGTCATATAGTAGATATGATCAACATGTAGATGTTCACCATTGACACCACCTCATCTCACGTGATGATCGGACTTGGGTTGGTGGATCTGGATCATGTCACGCTCGAATGACCAGAGGGATGTCAATTTGAGTGGGAGTTATAAATAATTTGATTAAGTAGTAACTCACTTATCATGAACAATAGTCTAAAATGTCTTTGCAAATCTTTTGTTGTAGATGGCTCGCGCAGTAGCTCCCCTGAATTTTAATGCGTTCCTAGAGAAATCTAAACTGAAAGATGATGGGAGCAACTTTGTGGACTGGCTCCGCAATCTGAGGATCATCCTCACAGCTGCCCAAAAGGTTTATGTCCTAAATGCACCGCTAGGTGACCCCCCCGCTCCTACAGCCTCTGCAGACGTTTTGAACGTCTGGCAGACGCATTCGGATGACTATTCGATAGTGCAGTGTGCCATGTTGTACGGCTTGGAAGGAGGACTCCAAAGGCGTTTTGAACGTCATGGTGCATATGAGATGTACCAGGAGTTGAAGTTCATCTTTGAAAAGAATGCTAAGATCGAGAGGTATGAGACCACCGATAAATTCTTTGCTTGTAAGATGGAGGAGAATTCGTCTGTCAGTGAGCACTTACTGAAGATGTCTGGGTACTATACCCGCATAGCTGATCTGGGACTTGTGTTCCCGGATGAGGCTATCATTGACAGAATTCTCCAGTCACTCCCGCCAAGCTACAAGAGCTTCGTGCAGCAGTACAACATGCAAGGGATGAATAAAACCATCGCCGAGCTGTTTTCGATGCTGAAAGTCGCTGAGGCAGACATCCAGAAGGAGTATCAAGTGTTGATGGTCAATAAAACCACCCGTTTCAAGAAGAATGGCAAGGGCAAGAAGGGTAACTCTAAGAAGGGTGGCAAGGCAGTTGCTAATCCAGTGAAGAAACCCAAGGCTGGGCCCAAGCCAGAGACTGAGTGTTTCTATTGCAAGGGGAACGGCCACTGGAAGCGGAACTGCCCCAAGTATCTGGCAGACAAGAAGGGGGCCAACAACAACAAAGGTATATTTGATATACATGTTATTGATGTGTACCTTACCAACTCTCGTTGTAGTGCCTGGGTATTTGATACCGGTTCGGTTGCTCACATTTGCAACTCTAAACAGGAACTGCGGAATAAACGGAGGCTGGCGAAGGACGAAGTGACGATGCGCGTGGGAAATGGTTCCAAGGTTGATGTGATCGCCGTCGGCACGCTCGCTCTTCGATTACCATCGGGATTAGTTATGAACCTGAATAATTGTTATTTAGTGCCTGCGTTGAGCATGAACATTATATCTGGATCTTGTTTATTGCGAGACGGTTACTCATTTAAATCAGAGAATAATGGTTGTTCTATTTATATGGGTAATATCTTTTATGGTCATGCACCCGAAGTTAGGGGTTTATTCTTATTGAATCTCGATAGTGATGATACACATGTTCATAACATTGATGCCAAAAGATGTAGAGTTGATAATGATAATACCACTTTCTTGTGGCACTGCCGTCTGGGTCATATCGGCGTGAAACGCATGAGGAAGCTCCATGCTGATGGACTTTTGGAGTCTCTTGATTTTGAATCACTTGACACGTGCGAGCCGTGCCTCATGGGCAAGATGACAAGGACCCCGTTTTCAGGGACAATGGAACGGGCAAGTGACTTATTGGAAATCATACATACTGATGTATGCGGTCCGATGAGTGTAACGGCGCGCGGTGGATATCGTTATTTTCTCACCTTCACTGACGACTTAAGTAGATATGGGTATATTTACTTGATGAAGCATAAGTCTGAAACTTTTGAAAAGTTCAAGCAATTTCAGAGTGAAGTTGAAAATCATCATAACAAGAAGATCAAGTTCCTACGATCTGATCGAGGGGGAGAATATCTGAGTTATGAGTTTGGTGATCACTTAAGAAAATGTGGAATTGTTTCACAGTTGACGCCACCTGGAACACCACAGCGTAATGGTGTGTCCGAACGTCGTAATCGAACCCTATTAGATATGGTACGTTCTATGATGTCTCTTGCCGATTTGCCACTATCGTTTTGGGGGTATGCGTTAGAGACAGCTGCATTCACTTTAAATAGG
This sequence comes from Secale cereale, assembly GCA_902687465.1. Lineage (NCBI taxonomy): Eukaryota > Viridiplantae > Streptophyta > Magnoliopsida > Poales > Poaceae > Secale > Secale cereale. Next base: position 587,556,599 of record LR738714.1, read on the forward strand.
GCTCCATCTAAGTCCGTTGAGACAACACCGTATGAACTATGGTTTGGTAAGAAACCGAAGTTGTCTTTTCTCAAAGTTTGGGGTTGCGATGCTTATGTCAAAAGGCTTCAGCCAGAAAAGCTCGAACCCAAAGCGGACAAATGTGTCTTCATAGGATACCCAAAAGAAACAGTTGGGTACACCTTCTATCTCAGATCCGAGAGCAAAGTGTTTGTCGCTAAGAACGGGTCCTTTCTCGAGAAAGAGTTTCTCTCGAAAGAATTGAGTGGGAGGAAGGTAGAACTTGATGAGGTTATTGAACCTCTGCTTCAACCAGAAAGTAGCGCAGCACAGAAAGATGTTTTTGTGGAGCCTGCAGAGGTTGAAGAGGAAGCCAATGATGATGATCAAGAAGCTTCTGATCAAGTTACTACCGAACCTCGTAGGTCGACAAGGGTACGCACTGCACCTGAGTGGTATGGTAACCCTGTCTTGGAGGTCATGTTGTTAGACAACGGTGAACCTACGAGCTATGGAGAAGCGATGGTGGGCCCGGATTCCGACAAATGGTTGGAGGCCATGAAATCCGAGATGGGATCCATGTATGAAAACAAAGTATGGACTTTGGAAGTATTACCTGAAGGGCGGAAGGCCATTCAGAATAAATGGATTTTTAAGAGGAAGACGGACGCTGACGGTAATGTCACCGTGCATAAAGCTCGACTTGTGGCAAAGGGTTTTCCACAAGTTCAAGGGATTGACTACGATGAGACTTTCTCACCCGTAACGATGCTTAAATCCGTCCGAATCATGTTAGCAATAGCTGCATATTTCGATTATGAAATTTGGCAGATGGATGTCAAAACAGCGTTCCTTAACGGTTTTCTTAAGGAAGAGTTGTATATGATGCAACCAGAAGGTTTTGTCGATCCAGAGAATGCTGACAAAGTATGCAAGCTCCAGCGTTCCATTTATGGGCTGGTGCAAGCATCTCGGAGTTGGAATCTTCGCTTTGATGAGGTGATCAAAGCGTTTGGGTTTATACAAGTTTACAATGAAGCTTGTATTTACAAGAAAGTGAGTGGGAGCTCTATAGCGTTTCCAATATTATATGTGGATGACATATTGCTGATTGGAAACAATATAGAATTTTTGGATAGCGTGAAGGGGTATTTGAACAAGAGTTTTTCGATGAAGGATCTCGGTGAAGCTGCTTTCATATTGGGCATCAAGATCTATAGAGATAGATCAAGACGCTTGATAGGACTTTCACAAAGCACATACCTTGATAAAGTTTTGAAGAAGTTCAAAATGGATCAATCCAAGAAGGGGTTCTTGCCGGTATTGCAAGGTACAAAGTTGAGTAAGACTCAATGCCCAGTGACTGCGGAAGATAGAGAAAAGATGAGTGTCATCCCCTATGCTTCAGCCATAGGCTCTATCATGTATGCAATGCTGTGCACAAGACCAGATGTCAGCCTTGCCATAAGTATGGCCGGAAGGTTTCAGAGTAATCCTGGTATGGATCACTGGACAGCGGTCAAGAATATCCTAAAGTACCTGAAAAGGACTAAGGATATGTTTCTCGTTTATGGAGGTGATCAAGAGCTCGTCGTAAAGGGTTACGTCGATGCAAGCTTTGACGCTGATCCGGATGACTCTAAGTCTCAAACCGGATACGTATATATTCTCAACGGGGGAGCAGTAAGCTGGTGCAGTTCCAAGCAGAGCGTGGTAGCTGATTCTACATGTGAAGCGGAGTATATAGCTGCCTCGGAGGCGGCAAAGGAAGGTGTCTGGATGAAGGAGTTCATGACAGATCTTGGAGTTGTGCCTAGTGCACTGAACCCAATGACTCTGTTCTGTGACAACACTGGTGCCATTGCTCTAGCCAAGGAACCAAGGTTTCACAAGAGGACCAGACACATAAAGCGACGCTTCAATTCCATCCGCGATTCGGTCAAGGAGGAGGACATAAACATTTGCAAAGTACACACGGATTTGAATGTTGCAGATCCGTTGACTAAGCCTCTTCCACGGGCTAAGCACGATCAACACCAAGACTCTATGGGTGTTAGATTCATTACCTTGTAATGCTAGATTATTGACTCTAGTGCAAGTGGGAGACTGTTGGAAATATGCCCTAGAGGCAATAATAAAAGAGTTATTATATTTCCTTGTTCATGATAATCGTTTATTATCCATGCTATAATTGTATTGATTGGAAACTCAAATACATGTGTGGATGAATAGACAGACTTTGTGTCCCTAGTGAGCCTCTACAGGACTAGCTCGTTGATCAAAGATGACCGCGGTTTCCAGGTCATATACATGAGTTGTCATTTGATAACGGGATCACATCATTAGGAGAATGATGTGATGGACGAGACCCAAACGTTAAACATAGCTTTTGATCGTGGCAGTTATCGCTATAGTTTTCTGCATGTCAAGTATAAGTTCCTATGACCATGAGATCATGTAACTCACTGACACCGTAGGAGTGCTTTGTGTGTGCCAAACGTCACAACGTAACTGGGTGACTATAAAGGTACTCTACAGGTATCTCCGAGGGTGTCTGTTGAGTTGACATGGATCGAGACTGGGATTTGTCACTCCGTGTGACGGAGAGGTATCTCCGGGCCCACTCGGTAATACGTCATCTCAATGAGCTCAAAGTGACTAAGTGGTTGGTCACGGGATTATGTATTACGGTAACGAGTAAAGAGACTTGCCGGTAACGAGATTGAACTAGGTATGGAGATACCGACGATCGAATCTCGGGCAAGTAACATACCGACGAGACAAAGGGAACTGTATACGGGATTGCCTGAATCCTTGACATCGTGGTTCATCCGATGAGATCATCGAGAAACATGTGGGAACCAATATGGGTATCCAGATCCCGCTATTGGTTATTGACCTGGGAGTGTCTCGGTCATGTCTACATGGTTTCCGAACCCGCAGGGTCTACACACTTAAGGTTCGGTGACGCTAGGGTTGTTAGTGAGAAGAGTGCATGGTTACCGAAGGTTGTTCGGAGTCCCGGATGAGATCCCGGACATGACGAGGGTCTCCGGAATGGTCCGGAGACGAAGATTGATATATAGGATGAAAGGTTTCGGAGTCCGGAAGTGTTCCGGGGAGCATCGGGAAATCGGCGGAGTACCGGAAAGGGTTTCGGGGGGTCCGGAAGAAGTTCTGGGCCTAATGGGCCACAAGGGGGAACACCACAGCCCTCAGGGGGCTGTGCGCCCCCCCTGGGCCCTCTCTTTGTGCGCCAAGGGAGGTGGGACCCCCTAGGGTGGCCGCACCCCCTTAGCCTTGGGGGGCAAGGCACCTAGGGGGGGAAACCCTAGGGCCTGCCCTGGCCGCCGCCCCCTCCCCTTGCCCTGGCCGCCGGCCCCTAGGGGAAACCCTAGGGCGCCCCTCACCTCTCCACCCCCCCTATATATAGTGAGGCAAAGGGAGGGCAGGAAACACAAGTTCGTGCCTCGGTGCTGCCCTCCCTCTCCCATAACATCTTCTTCTCCCGCGGTGCTTAGGCGAAGCCCTGCCGGAGTTCTTCTCCACCATCACCACCACGCCGTCGTGCTGCCGGTTCTCCATCAACCTCTCCTCCACCCCTTGCTGGATCAAGAAGGAGGAGACGTCCCCGAGCCGTACGTGTGAAGAACGCGGAGGCACCGTTGCTTCGGTGCTAGGATCTTCGGCGATCTGAATCGCGGCGAGTACGACTCCATCATCCGCGTTCATAACGCTTCCGCTTAGCGATCTACAAGGGTATGTGGATCCTACTCTCCCCTCGTAGTTGCATCTACTAGATTGATCTTGGTGAACGTAGAGAAAAATTTTTGTTTTCCATGCAACGTTCCCCAACAGCGGGCGAATTCGGATATACCGTGGATGAAGCAGAGGCGGCGGACGCGGTGAGCCAGGCTGAGGAGGCAGAAATCCTCAAGCTCCTGAAGATTGGGCCCGAGGAGTTCGCCGGGGAGCCTGCCGGGAAGCTTGCCGGGGCAAGCGAGGTTGCCGGGGCGAGCGAGGCTGCCGGGCAGGGAACCGAGTCCAGCGGGCCTGCCGAGGAGGAGGAGGAGGAGGAGGCCAAGTCCGGTGATTCTGATGAAGACTCCGGCGGATCCTTGAATCTTGACGACGACGCCTCCTCGTCCTCGGAGAACTCTCCGCCACCACCAAACCCAAGCCCTCCGCCGCAACCAAAGAAGCGCATCCGCAAGGTCGTCGAGACGGTGAGGCCGCCGGTGCCCCAACAACGACCTCGGCGCCGGGCGACGCACGCCGCCACGACGAGCAAGGTCGCCAAGGAGGCGCCCCGTGCCCGAGCGACAAGCGGAGTGGAGTCTTCCCGGAGCGACCCCGGGGTACCTTCTGCTCCTCGGTCCTCAGCGACGACCGGTGCTGGGTCTTCACAGCCCGTAGCTCCGGAGCCCGCCAAGCGCCCGAGGGAGCCCTCTCCCCCAGCTCCTCGCGCTGGAGCGCCCGAGGCGGGATTTGATTTCTCCGCCCTCAGCTCCGACGAAGAGGAGGAAGAGTAAGTACTTGCAATTTTCATTTCCTTTGATTTTGTCTTGATTTCTTTTGCTTGGTTCTGATTCTGGTCTTGTTTTGGCTTCCAGGACCTTGACCCAGCGGATGGCAAAGAGGGCCAAGATCCCTGTGGTCGAGATCGAGGACGATGAGCCCGCCGCAGCGGTAGGAGACGCGCCAGCGGCAGACTTGCAGGATCAGCCTGCTGCTCCGAGGAGCAGCCCCCAGCGTAAGTCTGGCACCCATTCTTCTGCTTGACGGGCGCGCTCGTGGTTATTGTTCGTACTGATGTCTTGTTGTCTTCTGCAAAAGTGGAGCCGTAGCCGCAGGAGCACCAGGAGGTTGCTCCCGACGAGCCACTTGCTCCACCCTCCCCGCCAAGTTTGAGTTCCCCGGCGAGGGACGGTGCTCCGCCAAGGATGGGTACTCCGCCAAGGGCGAGCACCCCGACAAGGGCGGACTCCCCGCCAAGGGAGGGCACCGGAGGCCCTCCGCCGGCGGGGGCTTCTTCTACGTCGCCAAGGGACAACTCCCCGGTGAGGGACCCTGTCATCGAAGAGGCCCGCGCAGGTAAGCCCTTGTAGTTTCTTCTTCTCGAATTCTTCTTTTTGGATATTTGCTTGACAAATCTTTCTTTTCTTTTTCTTCTGATGTCAGACCCGCCCGCTCCGGAGCCGATGGAGACGGAAACCATCGTCGAGGAGGAGGCGCGCGCGGAAGGGACGGTCGGCGCCGACGAGCCAGCTGCCGAGGAGACTGCCCCACCCTCCGACACCGCGGCAGGGGAAGGGACCGGCGACCATACTGCTGGCCCGGAGGCCGCGGGAGCGCCGGACGCTGCACCGGCCGCCGACCCCTCCGCCTCCGCACCTGGGTCGGGCATTTATCTGGAGGCCGCCAACGGGGTGTTCATTCAAGTCCCGTGGGCGTCCTCATCAAGGGCACCCGCGGAGGGAGAGACGTTTGACGGAGAAGTCCTCGCCTCCGCCGGATTGAAGGTTGTAGATGTGCCCGGCAGCAGCGACGAGCCCGAAGAGGAGCTGTTCCTTCGCCGGCTCCTGGCCTTATACCGGGCCAGGCAGGCGAAGTTGGAGTCTCGGGAGGCTCTGGCTGCCAAGGCTGGTGCTGACTTGGAGAAGCGCGCCGCGGAGCTCCGTTCCGCCAACCAGGCGGCCCTCCGGAACTTGGCGGAGGAGCGCGAGGAGCTTGCCGGGGCGCAGCAAGCATTCGTCCTCGAAAAGGCCGAGGTCGAGGAGCAGCAGCGTCTGGCCGCCGAAGAGCTGTCTCGGTGGGAAGGGGCGCTCAACCAGCGGAAGGTCGACCTCGACAGCCACGAGGACAACCTCACCGCCCGGGAGCAGGCTATTGGCGGGGCTCTGCGGGAGGCGATGGATGCTGCCGCTGCCGCAGAGACCGCCAAGAAGGATCTGGAGGCCAGAGTGTCGCAGTTGGAGCTGTTCTTGAAGGCAAGCGAAGACAGGGTCACCGCGCTCAACGTGGAGCGGGAGAAGGATGCCCACACCAACTCGGAGCTGCAAATCCGCCTCTCCGAGAAGGGTAAAGAGCTCACTGATGCAAGGGACTCCATTGCCGACCTAGAGCTGAAGGTCTCCACCCTGACTGATTCGCTTGACACTGCCCGGGACCGCGAGACGAAGCTGAAGGACGATCTCCGCGCCGAGAGGGCCGTGCTGGAAAGCACCGCCGTCTCGCAAAACCAATTCCAGCAGACGGTGGAGCGATGGACTGAGGACCTCGTCACCTCTGCCGCCAACATTGACATGGAGATGATGGCGTTGAGGGCGGAGCATCTCGTGTACTCCCCCGACGAGAACCTCCCTCACAGCGCCAAACTAAGTCTGTTCTTCAGGGGAGTGGCGCCGGCGCTTGCGAGGCTGCGGGAGAAGATCCCCGAGCAGCTGGCCGACGAGGCGCGCCGGCTCTGCATGGGCACCATGGAGCGGGTGCTGTCGAAGATTGTCTACCGCAACCCCGGGATCAACCTTGTCAACGTTCTCCGGATCCTGCCGCCCGAAGCTGACAAGGAGGCGTTGAAAGCCCAAGTTGCCCACATTGTAGCCAAGGTGGGCAAGATCCAGAGGGTCGACGGAGAGTGGGGATCCGGACTCTACTCTAGGCGTGAAGAAGTGGCGGAAGAGAGCTACATTTGGATGGACCCCTACGTAGTTTTCGCACAGATGTGCGAAAACAGCCAAGGTGAGGACAACGTTGGGGGTGAAATCTAGGAGGTGGAGGCCGTAGGTGTTCATTACATCGCAAAAGAACTCCGAGAATGGAGGGCACAGACCACAGTGGAAGAATGCGGCAAAGTAAAAGTACCCGCCGGGGAACATGTCGATGGCGACGGCAGGGAGGACTCTGGTGCGGGGATGAGCCTTCGTCTCCCTCGCCCAGAACAAGTAATACTTGCCCCGGAGCTCCCTCGCACCAAGCCTCGGCGGGAAGACCACCCTCTTCCTCCGCATGGCTGCTAACTTCGCCGCCTGCTCGGACTTCTCCTTCTTTGCCTTGTCGCCCTTCGCTTTGTCGCTCTTCGGAGCCATGGCAGGGACGGCAAGGAGGAAGGCTAGGAGGTCGCTGGCGCTGCGGGTGCTGGATGCGGCGGAGGGGGTGGGGCTCGGCTCTCCGTCGACCTTTCCGGAAGCAGAGGGCGACGGGGGTTTCTGGAGATTCAAGGCGCAATGAAGGAATGGAGGGAAACTGCCCTGCTTCCTCTGCTTTTAAGGGGGAAGTGGGGGACGCTCCGCATTTCCCATTAAAGAACAGGCCACGATCTCTCCCACGACGCCGCAATTGACGCGTGCCGTTAGGGAGGGATGCGGCGGATACGGAGAGGGATACGGCTCGCCGTGGGCCGCGTGTGCCCGTGCAGTGTCTTGGGCCTAGCCCAACAGCGCTCGGCACCGTGTGTGGCCCAGGCCCGGGGGCTCCTGTCGGTGTACTAAGGTAGGGGTACCCTAGTACCCCAACTTGTGCACGGGCAGTAGCAGCTTCCCGCGGCAGGGCTTACCACGCGCTGGCCAAAGCCCGTTCCAGTCCCCTTTTGGCCATTCAAGAACAAAGTATCCAAATTAAGAGACGAGACCCCGGCAAGAGGAGCTTGCCGGGAAGGCCGCACCAGGCTCAAAGGCATCTTTTTCAACACGAGACCCTGGCAAGGGGAGCTTGCTAGGAAGGCCAAAGGATAGCACCGCAAGAGATACATCACGGCGCATCGTGCGCCCCGGCAGGGCCCGGGAAGCGGCAAGCTTCCGGGCCCGACAAGATGGCGGCCCCGGCAAGGTGCTTGCCGGGGGAATCTCACACTGTGTGCCTGCGCTCCAGCTCATTCGGCCACGCGTCGCCCTGGGGCCCTTCCAGGGGCGCGTGGTAGATGGCTGTGCAGCCTGAGGGACACGCTGGCGAGCCACGGTGACGAGGCTACCGCCGTGGCGAACGGAGGCGCATGGACAGACGCTTTTGGGGTCGACGGCGACGGGCATTCAATGCCCTTGTCCCCCACCGTCAAGGTTAGGTGAAGACCACTGTTCATCCACTGTTCATGGACTGTTAGAACTACCACCAAAGTTACATTTTTACCCTTCTCTACGTTGACACCTGTCGGTGACCCCTTTGAGCTATAAAAGGAGGCCCATGCACAACATAGAGGGGGTTCGAGCCCAGAAACTCGCTCACTCTCTGGCTCGGTGTAGCTGGTACTGTAGATCTTCAAGCTCCCGAGCCCAAGAGCTTAATACAACCAAAGCAGGAGTAGGGTTTTACGCGTCCGCGCGGCCCGAACCTGGGTAAACTGCCCGCGCGTGTCCCTCGATCCGCTCTCCGTGCTCCCTCCGCTCCCTTACCGCAACGTAGAAGGGGCTCCGGTCCCATAGGTGCTCGTGGGAGGACAGTTTCCCCCGACTGGAACGAAAGACGAACTGATAATGTTGATGGAGAAGAGGATGCACGGGGGCATCCCCAAACTTAGACGCTTGATTCTCTTTGAATATTTCTTGGGGGTGCATGGGGCATCCCCAAGCTTGAGCGTTTGACACTCCTGGATCTTTTTATCATCTTCCCTCGCACACTTGAAAACTCCCTTCATACATAACTCATCATAATCTGATTAGTGAGGTTAGTACCCTTAATAAAAATAATTGTTCCTTGCTGGAAATAAAGATATTCTTGAAGGTCTACTGTTTCTCAAGATTGCCAAAAGGTTTTTGCAAAGAAAAAGCAAGCTCTAGGTTTGCAAAACGAAGGAAAGGCAAAACAGGACAGAAACTGTGAAAAACAGAACAGCAGGTAGTAAATAATTTTTTCGGGGTACTTCTGCTACTCTAATCAAAAAACTCAGAACAGACGCACGAAAGACAATTATATAGAGCACGCTGTCGAAAAAATTCAGACCAAAAATATGATCTGGTGATTTTATACGAATTTTTCTATCCAAAGACAGAATCTGTTTCCTGGACAGCACGTCACAACTTTTGAACTTTCTTGCAACCAGAGGCTACACTTGGCACAAAATTGAAAAGCAAAGATACAATGATGATGCTACTATAGTAACAACATCAAGACACAACAAAAGCAAAATAAAATTTATTCATGTGGGCTGCCTCCCAAAAGCGCTTTCTTTTATGCCTTTAAGCTAGGCATAATGCATAGAGATCAAGTTTTATCAAGAGTAAAAGAATAGCTAGCCCGTATAACGGACTCAAAAGGTAACTTAATCTTCTTTCGAGGGAAGTGTTCCATCCGTTTCTTGAGAGTAAACTGGAATTTTATATTCCCCTCTTTCATGTCAATGATAGCACCAACGGTGCGTAGAAAAGGACGTCCCAAAATAATTGGACAAGAAGGTTCACATTCAATATCCATAATAGTAAAATCAACGGGAACATAGTTGTCATTGACAATGATAAGAACATCGTCGATCCTCCCCAAAGGTTTCTTTATGGAAGAATCAACGAGACGAACACCAAAAGAACAAGAATCAAAAGGTTTCAATTTAAGCATATCATATATTCTTTTGGGCATAACAGAGGTACAGGCACCAACATCACATAAAGCATAGCAAGAGAAGTTATTCAACTTAATTTTAATCATAGGATCCCAACCATCTTCTAGCTTTCTAGGTATAGAGGCTTCTACTCTAAGTTTCTCCTCCCTAGCTTTGATAAGAGCATTAGTGATATGCTCTGTGAAGGCAAGGTTAAGCGTGCTAGTGCAGGGATCTCTAGACATCTTGTGAAGGAAATCAATAACTTCGGTAAGAGTGCAATTATCAAAATCAAGGTCACTACTATCAAGTAAGGTGGTAGTGGTGTCCTTTAGGTTCACTTGTTTGGTAGTTTCTATATTCATAGCATCACCATTAATAGGTCCAATGGGACCAGAAGTGCATTGGGTGCTAAGAGTTTGGATATCCTCAACAACTTGGATAGTAGCAACAGTGTGGTGGGTAGGAGGGCTCTTAATTCAATCTTCTTCCTCCCTTTCTCTAGCCCATCTCTCTTTAAGTTTAGCCATCATCCTAATGTTTTCATCAATTTGCACTTGGATAGCATTCATAGGAGTGACCTTCCTCTCCTCAAGAGGAGAAGTTCTAATTATAAGCAATTCTACTTCATTGGCTAAATTGTCTACCTTCGAAGAGAGATCACCTAGTTTGTTTAGTTTTTCTTCTACACTATTATTAAAAGCTTTTTGGGTAGTGATGAAATATTTATGCATAATCTCTTGTTCAGTAGTGGAGTTCTTGGTCTAGGATAAGCATTGTTGTTCCCATAAGAATTAGAGGGGAACGGTCTAGGATTGCTACCAAAATTACTCCTATAAGCATTTTTATTAAAAAAATTTCTAGAGATAAAGTTCACATCTACTTGTTCTTGAGCAATCAAAGATTTTAAAGGAACATCATGAGGATCAATAAAAGATTGCTTCGAAAGTAGAGACATGATCAAGTCAACTTTTTCATTTAGGGAGGAAATCTCCCCGACAGAGTTTACCTTCCTACCTGTTGGAGCGCGTTCGGTGTGCCATTGGGAATAGTTGGTCATCATCTCATCGAGAAGCTTCGTGGCAGCACCAAGTGTAGTTGACATAAAGGTTCCTCCCGCGGCCGAATCTAACAAGTTCCGCGAGGTAAAGTTCAAGCCTGCATAAAAAGTTTGGATAACCATCAAAGTAGTCAAACCATGAGTAGGGCAGTTCTTGATAAGAGATTTCATACGTTCCCAAGCTTGGGCAACGTGTTCATTATCCAATTGTTTAAAATTCATTATGTTACTTCTTAGTTGGATAATTTTAGCAGGTGGATAGTATTTTCCAATAAAAGCATCTTTGCACTTGTCCCATGAATCTATGCTATTTCTAGGCAAAGACTGAAACCAAATTTTAGCTCCTCCTCTCAAGGAGAAAGGAAAAAAGTTTAAGCTTAACAATATTACCATCTATTTCTTGGTACTTTTGCATATCACAAAGTTCAACAAAATTGTTTAAGTGTAAAGCAGCATCATCTCCAGCACCGGAGAATTGATCTTTCATGACTAAGTTCAGTAAAGCAGGTTTAATTTTATATGAAGGTGCTGAAGTGGCAGGTGTAGTGATAGTTGTGAAGATAAAGTCATCGTTGTTGTGACTAGTGAAGTCACACAACTTGGTGTTCTCGGTGGAACCCATAGTAGCAAGCAAGCAAGATAACTATTTTTGTGATTTTCGATAAAAGATACTAAAGTAAAACTGAAAGGTAAACTAACAAGACTAAAAAGCAAAGGTAAAAGATAGCGTGCAACTCCCCTATCCTGAAGAGTGGAGTCCCCGGCAACGGCGCCAGAAAACTTTGCTTGATGGCTTCTCGCCCCTCGTTGGTTACCCCAAGTGGAAGGTTTGAGATGCAGTGTAGCGGAAGTTTTCCCTTGGCAAAGATACCAAGGATCGATTTCCCCTGAGACTCCCAGTTTCAACAAGAAGGTGTCAACTGCTAATGGCGCCAGATATTAGCAATCAACGTGGACCTGCACACAGATACAAATAACTTTGCTCCCAACGAGTACAGAGAGGTTGTCAATCCCTCCGGCCTTGTCGTTTACAAAGGATCAAACGCAAGTGATAATAGTGATAGTTAATGCTGCAAATAGTAAATAAAAGAGGAAAGTAAATAGCGGATGTGATCAATGATGGTAATATGGACCGGGGTCCCATGATGTTCACTAGTGATGTCTCTCTCCCAAAAGACGATAAAACAGCTATGTGAGGTAAACGAATTACAGCTGGGCAATTGACAGGACCATGTGCGCAAACCAATGCTGACTATGTTGCAAGAAAGGTAGAGGTTCAAAGCATGGGCGGTACGCCAAGGCAAGTAGACCGAAATCCATCTGCATCTACTACTAATCATCCACCTTGAGATATCTATTCAGAACATCTCGCTGGTATTAAGTTGCGAGTCCCACCCATAGTGTAAACTCAAAGCAACAGACAACTGCATTAAAAGAACTTTGCGTAAAGTAAACAATCCTTGCACCCGCGGGCACAAGCACCGTTGTTTTCCCCCTTGTGGCAATAACACATCCCCTAGACTCATGTTTCTGTCACTCAAGCTAGTCATCGAGGGGCATGAACCCACAATCAAGCATAACGTTCCCTCTTGGAGTCACTACCTACTACTTGGCCAAAGCAATAAATAACAACGGAGAACATGCAAGAATTACTTACGAACATAAATATAAAAGAGGTGAATCAAATATATTACTCAAACACAATCTGAACATAATCTCACAATCCATCGGATCCCAGCAAACTCATCATAGCAACAGCATAAGGATTACATATGTGCCTCGATCATGTAGGGCAGCTCACGAGGACTAATTAGTGAAGCACAAGAACGGGAGGAGAACATCACATAGATACTGGTCATGGACACATGGTCCAAGGGAGACTACTCACAACTCATCCGGGAGGCGTCCATGGTGGTGGAGAAGCTCCCGGTGGTGATCCTCCCCTTCGGCAGGCTGCCGGGAAGAGTTCTCCTGGTGCTCCCGATCTTGGAAGCGCGGCGGCGGCGGAACAGAGATGAGATCGCGAAAAAGGGTTCCCGTCTCGACGGTTTCGGGACACGATATAAATATATGCCAAAGGGGGGCATCAGCGGAGGCCTGGGGGGCCCAGGCGCCCCCCCGCCGCGTCCAGGAGGGGGGCCGCGCCACCAGGGCGCCTGGAGCCCTGGTGGGCCCCCTCCGGCTGTAGTTCGGGTGCCGGGAAGCTTCTGGAACGCTGATTTTTTATATAATTTTTCCGGGATTTTTCTGGCAGTTCTCGTAATGGGAAAACCTGAAATACAAAAACAGCCGAAAACAGAAACTGGCACTGGGGTGCACTGAGTTAATAGGTTAGTCCAAATATGATCAAAAGTGTATGGAAGTGTATAAATATCATAGCAATATCACCCAAAAGAGGCATGGAGCAAGCAGAAATTATAGATACGTTTTGGACATATCACTGTTCACAGAACATATAATGAAAATAAGCTCACACTCACACACATAGTGTGTTAAAATTTCAATTTCTTCAAACCCGCATACCTTGCTTTTCATCAAAACGCTTGTTGATGTGGTCGAGTTCTTCATCAGCTAGTTTAAGCTTCCGATTTAACTTGGAAACCTCTCCGGCTCGGACAGATGCCGCAACTAGAGAAGCATGTTCAAGCACAAAAGTGCACAGTTCAACTCTATCATATGCTATAACATGGATACTTCGTCTGATTCTCTTCAGAATCAAACAAAGCATCAGGGGCCACAGTCTATATATATATATATATATATATATATATATATATATATATATATATAT
>LR738714.1:587569985-587602137 GCA_902687465.1 Secale cereale
ATATATATAGAACAACACTATTCTAATCCCAGGATTAGAATAGTTATTTGGATCACAGCAACCCCTATATAGGGCCCGAAGACAGGTTCCCGAACTTCCCTGGACTGCCGGCCCAGCCCAACAGAATCCCATGTGGACCCCGATCCCGACAGAATCCCACCTAGACCCCGATCTCGATCGAGCCGCCCCTCCCCAACCCCCCTCCTCGCCGCTCCTCCCCCTCGATCTCCGCCATGATTTGCCGCCGAAAATTCGCCGGATCCTGCGCCTCCCTTCCTTCTCCAGATCCTTGACGACTGGATCGAGCTTCGCCCCCTCCGACTCCACCTCCCACCCAGCCGTTGGCGCGGGCGAGCGAGCGACGGCAGACGCCGGCGCGAGGGAGCCCGCGTCGCCTGGAGCCGGCGGAGCTAGCGAAGCCGCTGGATTTCTGCGAAGAACGACCGCCATGGACTTCTGGAAGCCTCATCCTCGGTCCATCGTCACTGCTAGAAGGCTTGGCAGTGCTCGTGATGGCCAAGGCGCAACCTACAGCGAACAGCGCACCCAAGGAAGCATCTCGGCGGTGGAGGCCGCATCGGCGGCGCCTTCAAATCTAAGAACTGTATATGAATTTCCTCCCTGATTTTGCCTTCTTCTTCAATCTTGCCTTCTCTGACCTTCTTGGTTCGTGCAGATGCACTTCGTGCCCCCTTCAAGACATGGACTGCCATGCGGTTCCTCTCCTACCTCCACGACGAATTTTTCTCAAGGTGGCCTATCAACTGCTGGAAAAAGGTTGGCCGAACTTCTAGCCAGGGTATGGTTGAACTTCTTCCTTCCTTTGTTTTGTTATTTGCTTACATCTATGTGAAGTTCAGGTGGTGTGTGAGAATCAATCCAGGCTACAAAAGCATTTTTTAAACTGCCTGCTTACAGGCATGTGAAGTTCAGGTAGTATGTGAGCCTCCGTCCAGGCTACAAACACTATAAAATATTCCTGCATTCACATTCATGTGTGGAAAAGCCATGTGAAGTTCAACTAGTAAGTGTGCTAAAGTTCAGGTTGGTATGTGTCTGGTTCTGTGCAAAAAAAAGGAAAATAGAACATGCATGTGATATGACATGAAGGTCAGGTTGGTATGCACTAGCAGTCCAACCATTCAAAAACTCATGAAGGTTCAGGTTTTTTCACTGGACAATATTTCCCCTTTGCAAAACAAGAAGTTCAGGTTGTGGAGAGTGCTCAGTTCAGGTACATATAAGTAATCAAATATTGTAGAATTAAAAAACATGATGTGAAGTTCATTCTGTGAAGGGTGCTCAGTTCAGGTACAAAGGCATTGGCAGATGCTCAGCTCAGTGCATAGTGTGATGGCTCTCACCACTTTTATATGAGAAGTTCAGGCTGTGAATAATGCTAAGTTCAGTTACAAAGGTATATGCAGATATAACTTGTGTGCTAATAGACATTTTTTTCTTTTATGTCAGCAAGACGAGAGATGCATGAAGAAGCTTAGAAGTTCCCAGCAGCAAGTACACAATCCAAAGCCTGTACGCGTTGCACCACCCCCTCAACGGGTCACACCTCAAACGCACCAACAACATTACCAACCTTCTCTACACCAAAACTGGATGACACCCGAAACACACGGATACTTCCAAGATGTTGGGTCATAGCCCTATCCGCACAGGTTTGCGCCTCCACCTAATTGGGTGACGCTAGAAATCCCTCGCGGATTCTTTGTATCCACCAATAGACTCCCAAGCACGCAAATGGAGGAGGGGGTTAGCTCAAGTCCTGCATGTAACTCTGGAGGTTATCTTGGTGTGCCTCATCAATGCCAAAGCGAAGCAACTAAACCGGACCGCAGGACAAATCCAACGGCAACACACACACGGAGGAGAGTGATCTGCACACTACCACCGTTTGATCCTGCTGCTGCTGCTACAAGTCAGAATTCTACGGGGCATAAGGTAGATGGATTGCTTCACAAAACAAAAGAGCAAACCAAGACCAGGATCACAATACCTCCACAACCACCTCAAGAAAAAAGGACGCAAACAATAGAGAGGCCATCTTCAGCCCTCCTTCCTCCTCGTGATCCACTGCTGCATCCTGCTATGATTACTCCGCCATGCCCCATCCCAGAGGGACAGCAGCCGACACCGGCGGAGTTGCGATCATACACGCACGTAAGTGAAACAAAAAATATTTATATGCGCATCTTGTATTATCTGCACATTTTCTGCTCCCTCCAGGATAACAATTCATGAACTGCATTTTAAGGTGCTGTTTGGATTTATTTTTCTTTTTCTGCAGACGCTAGATCTACTGGATTATCTAATACCAAGACTAAAGATGCTATTCAAAGATGTAGAGAAAGCAAGGGAATTTTATAACAGATATGCCAGACACGCTGGTTTTGGAATCAGGAGGACGGGTGGAAATGACAACCACGAGTATTTTGTTTGCGCCTTCCAAGGGATACACACATCTTCTGTTTCAGAGGCCAACAGGAAGCGAAACAAAACATCCCAGAGGACGGGCTGCAATGCAAGAATGAGGGTGAAGGTGCAGGAGGATGGCACATGCGTGGCAGTGGACATTGAGTACAATCATAATCACGAGCTAATGCAGACTAATGACATGCTGGTATTTTTGCACTCACACAAGAATTATGACCCCACTATTTTGGAGTACGTAAAGCTCCTGCAGTACCATGATGTCAAGCACACAACAATCATGTCCATGCTATCTGAAAATGAAGATGGAAGCTACTTCCTAAGCATGACCGGACGAGACCTGCTAAACCAGTAAGTATTCAAACACTCACATACTGCAATGTAAAATAGCATCCTAGCTCACAACCCTTTGCTAGCAAAAAATAAACAAATGCATGTTTGCATGTGATTTGCAGGAAAGCCATGAATGCAAGGAAAGATGATTTGGATGATGTATTGAAACTTGTTTCATTCTTCAAAGACATGAAGGCAATAAATGATGAGTTTTTCTATGACATCCATGTAGACAAGGACAAGTCAATTAAAAACATTTTCTGGTCCAATGCAAGCTGCCGAGGAGCCTATCAAGACTTCGGCGATTGCGTAACATTCGACACGACTTACAAGACCAACAGATTTCATATTCCCCTGGAAGTGTTTGTTGGAACAAACCATCACTTGCAGTCAACGATATTTGATGTTGCCCTGATAAGAGACGAAGATGCAAAGTCATCCAAGTGGTTGTTCGATACATTTCTACGGTGCATGAACAACAAGCACCCAACTTGCATTCTAACAGGTGAGTTCAACAAAAAAAACTCCTCAAGTTTCATCATCTTTTTAGTCTATGGGTCTGTGTTGGTTGGGTACATTGGTTTTGTTTGAAAATAATGTAAAGAATGCAGCTCAACCACTGTAAGCATAGAAGTCCAACTAGCAGTACAAGAAAGAAAAATTATCTGTCACATGTTTAGAAAAAAATTAGTTATGATTGTGAAGTTCAAATACATGAATCATAGAAGTTCAAGGACAAATCTGTAAGATATTATATGTAGCATGTTCAGAAAAATATAGTTATTTACGTGAAGTTCAAGCACTGCCACCACAGAAGTTCAACAACAATGCTTTCAGAAAATTTTTGATTGCGACACTACTAGTTTGTCCTACTACTAACTGTGAAGTTCAAGCACTGATACCAAAGAAGTTCAGCAACACTGTTGTAAGAAAAAAAATACATGTGACATTGTTAGATTGCCATACTACTAGATGTGAAGTTCAATTACTTATGCAACATAAGTTCACCATCAGTACAAAAAAGAATCAAGTTTCATTTTTTTAATTCATGCAGACCAGTGCCCATCGATGGCGAAAGCTATACCACAATCATTTCCAAACACCGTCCACAAGCTATTCCGTTGGCACATATTGAAGAAGTACAGGGAATACTTCGCGTTGTTGTACAAAAAGTATAAAACATTCAAAGAGGAGATCACAGCTATATTAAACTCGCCGCTGATGCCAACGGAGTTTGAAGATGCCTAGGCTGAACTCGTGCACAATTACCACCTGGAGAACGACCAGATGATGATGCAGCTCTGGAGTGATAGGAAGATGTGGATTTCAGCATATTACAAGAACATTTTCTGTGCTAGAATGACTTCCACACAACGAAGCGAGAGCATGAACCACATGCTAAAGAAAGGGTTTGTCAAGGGGACCCAGAACCTACACAAGTTTGCTAGGTGGGTCAATGCTTGCATACAAACTCGGATGCAGAAGGAGAACGAGCAAACAATGACCAGCATGGTATGATGACAAGTACAAAACACCACCATGATGTTCTGTTTACCATCAACATGTGCACTTTGAATTTTGAAAAATGAAACCCATGATTCTGCTTCGACTAATATCTTACTTTTTGACATGTGCAGACCAATCCCGTGACAAAGACAACTTACGGCTACGAGGAAGATATGTCTATCAAGTACATGAGAGCCGTGTACACCGAGATGAGGAATAGGATGAGAAAGGCCACGCTATTTCGCGCAAAGCGTACAACAGAGTCCACTAAGTACCTTGTGTACTACCACAACAAGCTTGGCCATGATGATGAAGAAAGATTTTCCTGGTCAAAGCATGAATTCCAGGTTGTAACTGACCCAGAAAATGAAATATACGAGTGTGAATGCAAGCTTTGGACACATAGGTGAGCGGGAAAACAAACTCATTAAATAGCTAGACTAGTAGTATCATATCAAAATTTATGAAACTCATTGCTGGCTCACAAACTATGTATTATGCATTCATCACAAAATGCAGGCGTGTTCTGCCTTCACATCATGAACATACTGGACTACCTGAAGCCTGACAAATTTCCAAACAAGTATATCCTCAAACGGTACACAAAGATTGCAAAATCACAGCCAACCTTTGATACAAGGGACTACAACACAACCGCATCGGATGGCAGCTCAAGGCTATCGAAGCAAGACATCTTGCTGCAGCTGAATTTGATGGTTAACAAGAAAGCGATGAGATGTGACCAGCAGTATGACAGAGCCTACTATGTTCTCAACAAGCTCGTGGAAGAGCTTGATGCAATACATTGAGCAAATTGAGCGGATGCTGACAAAAGGATGGCTGAAGAGGACGCTGAAATTGAAGATGACCTTCACTATTATGCAGCTGAAATGCTCAAAGCCGCCGCTGAAGCCAACCAATGCAAGTAGGGTGATGGCCAATCAATGGAGCAGCGACAGCAAGAGACGATGAGACTGCCGCTATATTCTGAAACAAAGGGTAGGAAGAAAATTACTGCAGGAAAGAAAAGTGACAAGAGAGCGCAAATAACGGCACCACCTGCAGGAAGAGTCGTGGTGCTCGATGAGAATGGAGTGCCACTTGGATACAGGAAATGTAGTGTGTGCAACCAGGTTGCGGGACACAACAACTTGACCTGTCCAACACTCTTGGAAAGAAACAATGCCGAGGAGGTCAAGCAACCCAAATCTCAAAAGCAGCAACCCAAAGTTATGGAACAAAAGAAGGGACCACACCCACAGAAAGAAAGCACCAGACTTTGTAGCATATGCAAGGAGTATGAACCACATAATGCAAGAACATGCCCGAAGCGAGCAGATGCTGAAAAGACAAGCAAAAATCCAAAGAAGAAACTGAAAGCAAAACCCAGAGCCAGCAACAAGAAAGAGGTGGAAGAGGAAGAGGAAGACGAAGACGAAGACACCATCGAAGAAGAGGAAGACGAAGAGGAAGAGAACGATGAAGAGAAAGAGGAAGAGGATGATGAAGAGGAAGAGGAAGAGGACGATGAAGAGGAAGAGGTACATGTCAAGCAAAAACCTATACAACCAAAGCCTAGGAGGAGCGAAAGGCTGATGAACAGTTAGAATAGGTCAATTAACACAATGCAAACTTATGTCATGTCAATGTCCAGAATATTATGTCATCCCCTTTTATTGTTGAGCTTTCAAAGAAGTCCTGGTAACATACACTGTGAAGTTCACGTAGTATTACTGCAGAAGTCTTGGTATGTTATGAGATGAAGTGATGTGCTGGTGATGTACTGCATGAAAGAGCAAGAAGTAATAAAATGAAAAACTTATACTATGAAGTTCACGTAGTATTACTGCAGAAGTCCTGGTATGTTATGAGATGAAGTGATGTGCTGGAGATGTACTGCATGAAAGAGCAAGCAGTAACAAAATGAAAAACATATACTGTGAAGTTCAAGTAAGCTTACTGCAGAAGTCCTGCTATGTTATGAGATGAAGTGATGTGCTGGTGATGTACTGCATGAAAGTGTAAGCAAGAACAAACATGAAAAACATATACTGTGAAGTTCAAGTAAGCTTACTACAGAAGTCCTGGTATGTTATGGCAGGAGGTGCTCGTGTTGTATTGCATGAAAGAGCAACCAACAAAATAATCATATAGTTTTGAAGTTCATGTCAGCTTAGAGAAGAAGTTCTGGTATGTAAAATCGATGTAGGAAAAGAATATGCTTAAAAAATAAAGTTTCGCCGCATAAACTAAGGTTAGCAAGCCTAAGACAACGCGTTCAAATGTGAAGTTCTACTTGGATACGCGCAGAAGTTCATGTACAATGCAACAAAGATAAAGAAACGTCAACAATATTTCTGCACAGATTTACATATGAAATACGTTCGCACTTGAAAAAACAAAAAAAAACAAATATAGATTCTACGCAAAAGCATACATATTGGTTGGGTTGAACATTACCAATACATTACACAACACAAAATATCCTCTCCATCTGAAACCAGTAGTCCAGCCACATCTCAAAGCAGAAGTTCAAGTCTACGATCATATGTTGGGAGCCCGAAAATAAACAACAACAAAAATCAAGCAGTTCAACCAAAACCGAGGCAGAAGTTCAGGTACATCTGTTGGGGCAAAAACATTCAACACATGGATACTGAAAAACGACACAGTACATTGAAATTCACAAAGCCAAATCATTCTTCACACCAAATGCATTTGTCCACAATATCAAAAGTAATAGTGCTGCACCTATAGATACACAAACCACTAAAAACATTCTTACAACCAAATCTTTACGGAATTGTTCCAATCATTATCAAACCTAAAAATCTGTATGAAATCAAATCTACAATGAAACTAATGCTTCGAATTCACGGGCCAAAGGACTGGATCTCCTTAGGGAGCTCTGAACGCACAACTTCATTCTTCTCACTAAAAATCAGAGTGTGCATGAACTCAGCCTTCCAGTCATCTGCAGCAGCCTGCAAACAAAGAAAGGTGAAAACGATGGTTTTGTAACGGATATGTAAAACCACAGCAGGAGCGTCTCAGCAAAAACACACAAGAATAATCAAAGGATGATGAGACAACAACAAAGACAGAACATACTTCCACATCACCAAAATTTTCAACAATCTCATCGCCATCACACGAAGAGCTGAACTTCACAGCAAAGAAACCACAATCATTACTCTTCTGCTTCGGAACATCGATGAAAGTCGGCCTCTTTGCAATAGTCACCAAGTTAGGCTGCTTGCTCGCCTTGTATGCAGCCTTGTCGTACACCTCGTCGAGCAACCCAACAAATCTCTTCATCTGCGGGAAATAACAATATTAGATGAAGTCAAAAACATGTTAACCAAAATAGTTAAGTTCAGGTACATAAAAAAGCGACACTTGCATAAGATCCACCTAAACAAAATAGCAGAAATTCAACTTCTAAATGACAGTCAGTTCAAGCAGTATTACCAAAACAGAGACAGCAACATATTTTGTCAACACAAACATAATAAACTTTGTGTCAAACAAGAGAATGTGAAAGGAGGTTCAGGCTAAGAAACACTCACGATATTTTGGCACTCCCCGTAGAAACTCGATCGCGACGTTTGCATATTACTAGTAGTAAGAAAGTGAATCAAGGATGTCAATGCTCCCACGATATTTATTCACCACATACACACTGTAGTGCGCCATTGTGCCAATTGTCTTGAATAGAATCAAGAAAACCTCCAAAGAATGAAAGGACCGGTGAACACCAACTATAAAGCATATGTACTGAAGAACCGGCATGAACAAAAACTTCTTGACAAACTCAGCAAAAGGATGCACATGAAATTAAAAAAAGCACGAGTTATGAAAAACTAACCAGCTTTGCGTTAAGAAGGTCTTCTTCCTTGCGAACAAACATTGGGAGGAGACCAGCATATTTTTCTACATCAAACTTTGGAACTGTTGCTGCGTAGAAATCATACTCCACGCAGTACGGTGCATTCACCAAAACACAATTAAAACACCTCCCAGATGCCACTACAATAAAACTAAGGCAAAAAGAAGGAGATATGGGTACAAAGAACTAAAACCAGTATGAAGTAGGGACTAAGTACAACCCTGTCAGCATTAGTGAATATCTCACAGGTCTCGGGCTTATCCTTCCACAAATTTATGAGATAATCCATTATGTCTCCTTCCATCTGCTGCCCTTCACCAAAAAGCGTATAAAGGACACGTCCTGTGAGGTCAATCACATTCCCAGGGATGGTAAACATGCAGTAGCTTGTCTTGCAGAATACAAAAGGATGGTAAAAAAAATTAGAAGTTCAGATACAACAACAAACAGAAGTCCAGACACTATAACTCAAAAGGCAAGAGGAGACATAAAACAGAAGTTCAGATACTACAACAATGGCAGTTCAGACAATACAACAACAGAAGTTCAGACAATGCAACTCCAAGGCAAGGGAGCGACAGATGAGGGTAACTCACTCAGAATACTTCTCCGGACCGTCTTTACTCAGCACGTACTATTTCAACTTCCGGGCCTCGGATAGATAAGGGTAACTGTATTTTTCTAGGGGAGCGACAGGAGAACGCCACTTCAAAGGCAATCTTGATGCTCTCTTGGAGGAAGATATGTTCCCAGACTCAACTGCCGGTTTCCTCTTGGTATTCACAGCATTCTTCCCACCTCTACTAGCTACAGTACCAGCAGCACATTTAACATTCTTCAGGTAAGAAATCTTCTCAAAATCATCATCGGACGAAATCACTTCTGCTTCGGCTGCTTCGACTGCATCAGCCTACATGTAGCAGGGTTTTTTTGGAGTACCACGAATACCACCAGCCTGCTTCCCCATCTTGGAAGGAATGAGGGTCCGAGGTCTATCATCTTCTATCGGAGCTGTACTTATCGGTTCCACCCTAGGCTGGTATTCCTGTGACCCGAGGAATGAGTAGTGGTAATTGGTCAACTCCAACGGATCCACTGTCAAAGAAAAAAGGAAGAGAAAACATCACCATTAAAATACAACTGAAGTTCAGGAACATCACAATGTGCAGTCCAACTAATAAAGATGACATGGTTACTACTCAAGCTGACCTAAAAAATTAGTTGCAGTAAAAAACTAAATGAAGTTCAGGCACAACCAGAGGCACAGTTCAAGATAAACTGATGAACTGGAAATCATCATCTCTGAAGTTCAATTAGAAAAGAAAATGCTCATGTCCATTTAAGCAATGGAAGGACAGAAATTACTGAAACAAAACACACAAGCAAAATTAAAAAAGATAGAAATGAAGTTCATGTACAAAGAAAATGCTCCTCTCCTTCCGAAACCAGCAGCCTAGCCAGACCTCAAGCAGAAGTCCAGGTTCAGAGAAAAATATTAAGATTAGGTAGAATAAAAGATGCAGTGCAGGTAAGCAGTACAAGTTCCAAATACTTACATGTGTAGTAGCCAAACAGAGCTTGGAAGTCTGTCTCAAACAGGTTAGAAGAAGCGATTGAGTACAGCCACGTCTTCCTGATATCCCCGATATTCTCATGGGAATAATTTGCAAGAAC
The DNA here is from genome assembly GCA_902687465.1 of Secale cereale. NCBI lineage: Eukaryota > Viridiplantae > Streptophyta > Magnoliopsida > Poales > Poaceae > Secale > Secale cereale. Next base: position 587,579,833 of record LR738714.1, read on the forward strand.
CCCGTCATGATACGAATTAACATTCGTAAGCATGAAGAATCTGCACTCGATACTGCCATCAAACGAAGTAAAAGAAATAGTGTTAGGATAGAAAAAGAAAGCCAACGAATTGAACACGTCGCGGCTTAAGTACAACTACAGTTAAACATATGTGATAAAGAGAAAAGGTCGAACTCATACTTGTTTTGCTGCTAGGGGACATCAATCCAATACAGAGGGAATTTGTCGATGCTAATAGGACTGAAGGGTGTCTCCCTGTCGTTGCTGGCATCCTTCCAAAGCCTCTTGATGTTGTCGGTCATCCGTGGAAACAAGCATACCGCACATTCATCTTTTGGTCCGTAGTAGGAATCGAGAAGCTGGAACCTTGAATTCTTTAGGACAAGGAATACCGACACCCAATGACCGACACCACCGATGGAAGCAGGAAGTTCAGGCGGGTCAAAAGTAGGGAAAACAACCTGAAGCATAATAAAGACACGAATCATTAAAAAATGAGAATTAATATCAGAACGGTACAAAAGAAAAATAAAACAAATATTAACACAATGGATCGCACTTCAAAACTAATACAGAGGCAAGGAACAAGATATTGCATACCGAATCATGTGCATCCATGCTATCTAGACCACTCGCAATGAAGTAATTTCTCACATGGGAATCAAATTGACCTCCGAAAATCTTGTCCTAAAATAATGCAGACAACACCAACACATGAATAAATACAAAAATGAGACGAACAAGTTTTAACTAAAATGGTAAGGAACAAAACAGAAAAGAAATCTGTCGGGGGAAACTGTCCGCCACGAACACCTATGGGACCGGAGCCCCTTGTTTGTGCGGTAAGAGGGCGGAGGGAGCACGAAGAGCAGATCGTAGTGAACACGCGGGCAGTTTACCCAGGTTCGGGCCGCGATGGACGCGTAAAACCCTACTCCTGCTTAGTTGTGTATTGAGTTGGAGAGCTCGGGAGCTTGAAGAACCAGCTACACCGAGCGTATGAGCGATCTAGGTTCCGAACCCCCCCTACGTTGTGCATGGGCCTCCTTTTATAGTGCAAGGGGTCACCGACAGGTGTCAACGTAAGAGAAAGGGGTAAAAATGTAAAAGAGGTGGTAGTTGTAACAGTGCGGGAATAGTGGAGCTACAGTGCGTGAACAGTGGTCGCTACCTACTTTGACAGTGGGGGACAAGGGCATTTAATGCCCGTCGCCGTTGACCCCAAAAGCTCCCGCCCTTGCGTCTCCGTTTGCCACGGCGATGGCTTCACCTCCGTGGAGTGCCACCGTGTCCCCCAGGCTGCACAGCCATCCGCCACGCGTCCCTAGAATGGCCCCAGTGCGACGCGTGGGCCGATGAGCTGGAGCGCGGGCACACAGCGCAACTCTCCCGGCAAGCACCTTGCCGGGATCTTGACCTTGCCGGGCCCGGGAGCTTGCCGGGCTCTGAAGCTTGTCGCTCCCTGGGCCCTCGCCGGGACGCATATAGCGCTGAGGCGTGTCTTCTATGATGTAATCTTCTAGTCTTCCTGGCAAGCTCCTCTTGCCAGGGCCTTGCGTGAGTGAGGTAACCTTGAGCCTGGAACGGCCTTCCCGGCAAGCTCCGCTTGCCGGGGTCTCGATCTTTTGTCTTGTATACTTTGTTTTGGAATGGTTTGACATGGAGCAGGAAGGTCTCCGGCGAACACGTGGTAAACCCTGCCGCGGGGAGCTGCAACTGCCCGTGCACAAGTTGGGGTACTGAGGTACCCCTACCTTAGTACACCGACAGGAGCCCCCGGGCCTGGGCCACACACGGTGCCGAGCGCTGTTGGGCCAGGCCCAAAACAGTGCACGGGCACACGCGGCCCACGGCGCGCCGAATCCACTTCCGCATCCGCCGCATCCCCCCGTAACAGCACGCGTCGATTGCGGCGTCGTGGGATGGGACGTGCCCATGTTCTTTTAATGGAAAGAGCGAAACGCCCCCCACTTCCCCATAAAAGCAGAGGAAGCAGGAGCGGTTCGCCTCCTTACGCTTTCATTGCATCCTCTTCCACCTCCAGAGATCCCCTTTGCGTTCCGCCTCCACACCTCCGCCGCCGCCGTCTGCATCTCCGGCGCCGCCGGGCTCTTCGTCCCCCCTTCCTCCGCCGCCTCCGCCATGGCCCCGAAGACCGAGAAGGCGAAGGCGGAGAAGGCCAAGAAGGAGAAATCGGAGCAAGCGGCGAGGCTTACCGCGTATCGAAAGCGGAACCTCGTCTTCCCGCCGAGGCTCAGCGCGCGGGAGCTCTGGAACAAGTATTACTTGTTCTGGTCCAAGGGAACCAAGGCGCACCCCCGCACTCGAGCTTATCCGGCCGCCGCCAAGGACAACTACCCCGGCGGGTACTATTTCTTCGCAGCCTTCTTCCACTGCGGTCTTTGCCCTCCTTTTTCTGAATTCTTCTGTGACATAATGCACACCTACGGCCTCCATCTTCTTGACTTCACCCCCAACGCCATCCTCACAATGGCGGTTTTCGCACACATGTGCGAAAACTATATAGGAATACACCCAAACGTAGCGCTGTTTAGGCACTTCTTCACCCCTAGAGCGGAGGCCGGCGCCCCCCTCTCCGGGGGAATATCTTGGGTTTTTCGTCTGAACAAGAAGGAGTCCTACTTGCCGGGCGAGCTCCGCGGCAAGTGGGAGGAGTGGCGTGCTGACTGGTGCTGGATTGTCGAGGACCAGCCGCAATCCTTCAGCGCGCCGCGCACAACGCCCATCGTGCGCGGCAGGGACTGGAGCGAGCTGGATTCGGACGACAACAAGCTCGACATCGCCCTCATCAGGATTCTGCGTCTCCGGGTAGCAAGGTTGTCTGTCGCAGAAGTAGGCACAGACTTCCTCCGCCGCCGCATCGCCCCTCTCCAAGACAGGAAAAGGCCGGCCTGGGAGTACGGCAACTCGGCGGATATCATGAGGCTGCGCCCCGGGCTCAACTTTAACTTCACGTCGCTGGAGCTGAAGGGGATGGTCCGGGAACTATTTAAGCACGACCCGGCCCACCCGGAATGGTTCAGGGGTCCCCGGGGAGTGGTGCCTCTCTGCAACAGCACAGCCAGGGACAACCTCCGCGCCATGATGCCCGCGTGCGACTCGCACGGCGTCAACCGCACGTGGATCGCGCCCAAGCCAGACGTCATCTTGAATCTCTTCGACAACCTGGTGGAGGTGGCGAAGAACAAGAACGAGACCCGGGAGCTGACACGGGACACCACCGACCAGGAGATAGCGTACATAGCTTCTCGGGTTGAAGAGGCCGCTGCAGCCGCAGCGGCAGGAGAATTCGGCTACACGCCCGAGGAGGCAGATGCTGCGGAAGCGTCCTGCCAAGCAGAGGAGGCGGAGATCCGCAGGCTACTGAAGCTGCCTCCCGACGAGCTCGCCGGGGTCCCATCCTTGAGGCACTCCGGGATCATCGGAATCCAGACGGAGGCCGCGGCGAGAGGCAACGCCGCCGGAGGGAACAGGGGCGCCGCAGGGAGCGGAGGCGCCGGAGGGAGCGGAGGCGCCGGAGGGAAAGAGGCCGCAGCGCAGGGTGCCGGACCCAGCAAGCCAGCCGGAGAGGAGGAGGAGGAGGACGACGCCGAGGCCGCCGAGGACTCCGACGGGTCCCTGGGGCTCTACGCCGACGACCTCTCCTCGTCGTCGGAGACCTCCCCGCCCCGGGCGAGCCCTAGGCGTTCCCCACTGAAGCGTCTCCGGAAGACGGCGACGGGGGCGAGGGCGCAGGCGCCCCGGCAACAACCAGCTCGCCGGGTAGCACGAGCTCCCCGGGGGAGTCAAGCTGCGACGGGGGCGACCGGCGCACCAGCCACGGCGGAGGCGGCCCGCAAGCAGGCCACGGCAGAGGCGCCCCGCAAGCAGGCCACAGCAGAGGCGCCCCGCAAACAGGTGCCGAGCGGACAGGAGTCTTCACGGAGCGGAGCGGCGGCTCCGCCCGCTCCCCGGGCCTCGGCCACCACAGGGGCTGGGTCTTCGCAGCCCCCAGCCCCAGGGACCGCCAAGCGCCCGAGGGAGTCTTCACCTCCCGCTCCTCGCGCAGACGCGCCCCAGGTGGAGTTTGACTTCTCCGCCTTGAGCGACGACGACGAGGAGGAACAGGAGAAGAACTCGAGATCTTACATCTTCTGAATTTCGTCTTGATTATTGTTGATGCTAATCTTGTTTCTTGCTTTGGTTTCAGGACCTTGGCCCAGCGCGTGGCGAAGAAGGCCAAGGTGCCCGTGGTCGAAGTCGCGGACGACTCGCCCGTCGCGGCAACTGGGGACGCGCCGGAGCCAAGCCTGCCGGACCCGAGCGCTGCTCCGAGGAGCAGCCCCCAGCGCAGCCCCCAGTGTAAGTCTGGATTCTGTACTTTCGCTCGTCGGGCGCGCTTGGAGATTTTGTCTTGTTCTAATATCTTGATGCTTTTGTCTTGACATGCGCAGAGGTGGAGCCACAGCCGCAGGAGCGTCCGGAGGTCGCTCCAGAGGAGCCGCAGGCCCCGCCGTCCCCGCCAAGGCCGAACTCCCCGGCGAGGGAGAGCGCTCCGCCAAGGGCAGGTACTCCGCCAAGGGCGAGTACCCCGCCAAGGGCGAGCAGCCCGGCGAGGGTGGCCACTCCGCCAAGGCAGAGCTCCCCGGCGAGGGAGCCCGCCGCTGACGACGTCCGCCAAGGTAGGTTCTGTAACTTTGTCTTCTTGGAGTCATCTCTTTTTGGATATTTGCTTGAACTTCTTTTGCTTCTTCTTCTTCTTCTAGATCCTCCTCCCCCCGAGCAGATGGAGACGGAGGTCATCATCATCGAGGAGGAGGGCGCGCAGGGCGGCGGCGGCGACGCCCCTGTCGCCGAGGACACGGCGGGAGCCGCCGAGCCGGCCGCGCAGGAGATCGCTCCGGCTACGGACGCAGCGGCCGGGGAGGGGGACGGCGACCGCACCGCCGGCCTGGAGGTGGCGGGAGCATCAAGTGCTGCGCCGGCCGCCGACCCCTCCGCCGGAAAGGAGCAGGCCGGCTACTACCTTGAAGCCCCCAACGGCATCTTCATCCAGGTGTCGTGGGGTTCTGCATCACGACTCCCCGCGGAGGGCGACGCCTTTAATGGAGAGGTCCTCGCCTCCGCGGGCTTGAAGATCGTCGAGGCGCCCGGCGGAAGCGACGGGCCCGAAGAGGAGAAGCTGCTCCACCAGCTCCTGGCCCTTTACCGGGCCAGGCAGGCGAAGCTTGCTTCTCGGGAGGCCCTTGCCGCCAAGGCCGCCGCCGAGATGGAGAGGCGCGCGGCGGAGCTCAGCGCCGCCAACCAGGCTGCCCTCCGCGAGGTGGCGGAGGAGCGCGAGCGACTCGCCGGGGAATATCAAGAGTGGCTGCTGGAGAAGGCCGAGGCCGAAGAGCAGCAGCGGCTCGCCGGGGTGGAGCTGTCCCGGCGAGAAGGAGAGCTCGCCCAGCGGAAGGTCAACCTCGACTCCCACGAGGAAGACCTTGCCGCTCGGGAGCAGGCCCTTGGCGGGGAGCTGAAGGAGGCGAAAGCCGCCGCGGCCGCCGCGGAGACCGCCAAGGAGGAGCTTGCCGCCAAGGTCGCGCAGCTGGAGGAGTCGCTGAAGGTGAGCGTGGAGAGGGTCGCCGCGCTCAACATACAGCGCGAGAAGGACGCCCACACTAACTCAGAACTCCAGGTGCGTCTTTCTGAGAAGGGCGACGAGTTGAAAGCCGCCAAGGACTCCATCGAGGATCTGGAGCTAAAGGTTTCCACACTGAAGGACTCGCTCGACGCCGTCCGGGATCGGGAGACCAAGTTGAAGGAGGAGCTCCGCAAGGAGCGAACCTTGGTGGACAGCGCCAACAAAGCGGCCGAGAACTTCCGCCGTACCGTTGAGGTATGGACCGAGGACTTGGTATCTTCTGCGTCCAACATCGACCAGGAGCTGCTGGCGCTGAAGTTGGAGCATCTCATCTACTCCCCGGATCCAAACCTCCCTCACAGCGCCAAGCTCAGCCTCTTCTTCAGGGGGATCGCGCCGGCCCTTGCAGATCTGCGGAAGAAGATCCCCGCGCAACCGGCCGAGGAGTCGCGCCGGCTCTGCACGGGAACCTTGGAGCGTGTGCTGACGAAGATTGTATACCGCAATCCCGGCATAAACCTCACCAACGTTCTTCGAAGCTTGCCGGCCGACGCGAACATGGAGGCGTTGAAGGAGCAGGTCGCCCACATCATTGCTAAAGTGAACAAGATCTCCAGGATCGAGGGCGACCGCGTAGATTAGGCCTCCTTTATCTTTATCTCTTTTTGTTGCTGAATAGGGTGTTTGTGAACTCATTAATCATTGCGACAAGTTATCCTTTGTAAGATATTTATCTCATTTTGATCAATCAGTGCAATGTTATCTTCCTTGTCTTGGTCCTTTACTTTGTATGCTTTTCACCCTACGCTCCCGGGAAGCTTGCCGGCAAGAGGCCTTTGCCGCGAGCGCTGAGTGCTGGACTCTGAGCAGCCTGCTGGCCAAGGTCTCACCGGCAAGCAACCTTGCCGCGGCTAGTCGCAACGCACTTAGCTTGCTGAGTGAACTCGAAAACGAAGCAAGGGCGCGACACTTGTCGCAGCTCACTTAAATCGTTGAGCGTACTCGGAAACAAGACAAGGGTGCGGCCAGCTACGGGTAGGTTCCTCCGCGCACAGGTTTTCCATACAAAGTGTGATTGTTCAAGGAAGACAACTAGAATTTAAAATTTTGAATTGGTCAAATTCTAATAACTTAGCTTTCATATGTTGCTCGCTTCTCGGTAAGGCTTCTCTTTCTTGAACAGCACTTGGTTCCTCTTCCATCTCCTTCCCCCCCCGGCAAACTTGTGCGCGAGGAACGTTCCTTCTGCTTAAGAGGTAAGGAAAAAGAAGAGGGAAACAAGTATACGACCTTTCGGCGTGCTAATGCTTACCGGATGTGTATGTTGCACAATATGCCAAATTACACATGCAAATAGCAAAGAAAAGCATGCAAAAGGCAAAGAGCGCAAAACACAAAAACTTTACTGATGCACGGGGTCTGCGCCCGGCTTTGTACAAAGGGTTACATGCAACAGCGGCAAAGCTTGTACAAAAGGTGGTTGCCGGAGCGGATCACGGCAACCGCGCCTTATGTGTGAAACTTGCGAAGATGCTCTATGTTCCAGGAGTTGCTCACCGGTAAGCCTTCTTCGGTCTCAAGGCGGACAGCGCCGAGCCTTGTGACTTGTCTCACCCGATAAGGGCCTTCCCACTTCGGCGTCAACTTGTTGGAATTCTTGGCGGACTGAACACGCCGAAGAACAAGGTCGCCTTCCTCGAGACTCCTAGCCTTGACCTTGCGGCTATGGTAGCGACGCAAGGCTTGCTGGTATCGAGCAGCTCGTACAGCAGCCTGGAGACGTTCCTCCTCGAGGAGCAATGCATCATCTTGTCGCAGTTGCTCTTGCTCGAGCTCATCATAAGCGAGCACTCGAGGAGATCCGTATACGAGTTCCGTGGGGAGAACTGCCTCTGCTCCATAGACTAGAGCAAAGGGTGTCTGTCCGGTGGCTCGACTTGGTGTCGTTCTGATTGACCCAAGAGCCGCCGGTAGCTCCTCTATCCAATTTCTTCCGCACTTGTGCAGCCTGTCAAAGGTCCTTGTCTTGAGTCCGCGTAGCACTTCAGCATTAGCCCTCTCCGCTTGACCGTTGCTCCTCGGGTGAGCAACAGAAGCGAAACAGACCTTGGCGCCAAGGTCTTGGACGTACTGCATGAAGGTGCAACTAGTGAATTGTGTACCGTTGTCGGTGATGATCCTGTTAGGGATCCCGAAACGGCAAACAATCGACCTGAAGAACCTGACCGCTGACTGTGCTGTCACCTTTCTTACTGGTTCCACTTCTGGCCACTTTGTGAACTTGTCGATTGCAACGTACAAGTACTCAAAGCCCCCGACGGCTCGGGGGAAGGGGCCGAGGATATCGAGCCCCCAGACCGAGAAGGGCCAGGATAAAGGAATTGTTTGGAGAGCTTGAGCTGGTTGATGAATCTGCTTTGCATGGAACTGGCACGCTTCACACTTGGTTACTAGTGCAGTTGCATCTCGGAGGGCTTCTTGCCAAAAGAACCCTTGCCGGAAAGCTTTCCCGGCAAGCGCCCTTGCGCCAATATGGTGGCCGCATATGCCTCCGTGTATTTCCGCCAACAGCCTCTGTCCATCTTCCCTGGAGATGCACTTCAGTCTGACCCCATTGAGCCTTCTTCTGTACAGCTCGTTATCCACGAACTGGTACATACTTGACTGCCTGGTTATCTTCTCTATTTCTTCTGGGTCGTCGGGAAGTTCTCCAGTTTGCAGAAAACGGACGATCTGCTGCGCCCATGCCGGAGCTTGGGGCTCAACGGCAAGGACTAAAGGCATGAGGGCCGCTGCGGGGACCCCGGCTTCTACGGCAAGAACCTCTGGCTCTGCCGGAGCTGAAGGTCCCCCGGCAAGCTCGCCGGGGCGAGGCTTGTCGGGAACACTTGCTTCAACTGTACAGACCCGAGGATCTGCAGGAGCAAACTGTTCCTCAGCGTTCTGGTTGTTGATCTTGGGGACCTTGGCGGCGGTTTCAGGAAGATCCGCCGGCAAGTAGTCGCCGGAGACCAACTTTCTCTTCTTGGACTGCCCAATCGATGGTGTAACGGATGGTTGAGTCAGCTTGAGCAAGAAGGTCCCTGGTTCCACAGGTAACTTCATCGAAGCACACTTTGAAAGGCCATCTGCTATTTCATTCTGAGCTCTTGGGACGTGCTCCATTTGCAGACCTTCAAAGTGTTCCTCAAGCTTCCTTACTTCATCTACGTAAGCTTCCATCAAAGGGCTCTGATAACTCTTGTTGACTTGCCGGACCACCAACTGAGAATCTCCCCGCACAATCAGCTTCCTAATCCCAAGCTCGGCCGCAATCCTGAGGCCGGCAAGCAAGCCTTCATATTCAGCAGTGTTGTTTGTCGCTTGCTCCCTGGGAAAGTGCATCTGGAAAACATATTTGAGGTGCTCTCCGGTGGGCGCGATGAGTACCACGCCAGCACCGGCGCCTTGCAGCGAGAAGGCACCATCAAAATACATTATCCATTCACTTGTCGCTTCTTGTACGGGTGCACTTGTTTCTTGGACTTCCTCATAGGGTGTTGGGGTCCACTCAGCTATGAATTCTGCCAAAGCTCGGCTCTGTATGGTTGAAGTACTTTCAAACTTGAGCCCAAAGCTCGACAACTCCAGTGCCCACTCAACGATCCTGCCTGTTGCTTCTGGATTGTGCAATATCCTCTTCAGCGGAAAGCGAGTGACCACTGTTATCTCATGTGCCTGGAAGTAATGGCGCAGCTTTCTCGAGGCCATAAGGAGGCCGAAAAGCAGCTTTTGCACACCAGAGTATCTTGATCTAGCTCCCTGGAGAAGGGAACTTACAAAATACATTGGGCGCTGCACCATCTTCCTCCGCACTTCTTCCTGTTCCTGCGCAGAGTTGTCCTTGTTGGGGCCAGAGCTTGCCGGAGCAGCCCCCTGCTTGTCGCTGGATTCGCTCGCCGGTGGTGTAGACTCCTCGTCGGCCTCTCTTTCCGCTACTAACGCAGCACTAACCACCTGGTTGGTTGCTGCTAGGTATAGCAACAACTTTTCCTGTGGTCTAGGTGCGACAAGTATTGGAGTGGAGGACAGGTACCGTTTCAAATCCTGCAGCGCTGCCTCCGCTTCCGGAGTCCACTTCATGGGACCTGCCTTCTTCAGGATTTTGAAGAAAGGTAGGGCGCGTTCTGCAGATTTCGAAATGAACCTACTGAGGGCAGCCACACAACCTGCAAGCCTCCTAACATCCTTGATGCGCTTCGGGGCCTCGATTTTCTCAATGGCTTTAATCTTGTCGGGGTTGGCTTCAATCCCCCTCTGTAACACAAAGAACCCGAGAAGCTTGCCGGAGGGGACTCCAAAGACGCACTTCTCGGGGTTCAACTTGAGATGTATCCTGCGCAGGTTCTGAAATGTCTCTTCCAAATCGTGGACTATGGTTTCTTTGCTCTTGCTCTTCACCACGATGTCATCCATGTAAGCCTCTACGTTTCTGTGGATCTGTGGCTCGAAAGCAGTGTGCACTACCCTTGCAAATGTTGATCCCGCATTCTTCAGTCCAAATGGCATGCGTATGAAGCAATAAGTGCCACATGGAGTGATAAATGCGGTCTTCTCTTCATCCTCTTTGGCCATAAAGATCTGGTGGTAGCCTGAATATGCATCAAGAAAAGAGAGTAGCTCACATCCGGCAGTGGAGTCAACGATCTGGTCAATGCGCGGCAAAGGGAATGGATCCTTGGGACATGCTTTATTCACATCTGTGAAGTCTATACACACTCTCCACTTCCCGTTGGCCTTGCGCACGACGACTGGGTTTGCTAACCACGTCGGATGGATCACACCTCTAACTAGGCCCGCTGCCTCTAGCTTCTTGATCTCTTCGTTGAAGAACTCTTGGCGCTCCACGGCTTACTTCCTCACTTTCTGCTTGATGGGCCGCGCATGAGGACAAACAGCAAGCTTGTGCTCAATTACCTTCCTGGGAACACCGGGGATGTCAGATGGCTGCCATGCAAACACATCGACATTCGCCCGCAGGAAGGCAACGAGCGCGCTTTCCTATTTGCTGTCAAGCGTGGCACTAATGGTGAAGGTACCTCCAGTGCCGTCCTCCTGGGCGGACACCTTCTTGGTTGCCGGAGGAGCGGCCATTCCCTTCTTACACTTGCCGGTGGAGCTCGATGGAACGTCCTCGACGGCAGCGCAGCACTCCGAAGAGGTGCGGTTGCCGGAGTGGGCCCCAGAGCACTTGCCGGACTTGGTCTTCGTCTTCTTCCCCCCGGGAGCTTCAGCGGCAAGTGTATCCTTCTCTGCCGCAGCTGCTGCATCCCGGTAGATCTTGTCGGCGCAGACAAGCGCATCCTTCTTGTCGCCGTGGACAGTGATGACGCTTATCGGCCCCGGCATCTTGAGTACGTTGTAAGCATAGTGGGAAGCTGCCATGAACTTGGCGAGGGCGGGACGGCCAAGTATTCCATTGTATGGCAATGGAATATCAGCGACGTCGAATGTGATGCGCTCAGTTCTGAAGTTGAACTCCCCGCCAAAGGTCACCGGCAGAGTTATCTTCCCCTTGGGCTTGCTCCTCCCCGGGTTGATTCCTTGGAAAGAACCGGTCTCTTCGAGCTCGCCATCTGGGATTTGGAGTTTCTTGATCACAGCAGAGGAGATCAAGTTCAGCCCGGCCCCGCCGTCAACCAACATTTTGGTGACCTTGAGGTTGCGGATGGTGGGTGAGACCAGCATCGGCAAGCACCCGACCGCAGTTGTGCGGTCAGGGTGATCCTCGAGATCAAAAATGATGGGCGTGCTGGACCACTTGAGGAGCCTGCGCGACTCCACGGGCGGCTCTGCTGCGTTCACCTCGCGCACCCACTGCTTGAGCTGGCGGTGGGAGGTGTGCAGAGAGGCGCCACCGTCGACGCACAGGACCTCCGTGGCCTTCTGGAACTCCTGCTCGCTGTTATCTTCGTCCTCCATGTCTTCGTCGTCGTCCTCTTCATCCTTGTCGCGGCCCCGGGGAGGTCGATCACCTTGCCGCTGCTTGGCCTTGCCGCGGCGTCCTCCCCGGCCATTGAATGGCCGCTTCTTGCTAGGCTCTCCCCCGCCACCTTGGGCCTTCTCCTTGTCGCGCCTCTCGTACTCAGCATTCTGCTGCTCGACGAGGTACTCGAGGCGCTTGCAGTTGGAGAGGTCGTGGCCCTTGGTGCGGTGGATCTTGCAGTACTGCTTGTCGGAGCCGTCCTGCTTGTCGGCTGCCGCTACAGGGGCGGGCTCCTTGCCGGAGCCGCCAGCCTGTGTCTGCTTGGTGGGAGCTTCCTTGCCGGACTTCTCGACGGCAAGCACTTCCTTCTTGTTCTTCCTTCTGTTGTTCCGCCGCCGGCCCTTCTTTGCCGGGGCGGCGTCGTCACTGTCGCTTCCTCCTGCGCCAGCATCCTCCCCGGGGAGTCTCCTCCCCTCTTCTGCGCGTGCGCACTTATCAGCTAGAGCATAGAGCTCGCTGACATCCCGAATCTTGGTCATCGCCATTTCTTCACGCATGCGGCGGTTACGCACGTTCTGGAGGAACGCGCTAATAACCGCGGCAGGGTGAACGTCGGGGATGTTGTGCTGTACACGGCTGAAGCGTTGGATGTACTTGCGCAGGGATTCTCCTTCCTTCTGGGCCAGAATGTGGAGATCGCTCTCCTGGCCGTGGGGTTTGTGGCCGCTGGTGAAGGCGCCAACAAACTGGTGGCGAAGGTCTGCCCAAGAAGAAATGGAGCCTTCCGGCAAGTGCATAAGCCAGGAATGAACGTTCGGCTTAAGCACGAGCGGGAAGTAGTTCGCCAAAATCTTCTCGTCGCGCCCCCCGGCAGCCTGCACCGCGATGGTGTAGACGCTGAGGAATTCCGAGGGGTGCGTCTTGCCGTCGTACTTCTCCGGTACGTCGGGCTTGAAATTCTTCATGCTGGGCCACTGGACGCGCCGCAGCTCGCGGGTAAACGCAGGGCAGCCTGCCGCGTACGGCAAGTCACCTGGTTCACCGGGCGCGCTCACGTCGACAGCGTTCCCAGCCCTCTGGTCTGATTGTCGCCGAGCTTCTCGGCGGCACTCGATTGTTGTCCGAGCGTCTTCTTGTCGCCGGTCGTCAAGGACCTGGCGCTGGTCCCGACGAGCCCGCGGATCCGACGACGCCGTGGAGCCGTCGTCGGCGTTGTTCCGGCGGGGCGGCGTCTTCTGCTTCCCCGGCGGAGAGTGCACGGTTGTCGCACCGCCGGCGGTCTTGTCGCCATCGGCCTTCGTCTTCTCAGCTTGCCGCGGCCGCGAGGTCGCCAGCTGCTGTGGAGAGTCGTTGTTGGCGAAGGCGATCAGGCTCTGGATGGTAGCCCTCCAGTCTTCGGCCTTGTCTGCCGCTGGAGGGAAATCGAGGAGCAGTTGCGCTCTTGCGAGCGCTTCCGCTGGAGTGGAGGGGAACGGGGGCGAGCGGTGCGAGGAGCGGGATATGCTCGGACTCCTAACAGCGTTAGAAGGAGCAGGGTCCCGCCTAGGCGCCTTCGCTTTGCTGGTGCCCGGACAGCGGTCCGGAGCGTCCCGCGAGCCTCCGGTTTGTCCTTGCCCCAGCAAGCGGATACCACCTCCTGTGGTATGGCGCTGCTGGGTTGTCGTGTGCTGAGATGGACACGGCGCGTCCACGGAGACCGAGGCTCGGTCGTCCGTCCTGTCCTTGGATTTGGTGGCGCCGCGAGTGTCCTCGCCGGCGACCACCCTTCCGACGGCGTCTCCCCCGCCTACCGTTGGTTCTGGTGGCGGCGGATGAGACGCAGACGGGCCTCCGACCTCCGAAGCCTTCTTCTTCGGGGCCATGGTGCTGTTGCTGATGAAGTTGCTGATGAAACTGGAGAGGTTGATGAAGAATGCGCCCGCGTGAACGCCGGATCAGATTCGCACAACCTCGACGCTACCCCTACCTGGCGCGCCAAAGATGTCGGGGGAAACTGTCCGCCACGAACACCTATGGGACCGGAGCCCCTTGTTTGTGCGGTAAGAGGGCGGAGGGAGCACGAAGAGCAGATCGTAGTGAACACGCGGGCAGTTTACCCAGGTTCGGGCCGCGATGGACGCGTAAAACCCTACTCCTGCTTAGTTGTGTATTGAGTTGGAGAGCTCGGGAGCTTGAAGAACCAGCTACACCGAGCGTATGAGCGATCTAGGTTCCGAACCCCCCCTACGTTGTGCATGGGCCTCCTTTTATAGTGCAAGGGGTCACCGACAGGTGTCAACGTAAGAGAAAGGGGTAAAAATGTAAAAGAGGTGGTAGTTGTAACAGTGCGGGAATAGTGGAGCTACAGTGCGTGAACAGTGGTCGCTACCTACTTTGACAGTGGGGGACAAGGGCATTTAATGCCCGTCGCCGTCGACCCCAAAAGCTCCCGCCCTTGCGTCTCCGTTTGCCATGGCGATGGCTTCACCTCCGTGGAGTGCCACCGTGTCCCCCAGGCTGCACAGCCATCCGCCACGCGTCCCTGGAATGGCCCCAGTGCGACGCGTGGGCCGATGAGCTGGAGCGCGGGCACACAGTGCAACTCTCCCGGCAAGCACCTTGCCGGGATCTTGACCTTGCCGGGCCCGGGAGCTTGCCGGGCTCTGAAGCTTGTCGCTCCCCGGGCCCTCGCCGGGACGCATATAGCGCCGAGGCGTGTCTTTTATGATGTAATCTTCTAGTCTTCCTGGCAAGCTCCTCTTGCCAGGGCCTTGCGTGAGTGAGGTAACCTTGAGCCTGGAACGGCCTTCCCGGCAAGCTCCGCTTGCCGGGGTCTCGATCTTTTGTCTTGTATACTTTGTTTTTTAATGGTTTGACATGGAGCAGGAAGGTCTCCGGCGAACACGTGGTAAACCCTGCCACAGGGAGCTGCAACTGCCCGTGCACAAGTTGGGGTACTGAGGTACCCCTACCTTAGTACACCGACAAAATCACTCTATGGTTGACTTACACAAACCCAACACGGAAGGATGAGTTTATCCAATCCCTGGTATTTCGCACGTAGACAGTAGAGTGCATACTCAGCCACATTAGATGTAAGCATTCCACGAGGACCAAAAGATATTGCGACTTCTTGAACAGAAGCTTCACACTCCAAGTTTCGGAACATAATCATGGATCTAAAACAAGCGAATAGAAAGTAAAACAAGTTCAGCAGCAGGAACTCAGGAATTTCATAACACATGTTAGCACAGAAGTTCAGCTATATCACAATAGGCAGTACAGTACAAAAGAGGCCAGAAGTTCAGCGCTGGAGAAGCAAAAAAAGGAAGTTCAGGTACATAGAGTTGAGAAGTTTAGGTATGAAACCACAGGCAGTTCACGGGGGGTACATGGATGATGTAAATATTGAGCAGCTGCACTCACCTCTTGGAACGGTCATTCCTAAGCCTAGTTACATTGTAATAAAAGTCATCAACCTTCTTTCGCACGACAGCAAGGTCGCTATCTGCTCACCAAAAAGAAAATAGCAAATAACAGCAACACTCAAAGCACATAGATTCACGAAAGTTTCAATTAAGACCAATATTCAAGCACAAACATTCAAAACATAAGCACATCTCAGCTGCTACATCAGAAAAGATAAAACCACAGCATCATAGACATCACAACCCATGCATTACAAACCTCCACCCACATAGAAAACATGTTCACTTAACATTCTTTACAACCCACAAGACAAACAACAAAACCAGAAGTTCAACTTAGACCACACATGCAGTTCACAGGGGATATCATGGACTAAACCAAACAACAAATAGGGAAGGGGATGGGGAAAGAAGAGAGAAGCATGCTCCTCTCTTCATGGATCCTTGCCTAGACCAGTGGAAGCACAGGAATGATCAACCTCCTCTCCATAGCTATCGCTTTCGGTATCTTCATCATCGTCTCCAGTATACGTTGTCGCGTCATCGGGAAGGACACCAGCAGCAGCTGGAGCAACTGGAGAATCTGAAACAAGAAAAACATTTGGTTGTGCCTGTACATCATCAACATCAACTGATGGCTCTGCTGCAGGAGACTTCTCGGGGCTTGTAGCAGCACTACCACCAGTTTGTACAGCAGACTCAACATGATCTTTCTCCAAAATGATGTCTCCATTTTTCTTGCACTGCTCAGCATCAGAAACCTCAGCGCCAATGGATGAAAAAGGTTCAGTCAGGAATACCCCGTCGGAGCAGCCGGTGCCTGAGACGGACATGTCCACAACCTTCTCTAGAGCAACACTAACATCATCATTCTGCTGCTGCAAAAAAGAAACAAAAAGTTATTACAAAGGGCTGACTGAACCTCATGTACAGGGGCAGCAAGTCCGTCTCAGGGGCAAACAAGACAAATGGACAAGAAAAAATGGTACCTTATTTTCACTGCCATGAACCTCATCAACTATTGCGCCACTAGCAGGAGCAGGTTCATGCACACGGGCAGCCTCATGCACAGGAGCAGCTTCATGCGCAGGTAAAACATCCTCCTCAACCCTAGCATCATTATCAACAGCCTACAAAAAGAAATCATGTAGAAAACAAAATACCTAATCAGCAGAAGTTTAGATTGCATAATCAGTGAAGGTCAGCTATCACAACTGACAGATAATGGAAGTCCAAATATAGTAAACATACCAGGTCAGATATCAAACTACTCTAAGATACAAAAGGGAACAAAAAAGGGCCAGTCATGGAAGTTCAGGTGCTGTAGCAGTTGAAGTTTAGGTTCTATAAACAGAGAAGGTCACATAGGAACACTTGTGCTAAAAAACAGTTTACGACACATGAAATCAATAACGATCCCCTATGACTACAAACAGTAATAACTGAAAGCTAACATTGAACATTATTGCAAAGAAATATCAAAAGACAACAGAAACAAACCTCTTTGGTACGCTCCACGTGGCCTCCTTCACGACCCGAACGAACAGAATCCTGCCTCTGAATCTATATCACAACAACACTTGCCTCATCTTCAAAAGGCTTGCAACGAGCATCCTGCATTTCCTTGAACAGCCCACCGCTAGTCCGGAGGTGGGAAGTGCTCTGACGAAGCTCTTCAAGAAATTTAGCTTCAATAGATAAGACCCCCTTCGAAGACTCAGCATCAAATCCGTGTCCGGGAGGAAGAATCCCATCAATGCGACTAAGACGCTCAGCAGTTGAAGGAACACGAGCCAACTCCCCACAAACAGTTTCAAGAAGACTGTCAATCCTAACCAGAGAAACATTGGCAGCTTCAAACAAATTCTCGGAAGAAACGCCACCTTCAGCACTCACACTAGCAGAAGAACCTCCTGGATCTACAGGGGGGCCACCGGTATTCACATCCCGGGAGAATTCAAATCTTGGGGAAGCTCCACTCCCTAGGCCGGATGAACGAGGCATAGTTAGAACATGACGTTCAATAACCCTAAAGAACACAACCTCAGCCTGTGTCTTCCACTGTATACAAAAACAAAAGTCAACGCGTCAGAAAACAAATGAAGGAACATGGGAACAAAAAATATACAAGACAATACCAGAAGTTCAAGTTAAACTACACAGGAACGAATAATGCATAGAAACACTCACTGGCAGTCTCCCAAACACCCAGTTGGCTGGGTCATCATCACCCTTCATGACCAAGTCAGCCGCAACAAGCTCAAGAAGCTTGGCCTGATCCATGAAATTGATGCGAGGGGTCCTCAAGTCAATATTAGGCATCTTGCCAATGATAAGGCAGTCCAGATACATAAGCAGCGACGCGATGGCACAACCTGTGACAGCTTTTCCTCTGCTAGTACCTTGCTGATACCTAACAATAGCACTCCGAATATCGTCAACAACCAACTGGTAGTAGTCCATGTCTGCCATGTCCTCAAACACAAGGTTCTCGGGCATTGCTGCCTCCCTGGACACTCGTGTAGATGTTCCAGGGATAACCACCTTCATGAAAACAATAAGGTAAAACACCTGCAGAGCAAGATCATCCTTCGTCTCATCCTTCACAAGTTCAGCGAGGATATTCCGCAAATCCTTTGTCTTGATGTCGTCACTCCTGGCATACCCAAGCTTGCCCTTCAACCTCATAACAGCATCATGGAAACCATCATTCGAGGGCCTAGGGGGGTACGATTACCTTGAGGGAACCCAAAGAGATGGTGAATAGCATCACTTGTAATACGTAGAACCTTGTTCACCTTACCCATGTCCAAAATCATGGTTGAAGGGTCAATCCTCGTGTATATGTTGCCCATCAAAGGACGAGAAATGTTGGAATCAACCTTCAAGTCAAACACACAACCAATACCAGCCTTGATAGCCCTCGTCTTGTGCCTAGCTTGTAGCATTTTTGCACACGTCTTGACCTCTCCTAGTGAGCAGCGAACCATCTTGTTAAAACGTTTCGCCTCACCTCCTCCTTGACCACCTTCTTCGGCCGCTTTGCCTCCTCTCTTCCTCCTCTTAGGCCGCTGCACAAGCTGATACTGAAAAAATACATTAACAAGGAAAAAAAGGCAGAACAGTGAGACACACAAGCTTCACCAAAATTCCACTAATGCCTACATACGCACCACATCTCAGAAGTCCAACTATGTCTACATAGGCAGTACAACAATGTATGACCAGAAGTTAACATGCTTTCAAAAATGTTGGAAATTTACAAAAGCAGAAGTTCAACCATGTATACCAAGGCAGTAATCAAACATGTATCTCAGAAGTCCAACTATGTCTACATAGGCAGTACAACAATGTATGACCAGAAGTTAACATGCTTTCAAAAATTTTGGAAATTAACAAAGAAGTTCAACCATGTATACCAAGGCAGTAATCAAACATGTATCTCAGAAGTCAAACTATGTCTACATAGGCAGTACAACAATGTATGACCAGAAGTTAACATGCTTTAAAAAATGTTGGAAATTTACAAAAGCAGAAGTTTAACCATGTATACCAAGGCAGTAATCAAACATGTATCTCAGAAGTCCAACTATGTCTACATAGGCAGTACAATAATGTATGACCAGGAGTTAACATGCTTTCAAAAATGTTGGAAATTTACAAAAGCAGAAGTTCAACCATGTATACCAAGGCAGTAATCAAACATGTATCTCAGAAGTCCAACTATGTCTACATAGGCAGTACAACCATGTATGACCAGAAGTTAATATGCTTTCAAAAGCAGAAGTTGAACCATGTATACCATGGAAGTAATCAAACATGTATCTCAAAAGTCCAATTATTTCTACATAGGCTGTACAACCATGTATGCACACTAGTTAACATGCTTTCAAATTTTTTGGAAATTTAAAAAGCAGAAGTTCAACCATATACACTAAGGCAGTAATCAAACATGTATACAAACAAGTTGAGCTAATTTCTTCATGTATATACCCAGAAGTCCAACTATGTACACAAAGGCAGTAATACCATAAAAGCCAAGCACGTCGGCTAATTTATTCGTCTATATTGAGATGGAGCAGAAGGTCAGCTATGTACGCCAAGGTAGTGCTAAAAACAATAAAACTACAGCAACAACGATAAATGCTCTGAAAAACAGTAAACATGAGACATTCATACCTCATTAGCGGCAGCATCATCATCGACGTCGTCCTCATCATCAGCATTGAAATCAGCATCATCCTTGTCCTCTGGATTAACACGAGAACGCTTCTTCACACCCTTGTTGACCTTTTTAGGTGGAACCTTGTGCTTCACGCCGCATTTCTTCCCCTTACCAGATGCACCAGCACCAAGCGGAGAAGGTGTAGGTGCGGCAATGGCAAGCACACGAGGACTACGGCGTGGCGTACCACCAAGGCCTAACCCTTCATCTTCAACAACTTATGCAGGCCTTGAAACACGTGGGCTCCTCCGAGGAGTAACTTCACCAACTACTAGCTTCCTCGCAGCAGTCTTCTTGATTTTCTTCTTAACAGGGACAACCGTGGCATCACTACCACACGGCACGTCTTCCTCAACAGTGACCTCAGCCGCATGAATAGATCCAGGAACATCAGAACCTTTCTCAAGGCGGGCCGCCCCCTTCTTGACAAAATCTTCTTGCTTCTTCCTCTTACGTTGGTCCTCCAGGAGAAGCTGAAGAGGCACATCCTCGGTTTGCGTGACAGGTTCAGTGCCATCAACAGACTGTGACTGCGTCTCTGACATCTGAAGAGAGCTCAAAGGATCCGGAACGGAATCACAACCTTTGACCGATGGAGCCACCTCCTCAGCAGCAGCAGGGGTTTCTGATAAACCCAACTCAAATAAAACATCGTTGATGGTGTTCACAGCTTCCTCCTCTGTGGACACATCTACAAAGAACACAAAAAATCGAAGCAAAAAATAAAAAAAGTCAGGAACAAAAACAAAAACAAACGACAAGAACAAGCTAAAAAAACAAGGCTCAAACTTTAAAATGAAAAGAAAAGGGGTTTCACATACTAGGTGAAGCAAGAGCTGCAGAAGCAAGATCCTCAAGGCTTGAAAAATTCTCAAGGCTCGAAG
The DNA here is from genome assembly GCA_902687465.1 of Secale cereale. Taxonomy (NCBI): domain Eukaryota; kingdom Viridiplantae; phylum Streptophyta; class Magnoliopsida; order Poales; family Poaceae; genus Secale; species Secale cereale. Next base: position 587,599,937 of record LR738714.1, read on the forward strand.
CAACCTCGGCAATCACAATCAAAGGGATAATGGGTGATTTAGCCGCATAAGATATTGGAGCATCAGTATTAACCTCTGAAGCTCAATCTTCATCGCAGGCATTTTTTTCAGAACTATTCAACTCATCACCAACTAGAAAAAATGCAAGTAAAAAGGCAGCTGAGTTCGAATCCGCAATCCTACGCCAAAGGGACTTCTACTTTTACAACAATGTCCAATACCCAGAAGTTCAACAATACCTAACAAAGCAGTAAACACAAAAAACAAACTAAAAATCTACAAACTAAATATAAAAAAATCTACAGCAGAGGGGCTACTACATATATCATGAATGTCCAGAAGTTCAACGATACATAACAAAGCAGTAAAATAAAATGTGCATAACAGAAGTTCAACCAAATTTCATTACAATCAAACGATAATTAAAACCAGAAGTTCAACTATGTGACCCAAGCAAGTAGCACATAAAAAAGATGTAGCATGACCACAAACAATATTTCACAGGCAAACTAAATATCAATGCCATCAACATGATAACAATAAAAACAAAGATATAAACTACAAAAATGAAACATCTGGGAAGTCCAACAAAACTTGGTGACAAAGTTTCGCCTGCAAAATTATCAACTACAAAGTAAGCAAACACTCTACTAACTCAAACTAATGGTAAAAAGCATACACATAACCATTACTAGAAGTTCACACTATTAAGAATGGCAGTCCAACATGAATACTAAGTGAAGATATGGGCAGACATATATGAGAATAATGCTATTTAAAATACAAGATACAACTACATTAAGATACCCGGAGAAGGTTTTGAAGCCATAACAACACAACCGCCTTGATGAATGCAACTCCAAACACTAGAACAACCTGCTAAAAACTGGGGATTGATTGCATATAGTTAGCAAGTACAAAATCATACAACAAAATACAAAAAGAAACTGAATCAAACCCTAGGATGAAACAACCAGAACATACCAATAAAGGATGAACAGTAGCACATCTAGGCAAGCACAAAAAAAATGTATCCATAAACTAAATACAATGTCACAGACATAATCTAGACTTCGAAATCCACAACACTAATGCAATTAAATACATCAGATCTAGCATCAACCATCCATCACACCACACCCTCTCTTACATCCATATGACTGCTAAAATCAACAAAGGGGAAATAAAATCCACACAAGTATGAACGAACAAATAGCACACACAAGCATCTCACAAACAAATCTGACCACGGGGAATTGAAATCCAACCACCACATGCACAAGAACCCTACCTAATCTACCACCAAAGCATCAGAAGAAGGAGGAGGGAGGCGAACGCGAGAGCACACAGAAGAAACAGGCAGGCCTCGACAGATCTGGCGAAACTAGAAGCAAGCACTAGGAGGGGGCAGCACTTGTACCTCTCCAGACGACTCCCGCACGCACGAATCCGCGTCGGTTCTTCCACTCCCCACGACGCCACGCACACCTTGCAACCGCGCAGGCAGTTGCCGCCCTCGCTTCAGAGCAGAAGAGAGCAGGCTGGGCGAGAGAGAGCAGGGCGTGGGGGAGAAATAGGAGCGGGGGTGTGCGCCGGTTACTCCAGCACGAGGGCAGGGGACAGGGGCGGAGAAATCGGGGGGAGTTGGAGGAGAGGAAGGCAGCGGAGCTACCGAGAGGGGGGAGAGAGCGAGCAACAAGGGGAGAGGAGTTTTCTGACAGGTGGTCGCGAGGGAGATGGTCACTTAATGCCTCTCTGTCGTGGGACTTGCAGCGCCACTGAATTTACACTTTTACCCCCAACAGCTAAAATAGTAAATACATGTGTAGATAAATAAATGCACCATGTGAATGCATCTATTATAATGAGATAAGATCACAAAACAGCACAGCTGATATCCTTAAAACCAAAAATAGATGGCTAATACAGTACTAAAGGAAGAAACATACATACATAAATATGCCCGTTAAAAAATAAAGAACAGAAGTTCAAGTACCCTAATAAAAGAAGTATAGGAATAAGAATAAATCAACCATAAAGAAACAAAAAGAAGAAGTTCAACTACAAAAACAGATGAAGTTCACCCTAAACCCTAAAAACCATAAGATAGATAGTGGGGTCACGGATGTGACGGACTCGCCTCCGCATGCGACGCCGCGGCACGCCGCGTCGTCGCCTGCTCCGGCTCGTTCCTGTCTCGG
>LR738714.1:587602544-587686301 GCA_902687465.1 Secale cereale
ATGTTACAGACTCGCCTCCGCATGCGACGACGCGGCACGCTGCATCATCGCCTGCTTCGGCTCATTCCTGTCGTGGCCTCGCAGGGGGAGGGGAGGGGGGTCCCGACCCCCCTCCCCCCCGCTCGGCCACGCACTACCGCATTGCTGCGCGCTAGGATTTGACAGGACGCAATGCGGTTATTCTATTTCCACCCCACCGCACGCACCGTAAACCCTAAAAACCATAAGATAGATAGTGGGGTCATGGATGTGACGGACTCGCCTCCGCATGCGACGACGCGGCACGCCGCGTCGTCGCCTGCTCCGGCTCGTTCCTGTCTCGGCCCATACTTGGGCTAATCCCATGATTTCTCACGAGACAAAAGTCTAAAAAGAACATCTGGAGAATTAAAAATTACAAAGAAAACCAAACAAACAAAATATAGAGCATCATGCACCTTCGCCTCCAATGTGCAGTGCAAATCTCCAAAACCAGAAGTTCAACCATTAATAAAATAGAAGTCCAGATCCTACTGAAGATAGTGCTTGTGATCCAGCTCCACACTTACACACTAGTTACAACAAATTGCAGAAGAAATCTACTAAGGGTTTTTTATTTCTGGAATGTAATCTGTCCTGGAATATCAATGTCAAAAAGATGAACCTGCATTCAAGAAAATTTTTGCTGTGCCATAAAAAACTTAGAAAGAAGCACCCGAGGAATAATAATGTTTAGTGTCGAAGAAACAAAATGCACAAGGCGTAAGTTAACTAATAAAATGTTCTAAATAAAGGTAAGTTCAAGTTGTAAAAACACAGAAGTTGGGCGTTTGGAAAAAACATCAAATGAACATGTAGAAAAGAAAAATTACACAGAAGCAAAAATCTTGTAAGTTCACGTTAAACACAAACTGAAGTTCTACCACTGTTTGAAGTATGCAAACATGTTACAAAAAAATAAGTAAGGTATGCATGCATATTTGGGAATAATCCCATAGTTGCAACAGAACAAACTAAAACCCAAATTAGAAAATTGAAAATTACAAAAAAACAAAAAAAAACAAAAAATAGAGCGCGATGTTGCACCACCCTGCAATGTGGAAATCAGGAAGTTCAATCGCTGGTAGCATAGAAGTCCAATTACTACCACAGATTATGGATGATCCAGAAAACTAGCCCCGAAGACAGAATAAATATAAAAAGGATGATTTGTGTATCTATGGACCACCTCCACATTTACGTATATGACTACTCTGAAAAACAAAAAAACGTACACAAAATTTTTATAACAACACCAACTGAACAGATCGTATTGCAACATCAACCAAAAAACATGCATTAAAACAAGGGAAGTTCAAGCACAAAAGGTGCAGAAGTCCAACTCTGTAACACAGACAGTGGAATCACTGAAAAAAACGCATTATCAAATTTCCTTTCCAGATTTAATCACTTGGGTGACTACACCTTCTCAGGCCGCGACCTCGAACGATATCCTATTACGCCCTGACATCAAAACGATAAATCAACCAAGCTGTCTCATTGAAGAACCGAAAACCAGCACGGGCGGACATGAGATCCAATCGCCCGATTGCAGCGGTGTATTCGCCTTCCCGATGGAATTAACAACGCATGAATGGTCCAATCTCACCACTGCAATCAAATCCGCCCTCTATACTCAAATAAAAATAACAAATCAATAGAAGCGGCGGAACCACTCCCGCGGACGAAGAACAAAGAGCCTCAAATTAAATCCGTTGAAATTAATGACAAATTGCCCACGAAACTCGTACTTAAACCAAATTACCATCATGTTAGAGGTTCCAGAACATCCACTGAATGCATTAAACTTCTAAACAGACACGAGTTCATCCGCCCCGAGAGTGAATCCGCCAAAATGCAAAATTACGAATCAAACGAGCATTTAGATGCAGGTATGAGTATCTGGATTACAATCACATCCCACACAACACTACCGACCGGAATAATTCGCGGGGGAAGGCACGGTTGCGAAGATAGCCCGAAGTTCGGGTTTGTACAGAGGGAAGTTCAGGCGCGTTACTCATGCAGTTCAGGTTGTGATCAGAATATTATTCTGATCCCGTGATCAGAATAGTGTTTATATATATATATATATATATATATATATATATATATATATATATATATATATATATATATATATATATATATATATATATATATATATATATATATATATATATATATATATATATATATATATATATATATATATAATAGAAAGGTCCTCTTTAAAGAACATTACCTCGCATACCTCAAAGCCTGTTAGTAGGCTATTGAAAGCTTCGTTCAGTCCGCCTTTGACGGACTGAAATTTCTCCATGTCCGCACTCATTAGAGTGCGGTGTTCCTCTACGATGGAAGCACTTTGCAGTGCTCCCTACATAGTGTTCGGCGCCTCTAGATTGACGGCAGGTGTCGTAGGAGTAGTTGCTCACTCCCCCATCATGGGGGGCTGATCTCTCAATTCCGGAGCCGCACTGGGCATCTGAACAATGGTCGATGGGGCCCCGGATTGCTTGGGCCCCCGTCTTCGGTCACCATGGGGGTCGCGCCCCCTTGGTCAACAGCGGCCGAGGAATTGACCTTGGGCGCCCTTTCGTCTACCCCACTCCCACCTGCTAGAACAATGGGAGTTTGTAGAGAGGATACCTCGCTATCCCCCACAATGGGCGATGAACCCCACAGAGGCGTATCACTCTCCATCTCTCCACATGGTAGAGAATTCCCCGATGACAGTGAAGCCGCAGGGATGTCATGCGGAGGACTATATAAGAACAAAATAAATATTAGATGCTAAAAAGGAAAAATTATCCGAACATAAGCAGTTTAAATACTTACGATTAGGCGACGGGCTTAATCCTGGGCTAAACTCGATAGCTGTGTTAGGACGTTGAGTCCGAACTATTAGGAAGATTTAGCTTCTTCCTGGGCACGGCTTTGCCTACGTCAGCAGGGGCCGTTCTTTTCCTCCCCTTTGTCAGGACGGGTTAGTCGTCTTCTTCTTCCTCCTCCTAATCATCTTCTTTGGGAGAGAGGTGGGAGCCAGTTTCCTCGGACCATGTGTCCACGGGACCTGTAGGGTGGGGGTCGCTCTTGACCTCCTTGCCCTTCTTCTTGGCCTTCTTCTCCGACGCCTTGTACGACGCCGAAACCAACATCGCCGTGAGCTGAGGCGTCTCTGGGTCTTCTAGCAGGGGAGCCGGACACTTGATCTGCTCTGCCTTTTTGGTCCAGGCCTCGATAGAATGCAGAAACTCTAACTCCTCTTATAATTGAAGCATTGAGGGAGTATGTATTCGGAAGAAACTTTAATTACCTCTGATGCAGTGAGCGCGGTACTGAAGCCCTTGTCCTCAGTCTCTGCCAGCCACCCTTGTGGGCCTTGAAGAGATGCTTCCAGATGTCTTCGTGCGTAGTGCCGAAGAGATGCTTCAAGGGCCAGGACCCTTCCAAATTGAACTGTGATACGTCTCCAACATATCTATAATTTACGAAGTATTCATGCCATGTTTACAATAATTTTATATGATTTTGGTATGATTTGATTAGAACTAACCCGAACTGATGTTGTTTTCAGCAGAACTACCGTGGTGTTGTTTTTGTGCAACAATAAAAGTTCTCGGAACGCGCTGAACATCAACGGAGATTTTTTCTGGAAAATATAAAAAATAATGGAACAAAGAGTTACTAGAGGGGAGTCCCGTGGGCCCCACGAGGGCGGAGGGTGCGCCCCTATGCCTCGTGGACTTCCAGTGGGGAGCCTGACTTGTTCTCGATGCCAAACTCTCCTATAAATTCCCAAAACTCCAGAAAATAACCTAGATCGGAAGTTCCGCTGCCGCAAGCCTCTGTAGCCACGAGAAATCAATATAGTCCCTCTCTGGCACCCTGCCAGAGAGGGCCATCATCACCGGAGGCCATGGAGGAGGATCCCGGAGGGGCTATCATCTCCATGAAGGCCAAGGACCAGAGGGAGAATCTCTCCCCATCTAGGGGGACGCCATGGAGGAGGAAGCACAAGGGGGAGAACCTCTCCTCCTGTCTCTCGGTGGTGCCGGAGTGCCATCGAGAAGGTAATCATCGCCGCGGTGATTGTCTTCATCAACATCACCATCATCATCACCATCCTCATCTCTTTTATGCGGACCACACTCCCGCACCCCGCTTTAATCCCTACTTGAACATGGTGCTTTATGCCACATATTATGATCCAATGATGTGCTGCCATCCTATGATGTTTTGAGTAGATATCCTTTGACTTTGGGTTGATTGATGATCTAGATTGGTATGAGTTGTATGTTTTATTTTGGTGCTGTGCTATTGTGCCCTCTATGTCGCACAAGCGTGAGGGATTCCCGCTGTTGGGTGTTACAACACGTTCATGATTCGCTTATAGTGGGTTGCTTGAGTGGCAGAAGCATAAACCCAAGTAAGGGGGTTGTTGTGTATGGGATAAAGGGGACTTGATGCTTTAATGCTATGGTTGGGTTTTACCTTAATGATCTTTAGTAGTCGCGGATGCTTTCTAGAGTTCCAATCATAAGTGCATATGATCCAAGAAGAGAAAGTATGTTAGCTTATGCCTCTCCCTCATATGAAATTGCAATAGTCATTACCGGTCTTGTCAACAATTGCCTAGGATAATTCCGCACACCGACCCATCATTATTCCATACTCGCTATTTATAATATTTAGTAATATATTCTAACTTTATGATAACAACACCTACTTTTATGTTTTAGCTCTCCCATATCATGCAAAGTTATCCTCTTCATACCCACAACGTAGTTTTATTTCTTGTTTCTACTTGCAAGCAAACGTTCGGTGTACGTAGAGTCATATCAGTGGTAGATAGGACTTGACAGAATATTGATCTTACCTTTAGCTCCTTGTGGGTTCGACACTCCATACTTATCACTTCCACCATTGGGAATTGCGATGATGATTCCCTGCACTTGGGGATTATCAAGCTCTTTTCTGGCGCCTTTGCGGGGGAGCAATAACATGGGGTTGATATTCTCGTGTGTGCTTGTTTGCTTTCTTCACTAATTAGATTTTGTTTTTCCTTTTTTTGTTTCCGTTTAGTTGTGGGTGAAACATACAAAAGGAAAATTTAAAAGATTGAAATACAAAAAAAATTACTTGCCTCTCATGCCTAAAAAGTTTTCCAATAAGAGAAGTGATTGGAAGGTTATGCATTGGAGAAGTGAGGGTCGACCTTGCACACTTGTGTTCATGCTCATGGAAACAATGTAATTTTTTTTCATGGAAGCTTCTTTGAAAATAATTATCCCCTTGTGTATATCCATTGTATTATAAAAATAATGTGCCAAGCTTTTGTTTTAGGATGATTAGATTGCTTGTTTATTACGTGCAGTACGAAAACAGAAACTTTGGCTATAGCGCGTGAATTTACATTTTTTACTCGAAAGTCAAATGGGTCTTAAACTTTCTGCACTTTACTTTTGTACAATTTTTTAAATTGTCATATGTTTTTAGAATTTTTTGGAGTTACATAAGTTTACTAAAATTCCAGAATACTACAGATTATCCTGTTTTTGACAGATTCTGTTTTCTATTTGTTTATCCCTTATTTTGATGAATCTATGGGTAGTATCGGGGGGTATGAACCATGGTGAAGTTGGAATACAGTAGATAAACTGTTAATATGAAATTAGAATGGGTTTGCAACAGTACCTAAAGGCAGTGATTTGCTTTAGTATACTAACGGATCTCACAAAGTTTTTGTTAAGTTTTTGTGGATGAAGTGTTCGAAGAACGAGGAGTTAACTATGTGAGAAGAATAAATAGAGGCAAGAGTTCAAGCTTGGGGATGCCCAAGGCATCGCAAGTAAATATTCCAAGGATACTCAAGCATCTAAGCTTGGGGATGCCCCGGTTGGCATTCCATCTTTCTTCTTCAACAATTATCAGTATACCTCAGTTTTTTGTTTTGTTCACATGATTTGTGTGCTTTGTGTTATTCGTTTTCTTTAAGAACCATGCTAGTATGAGATACCCCTTCATTGATTTATAGAATGCTTCATGTGCTTCACTTATATATTTTGAGTATGACCTTATAGAATGCTCTTTGTGCTTCCCTTAAATTATTTGAGTATGGTTTTATAGAATGCTTCGTGTGCTTCACTTATATATTTTGAGCTTGGATATTGGTTAGTCTATATTAATTGTAGAGTGCTCCATGAACTTCACTTATATCTTTTGTAGTATGAATAATACTATCATCGAAAGCGGGCTTGCAAGAGTGTCAACTTTGGGAATTAGTGATCCCACTATTTTGGAGGGTGTTGAATCTTAGTGTGATATTTATGAAAGTGGATTTGGAAGAGTGTCGACTTTAGTTAGTAATGATTCCACTATTTCGGAAGAGGTTCCAATTGATTATGAGAACAAAGTTGCTATCTATGATGATTATTGTGATGACATGTATGCTATAAAGAATAACGTAAACCATGAAACTTGTCATCATGATTTTAATTTTCAATTGGTTTATGCCTCACATGAAAGTTATTTTGTTGAGTTTGCTCCCACTATTCCGAATGAGATGAATTTTGCTTATGTGGAGAGTAGTAAAATTTCTATGCTTGTAGATCATGAAAAGAATGCTTTATGTGATGGTTATATTGTTGAACTCATTCATGATGCTACTGAAAATTATTATTAGGGAGGAATACATGCTTGTAGGAGTTGCAATAATATCAAGTTTCCTCTCTGTGTGCTTAATGTTTTGAAGTTATACTTGTTTTGCCTTCCTATGCTAGTTGACTCTTGTTCCTATAAATTGTGTGCTCACAAAATCCCTAGGCATAGAAAGTGGTTTATATTTAGTGTGCTAGTCATATTCTTCATGATGCTCCCTTTATGTTTTAATTCTTATATTTTATGTGAGCATCATTGAAATCATCATGCCTAGCTAAGAGGCATTAAAGAAAAGAGCTTGTTGGGAGACAACCCAATATTTACCCTTACTGCTTTTCTATGTTTACATGATTAAGCTACTGTAGTAATCATGGTTTATAGCTTTTGTTTCAATAAAGTGCCAAGTAAGACCTTTGGGAAGACTCGGGTGAAAGTTAATGTGATCTTGCTATAAAAAACAGAAACTTTGTGCTCACGAGATTAGCTGTCATTTTTTTACAAAAGAGTGATTTTGAGTTGATTCTTTTTGCAGAAGATTAATAGACAAATTCCTCACGTCCACCTATTTATTTCATAATTTTTGGAGTAGCAAAAGTATGGTTGTTGTTCAGATCATTACAGACTGTTCTGTTTCTGACAGATTCTATTTTCATTACATAGTTTGCTTGTTTTCTAGTTTCTATGGCTTATATTTCTCAATATAAATTGTATAAATGATATGGTACAGTAGGCATTGTGTGAGAACAATTATGAACCTTGTCTTTAACAGTACCAAAGTGAATGGTTTACTCTTTATGATACTAACCATCTCACGAAGTTCCGTTAAGTTTGGTGTGATTAAAGTTTTCAAGCATTGGGTGAGATATCGATATGAGGAGAATAAGGAGTGGAAAGACCCTAAGCTTGGGGATGCCCAAGGCACCCCAAGGTAATATTCAAGGGAGACTCAAGCGCCTGAGCTTGGGGATGCCCCGGAAGGCATCCCCTCTTCCATCTTCGAAATTATCGGTATACCTTACTCGGAGCTATATTTTTATTCGTCACATGATATGTGTTTTGCTTGGAACGTATTTTCAATTATAGTTGTTATTTGAATAAAAGAATCCTCCCATGGCTAGTTAGTTATTTGACTACTCAATGTTCTTCACTTATATCTTTTTGGAGTAGTTTGTCATTTACTCACATGCTTCACATATATCCTATGAGTAAATGGTTGGATGCATTGAATAACATAAATCTGAATTTATATATATGTTTCATATGCTTATAACATGGGGAGTAATGACTTCACACATAATAAGTATAGGTAATAAACTTATTGAAAGTTAGCAAACGCAGAATTGGTCACTTGAATAATTCATGAAAGAATATTAAAGGAAGAGAGATTTCACATATAAATATACTATCTTGGACATCTTTTGTAATTGTGAGCACTCATTAAATCAGACATGCTAAAAGGTTGATGTTGGACAAGGAAGACAACTTAATGGGTTATGTTTTCCTATATCTGAAACATTACATTGTCTTGGATCATCCAACATGTTGAGCTTGCCTTTCCCTCTCGTGCTAGCCAAATTCTTTGCACCAAGTAGATATACTACTTGTGCTTCCAAACATTCCTTAACCCAGTTTTTCCATGAGAGTCCACCATACCAACCTATGGATTGATTAAGATCCTTCAAGTAAGTTGTCATCGGTGCAGGCAATAAAACTTGCTCCTTAAATATGTATGATCTATTAGTGTGAAGAAAATAAGCTTTATATGAACTTGTGATAGGGAAGAAATAAAAGCAACGGACTGCATAATAACGGTCTTTATCACAAGCGGCAATATAAAGTGACGTTCTTTTGCATTAAGATTTTGTGCATCCAACCATGAAAGCGCATGACAACATCTGCTTCCCTCTACGAAGGGCCTATCTTTTACTTTTATCTTCTACCCTTATACAAGAGTCTTGGTCCTTTTTGCACGTTTTCTTTTGGCATGATATGAGGTTGGGGTTCAACATCTAGTGGAGAGGTTATCATGGGCGTTGTTGCACTAGGGGGTTGCATCTTAAAGGATCCTTGGCTATGCTGATCCGGGGATTGCAAGGCCCTTTGTAACACGTGCCATGGGGCATTCAGCACGAACATGTGGGATGAAACCTCTATTATGTATTTGTTCCATCTGTTACCTTGTTGTTTTATTCTATCATTTTTGTTCTCCCAAGTGCCTTCTCGACATGTTGATGTACCATTAAGCTATGGAATTAATTTGTTCAATTTTGTTCGGATGTTCATTGTGAAGACTATATGTTGCAAATATCTAGCCGTTGATTCACCTTATCTATTATTTGCTTCAATGGATAACGGTTGTCATCATCTTCAGGATGGCACCTAAGAAAGTTCTCAGCCAGAACCCAGAGGGTGAAGAAGAGCATCCACCTTCCCCTCCTCCCCCGTCTGAGGCTTGGAGAGCAATTATGCAGCCAACCAATCAAAACACTCAGATGCTCAGGCAACCAATCAAGCAAATCAAGGCAATCAAAGGAACCAAGGCCAAGGAAATCTGTTCAATCAACCTCACTTTGCTACTCTGAACCAATTCCTGGCAAATCAACCCAAGTCTTTCAGTTACTGTGTTGATCCGTTAGATGCTGAAGATTGGACATCAAGAAGCATTTCGAGTGCAGTAAGGTCATACCTGAGGATTATGTCAAGTTTGCTGCTTTCCAACTCAAAGATCAAGCTACAGATTGGTGGCAACAGTACAAAGACTCCAGAGCGGGTCATGAGATCTCGTGGACTGACTTTTGCTGTGAAATCTGTTCTCATCACATCCCTACCAGTGTCATTGAAGGCAAGCGTGAGCAATTCCGCAATCTGAAGCAAGGCACCATGTCTGTCTACCAATACAATGTGAAGTTCCAGAATCTTGCCCGTTATGCGAAGCAAGACATCCCCGATGCCAAGAGAAAAATCTACCAGTTCCAAGGTGGTCTGAAAGATGAACTCCAAATTGCACTCACTCTGTTCGAGCCAGATGAATTTGATCAATTCTACAACATGGCTCTCAAGCAAGAGGCAGCTCATCTCAAATGTGAAGCTTCCAAAAAGAGGATAAGAGATGTTGTTCACTCCTCCTCTTCCACTCAAGTGGTCGCCAAGCAGCAGAAGTTCTGGCTCCCGCCTCCTCCAGCGTTCCGTCCTCCGAGTCAGAACAAGCACTCAGGTGGTCGTGGATTTTCCCACCCACGCAACCCAAGCAACCAGTCCAAGTCTCAGTTCCAAGCTCGAAGATCAAGCGGTACTTATCATCGTCCACTCTCAGAGGTTACGTGCAACAAGTGTGGCCAGAAGAGTCACTATGCAAACAAGTGTACTCAAATGCACCTTCCGCCTCCTCCACCTGTCAAGCACAATCCCAAGCACGCAAGAGTGAACCTGATGAATGCAGCTCAAGCAGAGAATTCTTCCGATGTGATAATTGGTAATCTTTTGGTTAACTCAATTCCTGCAAAAGACTTGTTTGATTCTGGTGCATCACTTTCCTTCATGTCATGTCCATTTGCATCTAAGCACAAAGTGGGCACAGTGGCCTTACCAGAAAAGTTATCAATTATTTCTCCGGGCAAACACATGACTTTTAATTTGATTGCTCCGAATATATCTATTCACATGGAAGATTGCAGTTTTCTGGTTTCCCCGGTTGTTCTTGGTAACTCAGACATTCATCTTATTCTTTGGATGGATTGGCTCTCTAAACATGATGCACATATTGATTGTGCAAACAAAGAGGTGAATCTAACTCATCCTTCCGAAGACGTGATTATCTTCACAACTCGAGATAACACAATCAGGCTATTCTCTCTGAATGTCAAGGGCGAGATTAATGCCATATACCAGATTCCGGTGGTTTGTGAATATGAGGATGTATTTCTTGAAGAGCCTCTAGGCATGCCTCCCAACCGTTCAGTTGAATTCGTCACTAAACTTCAACCTGGTACAGAGCCAGCCTGTCGGCGTCCGTACAAGCTTTTTCCTAAAGAGTTGAAGGAGCTAAAGAAGCAACTCGATGAGCAATAATGAATGGGTCTGATAAGACCATGTTGTTCTCCTTGGGGCTGCGGTGTTCTTTTTGTCAAGAAGAAGGATGGTACGGAACGATTTTGCGTTGATTACCGGCCATTGAACAAGAAGACAATTAAGAATAAGTACCCGCTCCTCAATATCAATGAACTGTTCGAGCAGCTCAAAGAGCCAAGGTTTTCTCTAAGCTCGATCTCCGAATGGGCTACCATCAAATTCGTATCCGTGAAGAGGATATTCCCAAGACCGCATTCAGGATGAGTTATGGCTCCAACGAGTACACCGTCATGTCTTTCGGGCTGGCAAATGCTCCACCCACTTTCTCTCGGATGATGCACTTCATATTCAACCCCTACACCAATGAGTTCGTCCTCATCTATCTGGATGATATTCTGGTATTCTCCAAGAATGAAGAAGACCACACCAAGCACCTCCGTTTGGTTCTTGACAGGCTTCGTGAGCACCGCTTTTATGCGAAGTTCTCCAAATGTGAATTCTGGCTTGATAAAGTCCTCTATCTTGGCCATATTATCTCTGCCGAGGGCATTTTTGTTAACCCCAAGAAGGTTGAAGCTATTGTGAAGTGGGAACCTCCTCAGAATTTCAAACAACTCCGAAGTTTCCTCGGTCTCGCAAGCTACTGCAGAAGGTTCATTGAGAACTTCTCCAAGATTGCCAAGCCTCTTTCCAACCTGTTGCAAAAGAATGTCAAGTACTCGTGGACTCCTAATTGTGATGTGGCATTCAATACCCTCAAAGATAAGCTCATTTCTGCTCCGGTACTTGCTCCTCCGGATGAGTCCAAGCCTTATGAAGTGTTCTGTGATGCTTCATTGCAAGGTCTCGGTGGTGTTCTCATGCAAGACAAGAAGATCGTTGCATACACTTCGCGTCAGCTTAAACCAAATGAGAAGAATTACCCCACACATGATCTTGAGCTAGCAGCAGTTGTTCATGCCTTGATCACGTGGAGACACCTTCTGTTGGGCAGAGAAGTGGAAATCTTCACCGATCACAAGAGCCTGAAGTACATCTTCACCCAGCCAAACCTTAACCTCTGCCAGACTCGTTGGGTTGAAATGATTCAATAGTACGATCCAAGCATTGAGTATACTCCTGGCAAGGACAATGTCATTGCTGATGCCTTGAGCAGAAAGGCATATTGCAACAGTCTCATCCTCAAACCATTCCAACCTAGACTTTGTGAATCATTCAGGAAGCTCAACCTCCAAGTCATTCCACAAGGATTTCTTGCCAACCTTCAAGTCACTCCTACCTTGGAAGATCAAATCCGTGAGGCCCAACTCAGTGATGCTATGGTGCAGAAGGTGAAACATGGTATTGCCAAGGGTACTCCCAAGTACAAGTGCTATCGCATTGATGACAGCGACACTTTGTTCTTTGAGGACAGAATTGTGGTTCCCAAAGGTGATCTCAGGAAGCTCATAATGAACGAAGCACATGACTCACTCCTCTTGATTCATCCAGGAAGCTCCAAGATGTACCATGACCTCAAGCAATCCTATTGGTGGACTCGCATGAAAAGAGAAATTGCTCAATTCGTGAAGGAGTGTGATGTCTGCAGAAGAGTGAAGGCAGAGCATCAACGTCCAGCTAGACTCCTTCAACCTCTACCTATTCCCGAGTGGAAATCCGATCACATTGATATGGATTTCGTCACCGGTTTTCCCAAGTCCAAGCGGGGAAACGACGCCATCCTTGTGGTGATTGACAAGCTCACTAAAGTGGCTCATTTCCTTCTAGTCAAGGAATCCATCAACGCAGCACAACTGGCAGAGCTGTACACCTCAAGAATTGTCTCTTTGCATGATATCCCTCAAGTGATCTCCTCAGATCATGGAAGTTTGTTCGCTTCCAAATTCTGGGATTCCTTCCAGTCAACTATGGGTACCAAGATTCGCTTCAGCACAGCTTTTCACCCTCAGACTAGTGGCCAAGTCGAAAGAGTGAACCAAATTCTTGAAGACATGCTCAGGGCATGTGTCATCTTCTTCGGTATGAAATGGGAAGATTGCCATCCATTTGCCAAATTCTCCTACAACAATGATGGCTTCTCGCCCCTCGTTGGTTACCCCAAGTGGAAGGTTTGAGATGCAGTGTAGCGGTAGTTTTCCCTTGGCAAAGATACCAAGGATCGATTTCCCGTGAGACTCCTAGTTTCAACAAGAAGGTGTCAACTGCTAACGGCGCCAGATATTAGCAATCAACCAGACCTGCACATAGATACAAATAACTTTGCTCCCAACGAGTACAGAGAGGTTGTCAATCCCTGGTGTTGATGGAGAGGTGCAGCCCGGAGAGGAGGAGGCGGCCGGCGGCAGCCGTGGCGGCAGCGGCAGCCCTCCGGGACGGCGGCGGCCCTAGGGGGCAGCGGCTCCTTGGCCCCCCCTTCTTCCTTGTGGATGGTGCTGCAATGGTGCTGGTCCTCCCATCCAAGACGGCAGCTTGGGAGGAGGAAAATTCGTGGCCCTTGGTGACCTAGGTTTCCTCTCTTTATATAGACTCTCGGATTCCCGTCATCAGATTTTGGGCTTCAGTAAAATGGGCTTTTCTCGGCCGTCCGCACTCCGATTTGGACGAATTTTATATCCAGAAGCATCCTCTCGAAATTCGCCACAACTTTCACAACTAGGCTTTTTCCGTTTGACGTCGTCTTCGGGCCAGAACGTGACCATCTACTAAAAACGTTCTCAGACAGATTTCAGGAAAGTCAGAGTCCTACTCCAATACGACTCTTTTTGCGTTTTTGTCAATTTCCAAGTAATTCCTACACAATAAAGTGTAAAACAAGAATATTGTGCACTTTTGCAACCATTAGTAGGTTAGTCCAATAAATGCCTAAAAAGATAGAAAACTTTGATATAAACATGAGACAATGATGCAAAACAAGCATGTCACAAGCAAAAATTATGGATACGTTTGGGACGTATCAACATCCCCAAGCTTAATTCCTACTCGTCCTCGAGTAGGTAGAATGATAACATAGATAATTTTTGAGGTGACATGCTGATACGTCCAAAACGTATCTATAATTTCTGCTTGCTCCATGCCACTTTTGGGTGATATTGCTATGATATTTATACACTTCCATACACTTTTGATCATATTTGGACTAACCTACTAATCCAGTGCACCCTAGTGCCAGTTTCTGTTTTCGGCTGTTTTTGTATTTCAGGTTTTCACATTACGAGAACTGTCAGGAAAAATCCAGAAAAATTATATAAAAAATCAGCGTTCCAGAACCTACCTTGCGCCCGAAGTACAGCCGGGGGGGGGGGGCACCAGGGCCCTAGGCGCCCTGGCGGCGCTCCCCCCCTGGGCCGCGCCGGGGGGCGCCTGGGCCCCCCGAGCCCCGTCTGGTGCCCTCCTTTGGCATATATTTAGAGCGTCCTTCGAAACCCTCGGGACGGGAAATCTTTTTCGCGATCTCATCTCTGTTCCGCCGCCGCCGCCGCTTCCAAGATCGGGAGCACCAGGAGAACTCTTCCCGGCACCCTGCCGGAGGGGAGGATCACCACCGGGAGCCTCTCCACCACCATGGACGCCTCCCGGATGAGTTGTGAGTAGTCTCCCTTGGACCATGGATCCATGACCAGTAGCTATGTGATGTTCTCCTCCCGTTCTTGTGCTTCACTAATTAGTCCTCATGAGCTGTCCTACATGATCGAGGCACATATGTAATCCTTATGCTGTTGCTATGATGAGTTTGCTGGGATCCGATTGATTATGAGATTATGTTCAGATTGTGATTGAGTAATATATTTGATCTACCTCTTTTATATTTATGTTCATAAGTAATTCTTGCATGTTCTCCGTTGTTATTTATTGCTTTGGCCATGTAATAGGTAGTGACTCCAAGAGGGAACGTTATGCTCGATTGTGGGTTCATGCCCCTTGATGACTAGCTTGAGTGACAGAAACATGAGTCTAGGGGATGTGTTGTTGCCACAAGGAGGAAAACAACGCTGCTTGTGCCCGCGGGTGCAAGGATTGTTTACTTTACGCAAAGTTCTTTTAATGCAGTTGTCTGTTGCTTTGAGTTTACACTATGGGTGGGGCTCGCAACTTAATGCCAGCGAGATGTTCTGGATAGATATCTCAAGGTGGATGATTAGTAGTAGATATTGATGGATTTCGGTCTACTTACTTTGGCGTACCGCCCATGCTTTGAACCTCAACCTTTCTTGCAATGTAGTCAGCATTGGTTTGCGTTCGTGGTCCTGTCAATTGCCCAGCTGTAATTCGTTTACCTCACATAGCTGTTTTATCGTCTTTTGGGAGAAAGACATCGCTAGTGAACATCATGAGACTCCGGTCCATATTACCATCATTGATCACATCCGCTATTTACTTTTCGCTTTTACTTAATATTGCAAACATTATCTATCACTACAATCATTTGCGTTTAATCTTTTGTGAACTACAAGGCCGGAGGGATTGACAACCTCTCTGTACTCGTTGGGAGCAAAGTTATTTCTATCTGTGTGCAGGTCCACGTTGATTGCTAATATCTGGCGCCGTTAGCAGTTGGCACCTACTTGTTGAACCTAGGAGTCTGTGGGGATTCGATCCTTGGCATCTTTGCTAAGGGAAAAACTTCCACAACACTGCATCTCACACCTTCCACTTGGGGTAACCAACGAGGGGTTAGAGGCCCATCAAGGAGTTTTTCTGGCGCCGTTGCCGGGGACTCCACTCTTCAGGATAGGGGAGTTGCATGCTATCTTTTACCTTTGCTTTTTAGTCTTGTTAGTTTACCTTTCAGTTTTTGCTTTAGTACCTTTTATCAAAAATCACAAAAATAGTTATCTTGCTTGCTTGCTACTATGGGTTCCACCGAGAACACCAAGTTGTGTGACTTCACTAGTCACAACAACGATGACTTTATCAGCACACCTATCACTACACCTGCCACTTCAGCACCTTCATATGAAATTAAACCTGCTTTACTGAACTTAGTCATGAAAGATCAATTCTCCGGTGCTGGAGATGATGCTGCTTTACACTTAAACAACTTTGTTGAACTTTGTGATATGCAAAAGTACCACGAAATAGATGGTAATATTGTTAAGCTTAAGCTTTTTCCTTTCTCCTTGAGAGGAGGAGCTAAAATTTGGTTTCAGTCTTTGCCTAGAAATAGCATAGATTCATGGGACAAGTGCAAAGATGCTTTTATCGGAAAATACTATCCACCTGCTAAAATTATCCAACTTAGAAGTAACATAATGAATTTTAAACAATTGGATAAAGAACACGTTGCCCAAGCTTGGGAACGTATGAAATCTCTTATCAAGAACTGCCCTACTCATGGTTTGACTACTTGGATGGTTATCCAAACTTTTTATGCAGGCTTGAACTTTACCTCGCAGAACATGTTAGATTCGACCGCGGGAGGAAATTTTATGTCAACTACACTTGGTGCTGCCACGAAGCTTCTCGATGAGATGATGACCAACTATTCCCAATGGCACACCGAACGCGCTCCAACAGGTAGGAAGGTAAACTCTGTCGAGGAGATTTCCTCCCGTAGTGAAAAAGTTGACTTGATCATGTCTCTACTTTCGAAGCAATCCTCTGTTGATCCTCGTGAGGTTCCTTTAAATTCTTTGATTGCTCAAGAACAAGTAGATGTGAATTTTATCTCTAGAAACAATTTTAATAACAATGCTTATAGGAGTAACTTTGGTAACAATCCTAGACCGTTCCCCTCTAATTCTTATGGGAACAACAATGATTATCCTATCACCAAGAACTCCACTACTGAACTAGAGACTATGCTTAAAGATTTCATCACTACCCAAAAAGCCTTTAATAAGAGTGTAGAAGAAAAACTACATAAACTAGATGATCTTTCTTTTAAGGTAGACCATTTAGCCAATGAGGTAAAATTGCTAAAAATTAAAACTCCTCCTCTTGAGGAGAGGGAAGTCACTCCTATAAATGCTGTTCAAGTGCAAATTAATGAAAACATTAGGATGATGGCTAAACTTAAAGAGAGATGGGCTAGAGAAAGGGAGGAGGAAGATAGAATTAAGATCCTTCCTACCCACCACACTGTTGCTACTATCCAAGTTGTTGAGGATATCCAAACTCTTGGCACCCAATGTACTCCTGGTCCCATTGGACCTATTAATGGTGATGCTATGACTATAGAAACTACCAAACAAATGAACCTAAAGGACACCACTACCACTTTACTTGATGCTAATGACCTAGATTTTGATAATTGCACTCTTACCGAAGTTATTGATTTCCTTCACAAGATGTCTAGAGATCCCTGCACTAGCACGCTTAACCTTGCCTTCACAGAGCATATCACTAATGCTGTCATCAAAGCTAGGGAGGAGAAACTTAGAGTAGAAGCCTCCATACCTAGAAAGCTAGAAGATGGTTGGGATCCTATGATAAAAATTAAGTTGAATGACTTCACTTGCTATGCATTATGTGATGTTGGAGCTAGTACCTCTGTTATGCCCAAAAGAATATATGATATGCTTAAATTGAAACCTTATGATTCTTGTTCTTTTGGTGTTCGTCTCGTTGATTCTTCCATAAAGAAACCTTTGGGGAGGATCGACGATGTTCTTATCGTTGTTAATGATAATTATGTTCCCGTTGATTTCACTATTATGGATATTGAGTGTGATCCTTCATGTCCAATTATTTTGGGACGTCCCTTTTTACGCACCGTTGGTGCTATCATTGACATGTAAAAGGGTAATATAAAATTTCAGTTTCCTCTCAAGAAAGGGATGGAACACTTCCCTCGTAAGAAGATCAAGTTACCTTTTGAGTCCGCTGTATACGGGATAGCTATTCTTTTACTCTTGATAAAACTTGATCTCTATGCATTATGCCTAGCTTAAAGGCATAAAAGAAAGCGCTTTTGGGAGGCAGCCCACATGAATAAATTTTTATATTTTGCTTTTGTTGTGTCTTGATGTTGTTTACTACAGTAGCATCATCATTGTATCTTTGCTTTTCATATTTGTGCCAAGTATAGCCTCTGATTGCTAGAAAGTTCAAAAGTTGTGAGGTGCTGTCCAGGAAACAGATTCTGTCCTTGGATAGAAAAATTCGTATAAAATCACCAGGTCATCTTTTTGGTCTGAATTTTTTCGACAGAGTTCTCTATATAATTGTCTTTCGTGCATCTGTTCTGAGTTTTTTGATTTGAGTTGCAGAAGTACCCCGAACAAATCATTTACTACCTGCTGTTCTGTTTTTCACAGATTCTGTCCTGGTTTGCCTTTCCTTCATTTTGCAAACCAAGAGCTTGCTTTTTCTTTGCAAAAACCTTTTGGCAATCTTGAGAAACAGTAGAACTTCAAGGATATCTTTATTTTCAGGAAGGAACTATTATTTTATTAAGGGTACTAACCTCGCTAATCAGATTATAATGAGTTATGTATGAAGGGAGTTTTCAAGTGTGCGAGGGAAGATGATAAAAAGTTCAGGAGTGTCAAGCGCTCAAGCTTGGGGATGCCCCCGTGCACCCCCAAGAAATATTCAAGGAGACTCAAGAGTCTAAGCTTGGGGATGCCCCCGTGCATCCCCTTCTCCATCAACATTATCAGTTCGTCTTTCGTTCCACTATATTTTTATCACTTCATGTGTTATGTGCTATGCTTGGAGCGTCTTGCTTTTAGTTTCCTTTTTAGTTTTTCATAACGAGTCGGAACTCAGCGTTCTTTATGTGGGAGAGAAACACGCTCCACTTCTACCTAGAACATAACATAGAATTTTCATGTCTATCTTTGCTGTGTGTGTTCTTTGTCTTTTAATAGCTACTATCATGTTCAGCTCTTAGTATTGATGCTTATCTTTTCAAAGAGCTTTTGTTGGTTACTTGAACTCTCTTTAATTACCATGCTCACCTTATTAAGAGAGTTTGCTTCCGTTGCATTGGTTAATATGTCTATGATAAAGATGCTACGTGCATAATGGCGCTTAGTAGTTCAGGTTTTCTTATGGTTAATCTCAAATAGCTGGGGGATTCCCAATGTGTTATTGGTGTACCAACTTGATTTGTTGCCAATGATGTGGTATGGTTTAGTAATATCTTCCTTCGAGAATTTATTTTGATTGACTTGGCGTATGCTCACGCATATTTAAGACTGTAAAGAAAGTCTGTCAAGCCTTGATGATCTTTTATTTCTGAGTAGCGATATAACTACCATGCCTGATTCAATGTTGCTTTGTCGCTCTGCATGATTATGACCGTCATTGCTCTTTTAGTTGGTCGCTCCCAGTCTTTTGCTAACCTCCACCTGTACTAAGCAGACTAACTTTGCAATACATAGCTCATGGGAAAGTAGCTTAAAAACTATTGTGGTAAAGAATATGTTGCCTATATATCTTATTTCTTATAAGTTGCTTGCTGAGCGGTAACCATGTTTCTGGGGACGCCATCAACTGTCACACTTTTGTTGAATATCATGTGAGTTGCTATGCATGTTCATCTTGTCTGAAGTAAGGGTGATTTGCCATGGGTTGAATGGTTGAGTATGCATATTGTTAGAGAAGAACATTGGGCCGCCAACCAAAGCCATGTATCATGGTGGAAGTTTTAGCTTGGACATTAATCCTCAATCTCTTATGAGAATATGCTTATGCATTAAAGAGGAGTCCATCATCTATTTTCTATGTTGTCTCGGTATGGATGTCCTCAAGTTGAGATCTATCAAAAACGAGAAATCAAATGCGATTTATCTCCTTGGACCTTTGTACAGGTGGCATAGAGGTACCCCTTTGTGACACTTGGTGGAAACATATGTAATGCAATGATAACCCTTGGAAATCCGAGCTAATTAGGACAAGGTGCGAGCACTATTGGTATTCGATGCATGAGGCTTGCAACTTATAGGATGTCTTATGCATGACACATATGAAGTACTACTACCGTTGACAAAATTGCTTCTATGTTTTCAAAATAAAAAAAAGCTCTAGCACATAACCATTCTTTTACTCTTATGTTGAGTCTCCACCTTCTTTCTTCAAGCACCAACTACTGAGAGCATGATTGTGATTCTAAGTGTAATGTGCATTGTTCCAAAGTAGCATTGTCTTTTGCATGACTGTGATATTGTTTATTTTGAAATCATTGTATCTAGTCACCACTTAAACCTTGAAGGTGCCCCTGCATTTATGTTTTGCTTCACTAAAGGGGGCAAGCTAGATATCACTTTATCATATTTGCACACCATGTTCATTGCAAATCTTTTTGATGTTTCAGTTTCATATTGTAAAGCTTTCAGTCCTTTGTGATTTTCATGAGGCAACTTAATTACTACAGACTCATTGTCTCAGTAAGCTTTTGTCATATGACTATGAAAAAGTCCTATATGGTTAATAGCATGTCACCACATAAATTATTCTTGTTATCATTTACCTACTCGAGGACGAGCAGGAATTAAGCTTGGGGATGTTAATATGTCCAAAATGTATCTATAATTTCTGCTTGCTCCATGCCACTTTTGGGTGATATTGCTATGATATTTATACACTTCCATACACTTTTGATCATATTTGGACTAACCTACTAATCCAGTGCACCCCAGTGCCAGTTTCTGTTTTTGGCTGTTTTTGTATTTCAGGTTTTCACATTACGAGAACTGTCAGGAAAAATCCAGAAAAATTATATAAAAAATCAGCGTTCCAGAACCTACCTTGCGCCCGAAGTACAGCCGGGGGGGGGCACCAGGGCCCCAGGCGCCCTGGCGGCACGCCCCCCCGGGCCGCGCCGGGGGGGCGCCTGGGCCCCCCGAGCCCCGTATGGTGCCCCCCTTTGGCATATATTTAGAGCGTCCTTCGAAACCCTCGGGACGGGAACTCTTTTTCGCGATCTCATCTCTGTTCCGCCGCAGCCACCGCTTCCAAGATCGGGAGCACCAGGAGAACTCTTCCCGGCACCCTGCCGGAGGGGAGGATCACCACCGGGAGCCTCTCCACCACCATGGACGCCTCCCGGATGAGTTGTGAGTAGTCTCCCTTGGACCATGGGTCCATGACCAGTAGCTATGTGATGTTCTCCTCCCGTTCTTGTGCTTCACTAATTAGTCCTCGTGAGCTGCCCTACATGATCGAGGCACATATGTAATCCTTATGATGTTGCTATGATGAGTTTGCTGGGATCCGATGGATTATGAGATTATGTTCAGATTGTGATTGAGTAATATATTTGATCTACCTCTTTTATATTTATGTTCATAAGTAATTCTTGCATGTTCTTCGTTGTTATTTATTGCTTTGGCCAAGTAATAGGTAGTGACTCCAAGAGGGAACGGTATGCTCGATTGTGGGTTCATGCCCCTCGATGACTAGCTTGAGTGACAGAAACATGGGTCTAGGGGATGTGCTGTTGCCACAAGGGGGAAAACAACGGTGCTTGTGCCCGCGGGTGCAAGGATTGTTTACTTTACGCAAAGTTCTTTTAATGCAGTTGTCTGTTGCTTTGAGTTTACACTATGGGTGGGGCTCGCAACTTAATACCAGCGAGATGTTCTGGATAGATATCTCAAGGTGGATGATTAGTAGTAGATATTGATGGATTTCGGTCTACTTACTTTGGCGTACCGCCCATGCTTTGAACCTCAACCTTTCTTGCAATGTAGTCAGCATTGGTTTGCGTTCGTGGTCCTGTCAATTGCCCAGCTGTAATTCGTTTACCTCACATAGCTGTTTTATCGTCTTTTGGGAGAGAGACATCGCTAGTGAACATCATGAGACTCCGGTCCATATTACCATCATTGATCACATCCGCTATTTACTTTTCGCTTTTACTTACTATTGCAAACATTATCTATCACTACTATCATTTGCGTTTAATCCTTTGTGAACTACAAGGCCGGAGGGATTGACAACCTCTCTATACTCGTTGGGAGCAAAGTTATTTGTATCTGTGTGCAGGTCCACGTTGATTGCTAATATCTGGCGCCGTTAGCAGTTGACACCTACTTGTTGAACCTAGGAGTCTCTGGGGATTCGATCCTTGGCATCTTTGCTAAGGGAAAAACTTCCACAACACTACATCTCACACCTTCCACTTGGGGTAACCAACGAGGGGTTAGAGGCCCATCACATGCTACTATCACAATCTTGATCAAGTAATAAGGTAAAGCATATGGACTGTAATAAAGTGAACCAAACCAATTGTCTATAGTTGGAAGCAAGTAAACAATGAATAACCAAGTGATCATCTAAGTAAATTCTTTTAATGAATAGTACAATTGAAGACATGAGACTATAAAGTTAAGCACAACTCTTAGCCCCAAAGGAGTTCTCTCATCAAAAGCATTCTAGTTAACACAAAAGGATAATAAAGTTTCAGCAATGCTTTCCACTTTTCAACATTTTATCTCATGGATAAGTTCAATGCACAAGGATTATATATAACTAAGCAGAAATTTTGAACATAATCAACTTGAACCCAGGGTTAACACTAGATGCTTGCTTATGGTGGAGGAAGAAGATTAGAACATAGGAAAACTGACTCAAAATTAAAAGTACAAGATAGGCCCTTCGCAGAGGGAAGCAGGGATTACTCATGTGCTAGAGCTTTTTATTTTTGAAAACATAGAGATATAAAAGCAATTTTGAGAGATGTATGTTTATGTCAACGAATGGTAATAAACAATGCACTACTACTCATGCCAAACATAACTTAAGAGCGGCTCCCATAGAGGAATGATAACACTCCCCTTTCTCCTTTGTTTATCACTAGCCAAAGTTTGTCTGATTTCTCAGGTACGATGTGTGAAGCAGGTTTTGATATTGATATTGATAACATGTAAAGTGGGCTGGGCATACCCTTTTGCCAGCTCCTTTTGCAAAATTAAGGACATGCACATTATTCATGCACGTCAGGGGTCGTTCTGTCCAACACAAGTAATAATGAACTATCTACCACTTCCTCATGAGCTAAAACAGAGACACAAATAAGGATAAATTTTGAAGGTTTTAAAGGTAGCACATGAGCAATTTACTTGGAATGGCTATTAAATACCATGCATAGGTAGGTATGGTGGACACATATGGCAGAATTTTGGCTATGGAATTTAGATGCACGAGCAGCATTCCCGCTCAGTACAAAGTTTTTGGTTTCGCAAGTTTTTAGCAAGCACATGTTAACCGGTACAAGAGAATTATAACATCCTTTCAGCATAATTATAAGACTTCTAAACTGTCTTCCTTGTCAACCATCTTACTTCTAAAAAGAGAACAAGAACTTTAAAACTACCAATGGTGAAAAACTAAACAATTGCAAACTTCAAAGGTATTTCTTCACTAATAAGACTTCATTAAATGATCTCCATGTTTAGACATCACTACTTAATTTCTCAAAACAATTTATAGGGATCAAGTTACTCAATGATCTTCAAGACTATGCAAGCTTTTTATTCTTTCCACCACGGCCACACTTGGCATTTACTTTACCAACATATTATTTAGCAATTCAAACCAATTCAACTCTCCAAAAAGATATAAGTGAAGCAAGAGAGTACTTTCTATAAAAGAACTAATAGCTCTGAACATGATATGAAATAAAAACAAGAGCTAGAAGCATATAACAAGGTAGCTAAAACACTCAAAAATATATAAGTGAAGAACATGAGTGTTTCGTGAAAAAGCGGAGCGTGTCTCTCTCCCAAATAAGAATGATCAGATGCAACTTATTTAAGACCAGCAAAGAAAAGAAAAGAAAACTGTAAACAAAACAAAAAGACGCTCCAAGAATAGCACATAACGCATGAAGTGATTAAAATATAGTGGAACGAAAGACGAACTGATAATTGTTGATGGAGAAGGGGATGCATGGGGGGATCCCCATGCTTAGACGCTTGAGTCTTCTTGAATATTTCTTGGAGGTGCACGGGGGCATCCCCAAGATTGAGCGTTTGACCCTCCTGAGTCTTCTTTTATCATCTTCCCTCGCACACTTGAAAACTCCCTTCATACATAACTCATCATAATCTGATTAGCGAGGTTAGTACCCACAATAAAATAACTTTTCCCTACTGGAAATAAAGATAATCTTGAAGAGCTACTGTTTCTCAAGATTGCCAAAAGGTTTTTGCAAAGAAAAAGCATGCTCAAGGTTTGCAAAACGAAGAAAAGGCAAAACAGGACAGAATCTGTGAAAAACAGACCAGTAGGTAGTAAATAATTTTTTCGGTGCACTTCTGCAACTCAAATCAAAAAACTCAGAATAGACGCTCGAAAGACAATTGTATAGAGCACGCTGTCAAAAAAAATCAGATCAAAAAGATGATCTGGTGATTTTATTCGAATTTTTCTGTCTAAGGACAGAATCTGTTTCCTGGGCAGCACATCACAACTTTTGAACATTCTTGCAATCGGAGTAAACAGATTCTGTCCTTGGATAAAATTTACAATGATGTTGCTACAGTAGTAACAAACATCAAGACCACTAAAAACTGAAAGAACAAACTGAAAGCAAAGATAACAAGGGTTGTCTCCCTAGAGCTCTTTCTTTATAGCCATAAAGATAGGCTTAAGACTTTAATGATGCTCTCGTAGGAATAAGAGTTGAAGAACAAAATAGAGCATCAAGAAGCAAATACCAAACACATTTAAGCCTAACATGCTTCCTATGCATGGGAATCTTGTAAGAAAATAAATTATTGAAGCATAAAGCAACTAGCATAGGATGGCAAAACAAGCATAACTTCAAAATATTCACCATAAAGAGAGGAAACTTCTTATTATTAAGATATTTAGAACCATGTCTCCCTCTCTCATTATAAATTTCAGTAGCATCATGGATGAACTCAACAATATAACTATCACATAAGGCATTATTTCCATGATCCAAAAGCATAAAAGTATCATTACTCTTCATATAAGCAAAATCTTTCTTATTAGGAATAGTGAGAGTAAAGCAATCATAACCATCATGGTAATCATCATATTTAGGAGGCATATCATAATCATAATAAATTTTATCCTCAATAGTAGGTGGACTAAAAAGCTCACATTTATCATTGTAGTCATCATATATAGGAAGCAAAGTATCATCAAAGTAAATTTTCTCTTCAAAAGTTGGGGGACTAAAAATATCATGTTCATCAAACGTGTCATCCCCAAGCTTAGAGCTTTCCATGTCATTAGCAATATTGATATTAAAAAAAACATACTAATAACATCACCACCATCATGATTGTTATGCAAATAATAAAGTTCCAAAGGTTTTTTAATTTTCTCTTCAAACACATCATGTCCAAGTTCAAGGTAGAGCTTATAAAGCTCTCTCATATTTTTGTTGTTTTCCATTAAGCAAAACTAGTGAAATAAAAACAAGAAACAAAAAGATTTAATTGCAAGATCTAGAGAAGGTACCTTCACTTACCTCACTTCCCCGGCAACGGCGCCAGAAATAGCTTGATGTCTACTACACGCTTCTATTCCTGTAGACAGTGTTGGGCCTCCAAGAGCAGAGGTTTGTAGGACAGCAGCAAATTTCCCTTAAGTGAGTAACCCAAGGTTTATCGAACTTAGGGAAGTGGAGGTTGAACGTACCCCTTTCAAGCAACCCTACAATTAAGAAACAAGAAGTCTCTTGTGTCTGTCGGTGTACTAAGGTAGGGGTACCTCAGTACCCCAACTTGTGCACGGGCAGTTGCAGCTTCCCGCGGCAGGGTTTACCGCGTGCTCGCCGGAGACCTTTCTGCTCCTTATTAAACCATTCAAAAACAAAGTATGCAAGACAGAAGATCGAGACCCCGGCAAGTGGAGCTTGCCGGGAAGGCCGTACCAGGCTCAAGATTGCCCCACTAGCACAAGGCCCTGGCAAGAGGAGCTTGCCAGGAAGACTAGAAGACACGCCTCGGCGCTATGTGCGCCCCGGCAAGGGCCCGGGGAGCGGCAAACTCCCGGGCCCGGCAAGATCAAGGCCCCGGCAAGGTGCTTGCCGGGAAGGCTGCGCTGTGTGCCCGCGCTCCAGCTCATCGGCCCACGCGTCGCCCTGGGGCCTATCCAGGGACGCGTGGCGGATGGCTGTGCAGCCTGGGGGACACGGTGGCACTCCACGGTGGTGGATCCATCGCCGTGGCAGACGGAGACGCAAGGGCGGGAACTTTTGGGGTCGACGGCGACGGGCATTAAATGCCCTTGTCCCCCACTGTCAAAGTAGGTAGCGACCACTGTTCATGCACTGTAGCTCCACTGTTCCCGCACTGTTACAACTACCACCTCTTTTACGTTTTTACCCCTTTCTCCTACGTTGACACCTGTCGGTGACCCCTTACACTATAAAAGGAGGCCCATGCACAACGTGGAGGGGGTTCGGAAACTAGATCACTCATACGCTCGGTGTAGCTGCTTCTTCAAGCTCCCGAGCACTCCAACTCAATACACAACCAAGCAGGAGTAGGGTTTTACGCGTCTACCGCGGCCCGAACCTGGGTAAAACTGCCCGCGTGCTCGCTACGATCTGCTCTTCGTGCTCCCTCCGCCCTCGTACCGCACAGACAAGGGGCTCCGGTCCCATAGGTGTTCGTGGCGGACAGTTTCCCCCGACAGTGTCCCCAACACACCAAATACACTTGTCAGATGTATAGGTGCACTAGTTCGGCGAAGAGATGGTAAAATATGGATGATAGGAGTGGCAAAGTAAAGTAATATAAATCTGTAATAAAAAGTGCAGCAAGCAAACAAGTGGTAAACGTGAGCACAATTGGTATTGCAATGGTGGAAACAAGGCCTAGGGATCATAATTTCACTAGTGGCAACTCCCAACAACATTAACATAATCGAATCACATGATATTTCCCATAAAACAAGCAATGGAGACGCACTCGAAGGTCATTCCTTTGTGGTCAAGAGAGGACGAGAATTATGTAGGGCTACAAAAGCACACCTCAAAGTTCGTAATTCTCAATCTATGGATTTCCCAATGTCACCGCGGCCATCCAAAGAGAGTACCACAATCACCACAACATATCTCAAGGATAGTCAAAGACAAGCACCAAGAAACTCTCAATCTTCAATCAACACACAAAAGAGGAAATCACTCATGAAAATATTTTTCTAATCCATGTCCAATAGACCGCTGTCACCTTGGTCTCGAGGATTATACTAGATAAAAACAAGTGAGTACATCAATCCAATACATAGAGGAAGGGGAAATATCATGGGATCACCCTAGATTAACATAGCCTATGATCACAATGAAGATCACATCATGGGAGAGAAAATTGACCACATAGCTACACGTACAATCCCTCAGCCCCGGAGAAGACTACTCACACACGGCCATGGTGAGCAAGAGATTGATGGTGGTGTTGATGGAGAGGTGCAGCCCGGAGAGGAGGAGGCGGCCGGCGGCAGCCGTGGCAGCCCTCCGGGACGGCGGCGGCCCTCGGGGCAGCGGCGGCCCTAGGGGGCAGCGGCTCCTTGGGCCTCCCCCTTCTTCCTTGTGGATGGTGCTGCAATGGTGCTGGTCCTCCCCTCAAAGACGGCGGCTTGGGAGGAGGAAAATTCGTGGCCCTTGGTGACCTAGGTTTCCTCTCTTTATATAGACACTCGGATTCCCGTCATCAGATTTTGGGCTTTAGTAAAACGGACTCCGATTTGGACGAATTTTATATCCAGAAGCATCCTCTCGAAATTCCCCACAACTTTCGCAACTAGGCTTTTTCCGTTTGACGTCGTCTTCGGGCCGGAACGTGACCATCTTCTAAAAACATTCTCAGACAGATTTCAGGAAAGTCAGAGTCCTACTCCAATACGACTCCTTTTGCGTTTTTGTCAATTTCCAAGTAATTCCTACACAATAAAGTGTAAAACAAGAACATTGTGCACTTTTGCAACCATTAGTAGGTTAGTCCAAGAAATGCCTAAAAAGATAGAAAACTTTGCTTGATGGCTTCTCGCCCCTCGTTGGTTACCCCAAGTGGAAGGTTTGAGATGCAGTGTAGCGGTAGTTTTCCCTTGGCAAAGATACCAAGGATCGATTTCCCCTGAGACTCCTAGTTTCAACAAGAAGGTGTCAACTGCTAACGGCGCCAGATATTAGCAATCAACCGAACCTGCACACAGATACAAATAACTTTGCTCCCAACGAGTAAAGAGAGGTTGTCAATCCCTCCGGCCTTGTCGTTTACAAAGGGTCAAACGCAAGAGATAATAGTGATAGGTAAAACTGTAACTAGTATGTAAAAGCAGAAAGTAAATAGCGGATGTGATCAGTGATGGTAATATGGACCGGGGTCCCATGATGTTCACTAGTGATGTCTCTCTCCCAAAAGACGATAAAACAGCTACGTGAGGTAAACGAATTACAGCTGGGCAATTGACAGAATTATGTGCGCAAACCAATGCTAACTATGTTGCAAGAAAGGTAGAGGTTCAAAGCATGGGCGGTACGCCAAGGCAAGTAGATCTAAATCCATCTGCATCTACTACTAATCATCCACCTTGAGATATCTATCCAGAACATCTCGCTGGTATTAAGTTGCGAGTCCCACTCATAGTGTAAACTCAAAGCAACAGACAACTGCATTAAAAGAGCTTTGCGTAAAGTAAACAATCCTTGCACCCGCGAGTACAAGCACCATTGTTTTCCCCCTTGTGGCAACAGCACATCCCCTAGACTCATGTTTCTGTCACTCAAACTAGTCATCGAGGGGCATGAACCCGCAATCGAGCATAACGTTCCCTCTTGGAGTCACTACCTACTACTTGGCCAAAGCAATAAATAGCAACAGAGAACATGCAAGAATTACTTACGAACATAAATATAAAAGAGGTGAATCAAATATATTACTCAAACACAATCTGAACATAATCTCACCATCCATCGGATCCCAGCAAACTCAACATAGCAACAGCATAAGGATTACATATGTGCCTCGATCATGTAGGGCAGCTCACGAGGTCTAATTAGTGAAGCACAAGAAGGGGAGGAGAACATCACATAGCTACTGGTCATGGACCCATGGTCCAAGGGAGACTACTCACAACTCATCCGGGAGGCGTCCATGGTGGTGGAGAGGCTCCCGGTGGTGATCCTCCCCTCCGGCAGGGTGCCGGGAAGAGTTCTCCTGGTGCTCCCGATCTTCGAAGCGCGGCGGCGGCGGAACAGAGATGAGATCGCGAAAAAGGGTTCCGTCCTCGAGGGTTTCGGGACGCGTGTTAAATATATGCCAAAGGGGGGCATCAGCGGAGACCTGGG
The DNA here is from genome assembly GCA_902687465.1 of Secale cereale. Taxonomy (NCBI): domain Eukaryota; kingdom Viridiplantae; phylum Streptophyta; class Magnoliopsida; order Poales; family Poaceae; genus Secale; species Secale cereale. The sequence continues at coordinate 587,631,511 of LR738714.1, forward strand.
GGGCCCAGGCGCCCCCCGGCGCGGCCAGGAGGGGGGCCGCCTGGAGCCCTGGTGGCCCCCCTCCGGCCCTACTTCGGCCGTGTGGAAGCTTCCGGAACACTGATTTTTTATATAATTTTTCCGGGATTTTTCTGGCAGTTTACGTGATGGGAAAACCTGAAATACAAAAACAGCAGAAAACAGAAACTGGCACTGGGGTGCACTGAGTTAATAGGTTAGTCCAAATATGATCAAAAGTGTATGGAAGTGTATAAATAACATAGCAATATCACACAAAAGAGGCATGGAGCAAGCAGAAACTATAGATACGTTTTGGACGTATCAACATCCCCAAGCTTAATTCCTGCTCGTCCTCGAGTAGGTAAATGATAACAAGTATAATTTCTGTGGTGACATGCTATTATCCATATAAGGACTTTTTATAGTCACATGACAAAAGCTTACTAAGACAATGAATCTGTAGTAATTAAGTTGCCTCATGAGAAAATCACAAAGAACTGAAAGTTTTACAATATGATACTGAAGCATCAAATAGATTTGTAATGAGCATGGTGTGCAAATATGATAAAGTGATATCTCGCTTGCCCCCTTTAGTGAAGCAAAACATAAATGCAGGGGCACCTCCAAGGTTTAAGTGATGACTAGATACAATGATTTCAGAATAAACGATATCACAATCATGCAAAAGACAATGCTACTTTGGGACAATGCACATTACACTGAGAATGACAATCATGCTCTCAGTAGTTTGTGCTTAAAGAAGGCGGAGACTCTCGAACCGTGGCTTTTGTTGGCAAGGTTGAAAACCCGTGGTCGAAAACAAAGACAAAGCATGTACGAGAGCTCTTGGCTTTAAAAACAGAAATAAAAATTATTTTTTTGGATATGCATGTTTCGTCAACGAATGCTAGCAGATAGCTCAATTACTTCTCGAGCTGGACAAGTTTCGAGGAACGGCTCCCGAATGAGGACGATCACATCCTCTTAATCTCCTTTGTTTATCACTGCCAAAGTTTTCTGATTTCTAATGAACAAAGCGTGAAGGAGGGTTTGTTTGTTGTATTATTTTTTAATGAGCCGGGCACACTCTATGCCAGTTCCTTCTCGTATTATGGGTTTGCACATTAGACATGCAATCCCGGGGTGAAGCTTGTCCAACTTAAAAAGATCATGAATTAACTACTACTTCCTCATGAACTAAAACAGAGGCACAACACATAAATGCATTTTTTTGAATAATTTCGAGATGGTACATGAAACTCTTCGTTAGGAATGGCAGGTAAATACCATGTATAGGAAGGTACGATGGACTCATATGGCATAACTGGTTTAAAGGATTTTGGATGCACAAGCAGTCAGTCCGCTTAGTACAGGTGGAGGTTAGCAAAAGACTGGGAGCGAACAACTAAGAGAGCAATGACGGTCATAATCATGTAGAGCGACAAAGCAACATTGAATCAGGCATGGAAGTTATATCGCTACTAAGAAATTAAAGATCATCAAGGCTTGACAGACTTTCTTTAAAGTCTTAAATATGCGCGAGCATACGCCAAGTCAATCAAAATAAATTCTTGAAGGAAGATATTACTAAAACATACCACATCATAGGCAAACAAATCATGTTGGTACTCCAATAACACATTGGGAACCCCCCAGCTATTTGAGACTAACCATAAGAAAACATGAACTACTAAGCGCCATTATGCACGTAGCATTTTTATCATAGACATATCGACCAATGCAACAGAAGCCAACTCTCTTAGTAAGATAAGCATGATAAATAAAGAGAGTTCCAGCGACCAACTAAACAAAAGCTCTCTAAAAAGATAAGCATGAAAACTGAGAGCTGAACATGACAGTAGCTATTGAAAGACCAAGAACACACACAGCAAAGATAGACATGAAAATTCTATGTTATGTTCTAGGTTGAAGTGGAGCATGTTTCTCTCCTACACAAAGAAAGCTAAGTTCCAACTCGTTATGAAAATCATAAGAAAATTTTGCTTGATGGCTTCTCGCCCCTCGTTGATTACCCCAAGTGGAAGGTTTGAGATGCAGTGTAGCGGTAGTTTTCCCTTGGAAAAGATACCAAGGATCGATTTCCCTTGAGACTCCTAGTTTCAACAAGAAGGTGTCAACTGCTAACGGCGCCAGATATTAGCAATCAACCGGACCTGCACACAGATACAAATAACTTTGCTCCCAACGAGTACAGAGAGGTTGCCAATCCCTCCGGCCTTGTCGTTTACAAAGGGTCAAACGCAAGAGATAATAGTGATAGGTAAAACTGTAACTAGTATGTACAAGCAGAAAGTAAATAGCGGATGTGATCAGTGATGGTAATATGGACCGGGGTCCCATGATGTTCACTAGTGATGTCTCTCTCCCAAAAGACGATAAAACAGCTATGTGAGGTAAACGAATTACAGCTGGGCAATTGACAGAATTATGTGCGCAAACCAATGCTAACTATGTTGCAAGAAAGGTAGAGGTTCAAAGCATGGGCGGTACGCCAAGGCAAGTAGACCGAAATCCATCTGCATCTACTACTAATCATCCACCTTGAGATATCTATCCAGAACATCTCGTTGGTATTAAGTTGCGAGTCCCACCCATAGTGTAAACTCAAAGCAACAGACAACTGCATTAAAAGAGCTTTGCGTAAAGTAAACAATCCTTGCACCCGCGAGTACAAGCACCGTTGTTTTCCCCCCTTGTGGCAACAGCACATCCCCTAGACTCATGTTTCTGTCACTCAAACTAGTCATCGAGGGCATGAACCCACAATCGAGCATAACGTTCCCTCTTGGAGTCACTACCTACTACTTGGCCAAAGCAATAAATAGCAACGGAGAACATGCAAGAATTACTTACGGACATAAATATAATAGAGGTGAATCAAATATATTACTCAAACACAATCTGAACATAATCTCACAATCCATCGGATCCCAGCAAACTCAACATAGCAATAGCATAAGGATTACATATGTGCCTCGATCATGTAGGGCAGCTCACGAGGTCCAATTAGTGAAGCACAAGAAGGGGAGGAGAACATCACATAGCTACAGGTCATGGACCCATGATCCAAGGGAGACTACTCACAACTCATCCGGGAGGCGTCCATGGTGGTGGAGAGGCTCCCGGTGGTGATCCTCCCCTTCGGCAGGGTGCCGGGAAGAGTTCTCCTGGTGCTCCCGATCTTGGAAGCGCGGCGGCGGCGGAACAGTACGTCCAAAACGTATCTATAATTTATGCTTGCTCCATGCCCTTTTTGTGTGATATTGCTATGAGATTTATGCACTTTCATACACTTTTGATCATATTTGGACTAACCTACTAATGTTTGAAAAAGTGCACAATGTTCTTATTTTACAGTTTATTGTGTAGGAATTACTTGGAAATTGACAAAAACGCAAAAAGGAGTCGTATTGTAGTAGGACTCTGACTTTCCTGAAATCTATCTGAGAACGATTTTTAAAGATGGTCACGTACCGGCCTGTAGACGACGTCAAACGGAAAAAGTCTAGTTGCGAAAGTTGTGGGGAATTTTGAGGCGATGCTTCTGGATATAAAATTCGTCCAAATCGGAGTACGGACGGCCGAGTAAAGCCCGTTTTACTGAGGCCCAAAATCTGATAACGGGAATCCGAGAGTCTATATAAAGAGAGGAAACCTAGGTCACCGAGGGCCACGAATTTTCCTCCTACCGAGCCGCCGTCTTGTAGGGGAGGACCAGCACCATTGCAGCACCATCCACAAGGAAGAAGGGGGCCAAGGAGCCGCTGCCCCCTAGGGCCGCCGCCGCCCCGAGGGCCGCCGCCGCCCCCTAGGGCCGCCGCCGCCGCCGCGCCCCCAAGGGCCGCCGCCGTCGCCTCCGTGGCCGCCGCCGGCCATCTCCTCCTCGCGGAGCTGCACCTCTCCATCAACACCATCATCAACCTCCTCCTCACCATGTCCATGTGTGAGTAGTCTTCTCCAGGGCCGAGGGCTCGTACGTGTAGCTATGTGGTTATCTCTCTCTCCCATGATGTGATCTTCGTTGTGATCATAGGCTATGTTAATCTAGGGTGATCCCATGATATTTCCCCTTCCTCTATGTATTGGATTCATGTACTCACTTGTCTTTATCTAGTATAATCCTCGAGACCAAGGTGACAGCGGTTTATTGGACATGGATTAGAAAAATATTTTCATGAGTGATTTCATCTCTTGTGTGTTGATTGAAGATTGAGAGTCTCTTGGTGCTTGTTTTTGACTATCCTTTAGATATGTTGTGGTGATTGTGGGACTCTCTTTGGATGGCCGCGGTGACATTGAGAAATCCTTAGATTGAGAACTACGAACTTTGAGGTGTGCTTTTGTAGCCCTACATAATTCTCGTCCTCTCTTGACCACGAAGAAATGACCTCCGGGTGCATCTCCATTGCATGTTTTATGGAAAATATCATGTGATTCGATTATGTTAATGTTGTTGGGAGTTGCCTCTAGTGAAAGTATGATCCCTAGGCCTTGTTTCCACAATTGTAATACCATTTGTGCTCACGTTTACCACTTGTTTGCTTGCTGCACTTTTTATTACAGATTTATATTACTTTGCTTTGCCACTCCTATCATCCATATTTTACCATCTCTTCGCCTAACTAGTGCACCTATACAACTCCTAGTTGTATTAGGTGTGTTGGGGACACAAGAGACTTCTTGTATCTTAGTTGCAGGGTTGCTTGAGAGAGACCATCTTCGACCTCTACTTCCCTGAGTTCGATAAACCTTAGGTCATCCACTTGAGGGAAATTGCTGCTGTCCTACAAACCTCTGCGCTTGGAGGCCCAACATAGTCTACAAGAATAGAAGCGTGCGTAGACATCAAGCTATTTCTGATGGCTTCTCGCCCCTCGTTGGTTACCCCAAGTGGAAGGTTTGAGATGCAGTGTAGCGGTAGTTTTCCCTTGGCAAAGATACCAAGGATCGATTTCCCCTAAGACCCCCAGTTTCAACAAGAAGGTGTCAACTGCTAACGGCGCCAGATATTAGCAATCAACCGGACCTGCACACAGATAGAAATAACTTTGCTCCCAACGAGTACAGAGAGGTTGTCAATCCCTCCGGCCTTGTCGTTTACAAAGGGTCAAACACAAGAGATAATAGTGATAGGTAAAACTGTAACTAGTATGTAAAAGCAGAAAGTAAATAGCGGATGTGATCAGTGATGGTAATATGGACCGGGGTCCCATGATGTTCACTAGTGATGTCTCTCTCCCAAAAGACGATAAAACAGCTATGTGAGGTAAACGAATTACAGCTGGGCAATTGACAGAATTATGTGCGCAAACCAATGCTAACTATGTTGCAAGAAAGGTAGAGGTTCAAAGCATGGGCGGTACGCCAAGGCAAGTAGACCAAAATCCATCTGCATCTACTACTAATCATCCACCTTGAGATATCTATCCAGAACATCTCGCTGGTATTAAGTTGCGAGTCCCACCCAGAGTGTAAACTCAAAGCAACAGACAACTGCATAAAAATAACTTTGTGTAAAGTAAATAATCCTTGCACCCGCGGGCACAAGCACCGTTGTTTTCCCCCTTGTGGCAACAGCACATCCCCTAGACTCATGTGTCTGTCACTCAAGCTAGTCATCGAGGGGCATGAACCCACAATCGAGCATAACGTTCCCTCTTGGAGCCACTACCTAGCAACGGAGAACATGCAAGAATTACTTACGAACATAAATATAAAAGAGGTAAATCAAATATATTACTCAAACACAATCTGAACATAATCTCACAATCCATCGAATCCCAGCAAACTCATCATAGCAACAGCATAAGGATTACATATGTGCCTCGATCATGTAGGGCAGCTCACGAGGTCTAATTAGTGAAGCACAAGAAGGGGAGGAGAACATCACATAGCTACTGGTCATGGACCCATGGTCCAAGGGAGACTACTCACAACTCATCCGGGAGGAGTCCATGGTGGTGGAGAGGCTCCCGGTGGTGATCCTCCCCTCCGGCAGGGTGCCGGGAAGAGTTCTCCTGGTGCTCCCGATCTTGGAAGCGCGGCGGCGGCGGAACAGAGATGAGATCGCGAAAAAGGGTTCCCGTCTCGAGGGTTTCGGGACGCGTGTTAAATATATGCCAAAGGGGGGCATCACCGGAGGCCTGGGGGGCCCAGGCGCCCCCCCGGCGCGGCCAGGAGGGGGGCCGCGCCACCAGGGCGCCTGGAGACCTGGTGGCCCCCCTTCGGCCCTACTTCGGCCGTGTGGAAGCTTCCGGAATGCTGATTTTTTATATAATTTTTCAAGATTTTTCTGACAGTTTACGTGATGGGAAAACCTGAAATACAAAAACAGCAGAAAACAGAAACTGGCACTGGGGTGCACTGAGTTAATAGGTTAGTCCAAATATGATCAAAAGTGTATGGAAGTGTATAAATAACATAGCAATATCACACAAAAGAGGCATGGAGCAAGCAGAAATTATAGATACATTTTGGCAAGCTTGATGTCTACACGCTTCTACTCTTGTAGACTATGTTGGGCCTCCAAGCGCAGAGGTTTGTAGGACAGCAGCAATCTCCCTCAAGTGGATGACCTAAGGTTTATCGAACTCAGGGAAGTAGAGGTTGAAGATGGTCTCTCTCAAGCAACCCTGCAACTAAGATACAAGAAGTCTCTTGTGTCCTCAACACACCTAATACACTTGTTAGATGTATAGGTGCACTAGTTCGGCGAAGAGATGTTAAATGGTAAGTGATATGGATGGCAAAACAAAGTAATATAAATCTGTAATAAAAAGTGCAGCAAGCAAACAAGTGGTAAACGTGAGCACAAATGGTATTGCAATGGTGGAAACAAGGCCTAGGGTTCATACTTTCACTAGTGGCGACTCCCAACAACATTAACATAATCGAATCACATGATATTTCCCATAAAACATGCAATGGAGACGCACCCGGAGGTCATTCCTTTGTGGTTAAGAGAGGACGAGAATTATGTAGGGCTACAAAAGCACACCTCAAAGTTCGTAGTTCTCAATCTAAGGATTTCCCAGTGTCACCGCGGCCATCCAAAGAGAGTCCCACAATCACCACAACATATCTAAAGGATAGTCAAAGACAAGCACCAAGAGACTCTCAATCTTCAATCAACACACAAGAGAGGAAATCACTCATGAAAATATTTTTCTAATCCATGTCCAATAGACCGCTGTCACCTTGGTCTCGGGGATTATACTACATAAAGATAAGTGAATACATCAATCCAATACATAGAGGAAGGGGAAATATCATGGGATCACCCTAGATTAACATAGCCTATGATCGCAACGAAGATCACATCATGGGAGAGAGAGATAACCACATAGCTACACGTACGAGCCCTCGGCCCCGGAGAAGACTACTCACACATGAACATGGTGAGGAGGAGGTTGATGATGCTGTTGATGGAGAGGTGCAGCCCCGCGAGGAGGAGACGGCCGGCGGCAGCCACGGGGGCGGCGGCGGCGCTAGGGGGCGGCGGCCGTCATAGGGGGCAGCGGCTGCTTGGCCCCCCTTCTTCCTTGTGGATGGTGCTGCAATGGTGCTGGTCCTCCCCTCCAAGACGGCGGCTTGGGAGGACGAAATTCGTGGCCCTTGGTGACCTAGGTTTCCTCTCTTTATATAGACTCTCGGATTCCCGTCATCAGATTTTGGGCCTTAGTAAAACGGGCTTTACTCGGCCGTCCGGACTCCGATTTGGACGAATTTTATATCCAGAAGCATCACCTCGAAATTCTGCACAACTTTCGCAACTAGATTTTTTCCGTTTGACGTCATCCTCGGGCCGGAACGTGACCATCTTTAAAAAACGTTCTCAGACAGATTTCAGGAAAGTCAGAGTCCTACTCCAATACGACTCCTTTTGCGTTTTTGTCAATTTCCAAGTAATTCCTACACAATAAAGTGTAAAACAAGAACATTGTGCACTTTTGCAACCATTAGTAGGTTAGTCCAAATATGATCAAAAGTGTATGGAAGTGCATAAATATCATAGCAATATCACACAAAAAAAGGCATGGAGCAAGCAGAAATTATAGATACGTTTTGGACGTATCAACATCTCCAAGCTTAATGCCTGCTCATCCTCGAGTAGGTAAATGATAACAAGCATAATTTCTATGGTGACATGCTATTAACCATATAAGAACTTTTAACAGTCACATGAAAAATGCTTACTGAGATAATGAATCTGTAGTAATTAAGTTTCCACATGAGAATATCACAAAGAACTGAAAGTTTTACAATATGATACTGAAACACTCAATAGATTTGTAGTGAGCATGGTGTGCAAACATGACAAAGTGATACCTCGCTTGCCCCCTTTAGTGAAGCAAAATATAAATGCAGGGGCACCTCCAAAGTTTAAGTGACGACTAGATACAATGATTTCAGAATAAACGATATCATAATAATGCAAAAGACAATGGTACTTTGGGACAATGCACATTACACTCAGAATGACAATCATGCTCTCAATAGTTGGTGCTTTAAAGAAAAAAGGTGGAGACTCTCGAATCGTGGCTTTTGATGGCAAGGTTGAAAACCCGTGGTCGGAAACAAAAACTAAACATATACCAGAGCTCTTGGTTTTTAAAACAGAAGTAAATTTCTTTAGAGATGCATATTTCGTCAACGAATGCATGCTAGCAGATAACTCAATTACTTCTCGAGCTGGACAAGTTTCGAGGAATGGCTCCCGAATGAGGACGATCACATCCTCTTAATCTCCTTTGTTTATCACTACCAAAGTTTTTTGATTTCTCATGAACAAAGCGTGAAGGAGGGTTTGTTTGTTGTATAATTTTTTAATGAGCCGGGCGCACTCTATGCCAGTTCCTTCTCGTATTATGGGTTTGCACATTAGACATGCAATTCCGGGGTGAAGCTTGTCCAACTTAAAAAGATCATGAATTAACTACTACTTCCTCATGAGTTAAAACAGAGGCACAAAAGAGAAATGTTTTTTTTGAATAATTTCGAGATGGTACATGAATGTCTTCGTTAAGAATGGTAGGTAAATACCATGTATAGGAAGGTATGGTGGACTCATATGGCATAACTGGTTTAAAGGATTTTGGATGCACAAGCAGTCAGTCCGCTTAGTACAGGCGAAGGTTAGCAAAAGACTGGGAGCGACCAACTAAGAGAGCAATGACGGTCATAATCATGCAGAGCGACAAAGCAACATTGAATCAGGCATGGAAGTTATATCGCTACCCAGAAACTAAAGATCATCAAGGCTTGATAGACTTTCTTTACAGTCTTAAATATGCGTGAGCATACGCCAAGTCAATCAAAATAAATTCTTGAAGGAAGATATCACTAAACCATACCACATCATAGGCAAACAAATCATGTTGGTACTCCAATAACACATTGAGAACCCCCCAGCTATTTGAGACTAACCATAAGAAAACATGAACTACTAAGCGCCATTATGCACATAGCATTTTTATCATAGACATATCAACCAGTGCAACAGAAGCCAACTCTCTTAACAAGATAAGCATGATAAATAAAGAGAGTTCCAGCGACCAACTAAACAAAAGCTCTTTAAAAAGATAAGCATGAAAACTAAGAGCTGAACATGATAGTACCTATTGAAAGACAAAGAACACACACAACAAAGATAGACATGAAAATTCTATGTTATGTTCTAGGTTGAAGTGGAGCGGATCTCTCTCCCACACAAAGAAAGCTGGGTTCCAACTCGTTATGAACAGCAAGCAAAGCTAAAGAAAACTAAAAAGGAAACTAAAAGCTAGACGCTCCAAGCATAGCACATAACACATGAAGTGATAAAAATATAGTGGAACGAAAGACGAACTGATAATTGTTGATGGAGAAGGGGATGCACGGTTCTTGAATATGTCTTGGGGGTGCACGGGGGCATCCCCAAGCTTGAGCGTTTGACACTCCTGAATCTTTTTATCATCTTTCCTCGCACACTTGAAAACTCCATTCATACATAACTCATCATAATCTGATTAGCGAGGTTAGTACCCATAATAAAATAATTTTTCCTTGCTGGAAATAAGGATATTATTGAAGGTCTACTGTTTCTCAAGATTGCCAAAAGGTTTTTGCAAAGAAAAAGCAAGCTCGAGGTTTGCAAAATGAAGGAAAGGCAAAACAGGACATAATCTGTGAAAAACAGACCAGCAGGTAGTAAATAATTATTTCGGGGCACTTCTGCAACTCAAATCAAAAAACTCAGAACAGAAGCCCGAAAGCCAATTGTATAGAACACGCTGTCGAAAAAATTCAGACCAAAAAGATGATCTGGTGATTTTATACGAATTTTTCTGTCCAAGGACAGAATCTGTTTCCTGGACAGCACGTCACAACTTTTGAACTTTCTTGCAATCAGAGGCTACACTTGGCACAAGCTGAAAAGTAAAGATACAATGATGATGCTACTGTAGTAACAACATCAAGACACAACAAAAGCAAAATAAAATTTTATTCATTGTGGGCTGCCTCCCAAAAGCGCTTTCTTTTATGCCTTTAAGCTAGGTATAAGACTTTAATGATGCTCTCGTAGGAATAAGAGTTGAAGAACAAAAGAGAGCATCAAGAAACAAATACCAAACACATTTAAGCTTAACATGCTTCCTATGCATAGGAATATTGCAATAGAATAATTCATTGAAGCACAAAGCAATAAGCATAGGAAGACAAAACAAGTGCAGCTTCAAAACCTTCAACATAAAGAGAGGGAACTTGATATTATTGAAATATCTATAAGCATATGTTCCCTTCTCATAATAATTTTCAGTGGGATCACGAATAAACTCAACAATATAAGCATCACATAAAGAATTGTTACCATGATCCACATGCAAAAAGGTACTCTTACTCTCCTCATAAGCATCTTTGGGGAGCCCATGGTTAGGACTTTTTAGCATTAACGTTTTCAGTCTACCCCAAGCTTGAGCAATGCTTTCTCCGTCACGAGACCTAAAGTTATAGATATAGTTCCTGTCTCGATGAATTTCATGAAGAGGATAAAACTTAGTATAAAAGAGAGACATAAGCTCTTGCCAATCAAGCAAGTGCGAGTTATCGAGAAGCTTATACCAATCTGAAGCTTTATCTATAAGTGATACGGCGAACAATTTCCTCATGACAAACTCCCTTGATACACCTGCAAGCTTAAATAATGAACATAATTGTGACAGATATAGCAAGTGTTCACCGGAATGTCTGTCTCCTGCATAACGATTAGCCAAAACATAATCAATAATACCAACTGGTATTTTATAGGGCACAATTTCAGTAGGGGGAGGAGCAACCATCACAGGTGTGGGGCGTCTTCCCACAAGCAACGAACTAAGATTGCGGTTTTCCATAAACATAATTAGTGAAATAAAAACAAGAAACAAAAAGATTTAATTGCAAGATCAAAAGATATACCTTCAAGCAATCACCTCCCCAGCAACGGCGCCAGAAATAGCTTGATGTCTACACGCTTCTACTCTTGTAGACTATGTTGGGCCTCCAAGCGCAGAGGTTTGTAGGACAGCAGCAATTTCCCTCAAGTGGATGACCTAAGGTTTATCGAACTCAGGGAAGTAGAGGTTGAAGATGGTCTCTCTAAAGCAACCCTGCAACTAAGATACAAGAAGTCTCTTGTGTCCCCAACACACCTAATACACTTGTTAGATGTATAGGTGCACTAGTTCGGTGAAGAGATGTTAAATGGCAAGTGATATGGATGGCAAGTAATATAAATCTGTAATAAAAAGTGCAGCAAGCAAACAAGTGGTAAACGTGAGCACAAATGGTATTGCAATGGTGGAAACAAGGCCTAGGGATCATACTTTCACTAGAGGCAACTCCCAACAACATTAACATAATCGAATCACATGATATTTCCCATAAATCATGCAATGGAGACGCACCCGGAGGTCATTCCTTCGTGGTCAAGAGAGGACGAGAATTATGTAGGGCTACAAAAGCACACCTAAAAGTTCGTAGTTCTCAATCTAAGGATTTCCCAATGTCACCGCGGCCATCCAAAGAGAGTCCCACAATCACCACAACATATCTAAAGGATAGTCAAAGACAAGCACCAAGAGACTCTCAATCTTCAATGAACACACAAGAGAGGAAATCACTCATGAAAATATTTTTCTAATCCATGTCCAATAGACCGCTGTCGCCTTGGTCTCGGGGATTATACTAGATAAAGACAAGTGAGTACATGAATCCAATACATAGAGGAAGGGGAAATATCATGGGATCACCCTAGATTAACATAGCCTATGATCACAACGAAGATCACATCATGGGAGAGAGAGATAACCACATAGCTACACGTACGAGCCCTCGGCCCCGGAGAAGACTACTCACACATGGACATGGTGAGGAGGAGGTTGATGATGGTGTTGATGGAGAGGTGCAGCCCCGCGAGGAGGAGACGGCCGGCGGCAGCCACGGAGGCGGCGGCGGCGGCCCTTAGGGCGGCGGCGGCGGCGGCCCTAGAGGGCAGCGGCTCCTTGGCCCCCCTTCTTCCTTGTGGATGGTGCTGCAATGGTGCTGGTCCTCCCCTCCAAGACGGCGGCTTGGGAGGAGGAAAATTCGTGGCCCTTGGTGACATAGGTTTCCTCTCTTTATATAGACTCTCGGATTTCCCGTCATCAGATTTTGGGCCTCAGTAAAACGGGCTTTACTCGGCCGTCCGGACTCCGATTTGGACGAATTTTATGTCCAAAAGCATCGCCTCGAAATTCCCCACAACTTCTGCAACTAGACTTTTTCCGTTTGACGCCGTCTTCGGGCCGGAACGTGACCATCTTTAAAAAACGTTCTCAGACAGATTTCAGGAAAGTCAGAGTCCTACTCCAATACGACTCCTTTTGCGTTTTTGTCAATTTCCAAGTAATTCCTACACAATAAAGTGTAAAACAAGAACATTGTGCACTTTTGCAACCATTAGTAGGTTAGTCCAAATATGATCAAAAGTGTATGGAAGCGCATAAATATCATAGCAATATCGCACAAAAAAAGGCATGGATCAAACAGAAATTATAGATACGTTTTGGACGTATCACGCCCCTCGTTGGTTACCCCAAGTGGAAGGTTTGAGATGCAGTGTAGCGGTAGTTTTCCCTTGGCAAAGATACCAAGGATCGATTTCCTCTGAGACTTCTAGTTTCAACAAGAAAGTGTCAACTGCTAACGGCGCCAGATATTAGCAATCAACCGGACCTGAACATAGATACAAATAACTTTGCTCCCAACGAGTACAGAGAGGTTGTCAATCCCTCCGTCCTTGTCGTTTACAAAGGGTCAAACACAAGAGATAATAGTGATAGGTAAAACTGTAACTAGTATGTAAAAGCAGAAAGTAAATAGCGGATGTGATCAGTGATGGTAATATGGACCGGGGTCCCATGATGTTCACTAGTGATGTCTCTCTCCCAAAAGACGATAAAACAGCTATGTGAGGTAAACGAATTACAGCTGGGCAATTGACATAATTATGTGCGCAAACCAATGCTAGCTATGTTGCAAGAAAGGTAGAGGTTCAAAGCATGGGCGGTACGCCAAGGCAAGTAGACCGAAATCCATCTGCATCTACTACTAATCATCCACATTGAGATATCTATCCAGAACATCTCGTTGGTATTAAGTTGCGAGTCCCACCCATAGTGTAAACTCAAAGCAACAGACAACTGCATTAAAAGAGCTTTGCGTAAAGTAAACAATCCTTGCACCCGCGAGTACAAGCACCGTTGTTTTCCCCCCTTGTGGCAACAGCACATCCCCTAGACTCATGTTTTTGTCACTCAAACTAGTCATCGAGGGGCATGAACCCACAATCGAGCATAACGTTCCCTCTTGGAGTCGCTACCTACTACTTGGCCAAAGCTATAAATAGCAATGGAGAACATGCAAGAATTACTTAAGAACATAAATATAAAAGAGGTAAATCAAATATATTACTCAAACACAATCTGAACATAATCTCACAATCCATCGGATCCCAGCAAACTCAACATAGCAACAGCATAATGATTACATATGTGCCTCAATCATGTAGGGCAGCTCACGAGGTCTAATTAGTGAAGCACAAGAAGGGGAGGAGAACATCACATAGGTACTGGTCATGGACCCATGGTCCAAGGGAGACTACTCACAACTCATCCGGGAGGCGTCCATGGTGGTGGAGAGGCTCCCGGTGGTGATCCTCCCCTTCGGCAGGGTGCCGGGAAGAGTTCTCCTGGTGCTCCCGATCTTGGAAGCGCGGCGGCGGCGGAACAGAGATGAGATCGCGAAAAAAGGTTCCGTCCTCGAGGGTTTCGGGACGCGTGTTAAATATATGCCAAAGGTGGGCATCAGCGGCGACCTAGGGGGTCTAGGCGCCCCCGGCGCGGCCAGGAGGGGGGTCGCGCCACCAGGGCGCCTGGAGCCCTGGTGGCCCCCCTCCGGCCCTACTTCGGCAGTATGGAAGCTTCCGGAACGCTGATTTTTTATATAAATTTTTCCAGGATTTTACTGGCAGTTTACGTGATGGGAAAACCTGAAATACAAAAACAGCAGAAAACAGAAACTGGCACTGGGGTGCACTGAGTTAATAGGTTAGTCCAAATATGACCAAAAGTGTATGGAAGTGTATAAATAACATAGCAATATCACACAAAAGAGGCATGGAGCAAGCAGAAATTATAGATACATTTTGTACGTATCAACATCCCCAAGCTTAATTCCTGCTCGTCCTCGAGTAGGTAAATGATAACAAGTATAATTTCTGTGGTGACATGCTATTAACCATATAAGGACTTTTTATAGTCACATGACAAAAGCTTACTGAGACAATGAATCTGTAGTAATTAAGTTGCCTCATGAGAAAATCGCAAAGAACTGAAAGTTTTACAATATGATACTGAAATATCAAATAGATTTGTAATGAGCATGGTGTGCAAATATGATAAAGTGATATCTCGCTTGCCCCCCTTTAGTGAAGCAAAACATAAATACAGGGGCACCTCCAAGGTTTAAGTGATGACTAGATACAATAATTTCAGAATAAACGATATCACAATCATGCAAAAGACAATGCTACTTTGGGACAATGCACATTACACTCAGAATGACAATCATGCTCTCAGTAGTTGGTGCTTAAAGAAGGCGGAGACTCTCGAACCGTGGCTTTTGTTAGCAAGGTTGAAAACCCGTGGTCGGAAACAAAGACAAAGCATGTACCAGAGCTCTTGGTTTTAAAAACAGAAATAAAAATTATTTTTTTGGATATGCATGTTTCGTCAACGAATGCTAGCAGATAACTCAATTACTTCTCGAGCTGGACAAGTTTCGAGGAACGGCTCCCGAATGAGGACGATCACATCCTCTTAATCTCCTTTGTTTATCACTGCCAAAGTTTTCTGATTTCTCATGAACAAAGCGTGAAGGAGAGTTTGTTTGTTTATATTATTTTTTAATGAGCCGGGCACACTCTATGCCAGTTCCTTCTCGTATTATGGGTTTGCACATCAGACATGCAATCCCGGGGTGAAGCTTGTCCAACTTAAAAAGATCATGAATTAACTACTACTTCCTCATGAACTAAAACAGAGGCACAAAACAGAAATGCATTTTTTTGAATAATTTCGAGATGGTACATGAAAGTCTTCATTAGGAATGGCAGGTAAATACCATGTATAGGAAGGTATGGTGGACTCATATGGCATAACTGGTTTAAAGGATTTTGGATGCACAAGCAATCAGTTCGCTTACTACAGGTGGAGGTTACCAAAAGACTGGGAGCGACCAACTAAAAGAGCAATCACGGTCATAATCATGCAGAGCGACAAAGCAACATTGAATCAGGCATGGAAGTTATATCGCTACTCAGAAACTGAAGATCATCAAGACTTGACAGACTTTCTTTACAGTCTTAAATATGCGCGAGCATACGCCAAGTCAATCATATCACTAAACCATACCACATCATACGCAAACAAATCATGTTGGTACTCCAATAACATATTGGGAACCCCCCAGCTATTTGAGCCTAACCATAAGAAAACATGAACTACTAAGCGCCATTATGCACGTAGCATTTTTATCATAGACATATCGACCAATGCAACAGAAGCCAACTCTCTTAGTAAGATAAGCATGATAAATAAAGAGAGTTCCAGCGACCAACTAAACAAAAGCTCTCTAAAAAGATAAGCATGAAAACTGAGAGCTGAACATGACAGTAGCTATTGAAAGACCAAGAACATACACAGCAAAGATAGACATGAAAATTCTATGTTATGTTCTAGGTTGAAGTGGAGCGTGTTTCTCTCCCACACAAAGAAAGCTGAGTTCCAACTCGTTATGAAAAGCAAGCAAAGCTAATGAAAACTAAAAAGGAAAACTAAAAGCAAGACACTCCAAGCATAGCACATAACACATGAAGTGATAAAAATATAGTGGAACGAAAGACAAACTGATAATGTTGATGGAGAAGGGGATGCACGGGGGCATCCCCAAGCTTAGACGCTTGAGTCTCCTTGAATTTTTCTTGGGGTTGCATGGGGGCATCCCCAAGGTTGAGCGTTTGACACTCCTGAATCTTTTTATCATCTTCCCTCGCACACTTGAAAACTCCCTTCATACAAAACTCATCATAATCTGATTAGCGAGGTTAGTACCCATAATAATATAATTGTTCCTTGATGGAAATAAGGATCTTCTTGAAGGTCTACTGTTTCTCAAGATTGCCAAAAGGTTTTTGCAAAGAAAAAGCAAGCTCAAGGTTTGCAAAATGAAGGAAAGGCAAAACAGGACAGAATCTGTGAAAAACAGACCAGCAGGTAGTAAATGATTTTTTCGGGGCACTTCTGCAACTCTAATAAAAAAACTCAGAACAGACGCCCGAAAGACAATTGTACAGAGCACGCTGTCGAAAAAATTCAGACCAAAAAGACGATCTGGTGATTTTATACGAATTTTTCTATCAAGGACAGAATCTGTTTCCTGGACAGCACGTCACAACTTTTGAACTTTCTTGCGATCAGAGGCTACACTTGGCACAAAGTTGAAAAGCAAAGATACAATGATGATGATACTGTAGTAACAAACATCAAGACACAACAAAAGCAAAATAAAATTTATTCATTGTGGGTTGCCTCCCAAAAGCGCTTTCTTTTATGCCTTTAAGCTAGGCATAATGCAAAAAGATCAAGTTTTATCAAGAGTAAATGAATAGCTAGCACGTATAACGGACTAAAAAGGTAACTTAATCTTCTTCCTAGGGAAATGTTCCATCCCTTTCTTGAGAGGAAATTGGAATTTTATATTCCCCTCTTTCATGTCAATGATAGCACCAACGGTGCGTAGAAAAGGACGTCCCAAAATAATTGGACAAGAAGGTTCACATTCAATATCCATAATAGTAAAATCAACGGGAACGTGATTGTCATTGACAATGATAAGAACATCGTTGATCCTCCCCAAAGGTTTCTTTATGGAAGAATCAACAAGACGAACACCAAAAGAACAAGAATCAAAAGTTTCAATTTAAGAAAATCATATATTCTTTTGGGCATAACAGAGGTACTAGCTCCAACATCACATAAAGCATAGCAAGAGAAGTTATTCAACTTAATTTTAATCATAGGATCCCAACCATCTTCTAGCTTTCTAGGTATGGAGGCTTCTACTCTAAGTTTCTCCTCCCTAGCTTTGATAAGAGCATTAGTGATATGCTCTATGAAGGCAAGGTTAAGCGTGCTAGTGCGGGGATCTCTAGACATCTTGCGAAGGAAATCAATAACTTCGGTAAGAGTGCAATTATCAAAACCAAGGTCACTACTATCAAGTAAAGTGGTAGTGGTGTCCTTTAGGTTCACTTGTTTGGTAGTTTCTATGGTCATAGCATCACCATTAATAGGTCCAATGGAACCAGGAGTGCATTGGGTGCTAAGAGTTTGGATATCCTCAACAACTTGGATAGTAGCAACAGTGTGGTGGGTAGGAAGGTTCTTAATTCTATCTTCTTCCTCCCTTTCTCTAGCCCATCTCTCTTTAAGTTTAGCCAACATCCTAATGTTTTCATTAATTTGCACTTGAATAGCATTCATAGGAGTGACCTTCCTCTCCTCAAGAGGAGAAGTTCTAATTTTAAGCAATTCTACCTCATGGGCTAAATTGTCTACCTTCGAAAAGAGATCATCTAGTTTGTTTAGTTTTTCTTCTACACTCTTATTAAAGGCTGTTTGGGTAGTGATGAAATCTTTAAGCATAATCTCTAGTTCAGTAGTGGAGTTCTTGGTGCTAGGATAAGCATTGTTGTTCCCATAAGAATTAGAGGGGAACAGTCCAGGATTGCTACCAAAATTACTCCTATAAGCATTGTTGTTGAAATTGTTTCTAGAGATAAAGTTCACATCTACTTGTTCTTGAGCAATCAAAGAATTTAAGGGAACATCACGAGGATCAACAGAAGATTGCTACGAAAGTAGAGACATGATCAAGTCAACTTTTTCATTTAGGGAGGAAATGTCCTCGACAGAGTTTACCTTCCTACCTGTTAGAGCGCATTCGGTGTGCCATTGGGAATAGTTGGTCATCATATCATCGAGAAGCTTCGTGGCATCACAAAGTGTAGTTGACATAAAGGTTCCTCCCGCGGCCGAATCTAACAAGTTCCGCGAGGTAAAGTTCAAGCCTGCATAAAAAGTTTGGATAACCATCTAAGTAGTCAAACCATGAGTAGGGCAGTTCTTGACAAGAGATTTCATACGTTCCCAAGCTTGGGCAACGTGTTCATTATCCAATTGTTTAAAATTCATTATGTTACTTCTTAGTTGGATAATTTTAGCAGGTGGATAGTATTTTCCAATAAAAGCATCTTTGCACTTGTCCCATGAATCTATGCTATTTCTAGGCAAAGATTGAAACCAAATTTTAGCTCCTCCTCTCAAGGAGAAAGGAAAAAGCTTAAGCTTAACAATATTACCATCTATTTCTTGGTACTTTTGCATATCATAGAGTTCAACAAAGTTGTTCAAGTGTACAGCAGCATCATCTCCAGCACCGGAGAATTGATCTTTCATAACTAGGTTCAGTAAAGCAGGTTTAATTTCATATGAAGGTGCTGAAGTGGCAGCTGTAGTGATATGCGTGCAGATAAAGTCATCGTTGTTGTGACTAGTGAAGTCACACAACTTGGTGTTCTCGGCGGAACCCATAGCAGCAAGCAAGCAAGATAACTATTTTTTGTGATTTTCGATAAAAGATACTAAAGCAAAACTGAAAGGTAAACTAACAAGACTAAAAACCAAAGGTAAAAGATAGCGTGCAACTCCCCTATCTTGAAGAGTGGAGTCCCCGGCAACGGCGCCAGAAAACTTTGCTTGATGGCTTCTCGCCCCTTGTTGGTTACCCCAAGTGGAAGGTTTGAGATGCAGTGTAGCGGTAGTTTTCCCTGGGCAAAGATACCAAGGATCGATTTCCCCTTAGACTCCTAGTTTCAACAAGAAGGTGTCAACTGCTAACGGCGCCAGATATTAGCAATCAGCCGGACCTGCACACAGATACAAATAACTTTGCTCCCAACGAGTACAGAGAGGTTGTCAATCCTCCGGCCTTGTCGTTTACAAAGGGTGAAATGCAAGAGATAATAGTGATAGGTAAAACTGTAACTAGTATGTAAAAGCAGAAAGTAAATAGAGGATGTGATCAGTGATGGTAATATGGACCGGGGTCCCATGATGTTCACTAGTGATGTCTCTCTCCCAAAAGACGATAAAACAGCTATGTGAGGTAAACGAATTACAGCTAGGCAATTGACAGAATTATGTGCGCAAACCAATGCTAACTATCTTGCAAGAAAGGTAGAGGTTCAAAGCATGGGCGGTACGCCAAGGCAAGTAGACCGAAATCCATCTGCATCTACTACTAATCATCCACCTTGAGATATCTATCCAGAACATCTCGCTGGTATTAAGTTGCGAGTCCCACCCATAGTGTAAACTCAAAGCAACAGACAACTGCATTAAAAGAACTTTGCGTAAAGTAAACAATCCTTGCACCCGCGAGTACAAGCACCATTGTTTTCCCCCTTCTGGCAATAGTGTATGGAAGTGTATAAATAACATAGCAATATCACACAAAAGAGGCATGGAGCAAGCAGAAATTATAGATACGTTTTGGACGTATCAAACAACAACTTCCAAGCAAGTGCGAAATTCTCTATGGCAGAAAGTGTCGTACCCCTCTCAACTAGTCCGAGACTGGTGAACGTCAACTCCTTGGAAATGATTTGATTTCAGAGGCCGAAGAGATGTGCAAAGTCATACGTGAGAATCTCAAGGCCGCGCAATCGTGCTAGAAGAGCAACTATGACGGCAAGCATCGTGACTTCGCTTTGGACATTGGAGATCATGTCTATCTCCGTGTTTCTCCTATGAAGGGCACTCAGAGGTTTGGTATCAAGGGCAAGCTTGCTCGAAGATATGTGGGCCCTTTCAAGATAATTGGCAAGAGAGGTGATCTAGCCTACCAACTCGAGCTTCCCTCCAACTTTGCAAACGTGCATGATGTGTTTCACGTGTCACAACTCCGCAAGTGCTTCAAGAAGCCTGAACGCACCATTCCTTTCGAAGAGATTGATCTTCAGCAAGACTTGTCTTATCGTGAGCACCCTGTTGCTATCCCTGAAGAAACTGAGCGCAAGACCCGCAACAAGTCCATCAAATTCTTGAAAGTGAAGTGGTCACACCATACCGACCGCGAAGCTACATGGGAACGAGACGATCATCTTCGTTCCGAGTATCCCACTTTCTTTCAGTCCTTGATCTCGGGACGAGATCTATTCGTAGTGGAGGAGAGTTTGTAACACCCTAGATGTAAAAATTCCTTATATGGCAATATATTCCTTGTTGACTTAATCAATTCCATTCTGGGCTCCTTCTTCATTTTGGGTTTCTTTATTTTTGCCTTGTGCGTCTGTTGCATGTCACCATGTCATTTTCATCATGTGCATTGCATTGGCATAGTCTCATTTGCATTCATGTGTAGTTGCATCGTCTCGTCCTCTCCGTTATCCGTTTTGGTTTTCAACTCTCTCACACGGCACCCATCGCACCTCTCAAGCCTTTGTTTCGTGAGTGGGTTAAAAACATCCTCGGAATGGGCCGAGAGTTGTTGAGTGGTCTTTGTATATCACCGGTAGACCGCCTGTCAAGTTTCGTCTCATTTGGAGGTCATTTGATACTCCAACGGTTAATGATGTGGGCTGAAAACCCATTTCTATCCTAGCCCAACACCTCTCCACAATAGCCCACTAGCCCATCCTAACCACCTCCATCCTCTCGATCGTTGGATCGTGATTGTGTGGGTGAAAACCTCACCTCATTTGGATTCTCCTAGCTCCCTCTACCTATAAAACAGCCTCCCCACATCCATTTGCGGGCGAAACCCTAGTCCCGAGCTCCTCCGCGCCGCCGGGCACGTCTGCCTGGCGCCGGACATGTCCGCCCGCCGCCCCGAGCCAGTCAGAATCCGCCACGTGGCGCGCGCCGCCGTCCACCTGTACCCACGCCGCTGGCCCGCCGGGCCAGCCGCCGCCGGCGCACTCCGACCCCACCGCTGTCGGTGCTCTCTCCGGCCGGCCCGACCCCGCGCGTCTCCGCCCCGCCGCCTTGCGACCGCCACCGCCGCGCCTGCGGAGCTCCGCCGCACCGCCTCCGGCCCGCCGCCGCCGGCGCACTTCGACCCCGCCGCTATCGGTGCTCGCTCCGTCCGGCCCAACCCCGCGCGCCTCCGCCCCGCCGCCTTGCAACCGCCGTCGCCGCCCCTACGCAGCTCCGCTGTACTGCCTCCGCCCGCCGCACCTCGAGCCGCCGGCCCCACGCCGCCCTCCGTCCACCTCGTCTCGCCCCGCCGCCGGCCGTCTACGGTGAGCCGTCGCCGCTCCGACCGGATCTGGTCCGGGTGGGATCAGATCCACCCGATCCCCGATCCAAACACCACCCCGACGTGCCCGGATCCCTCCGTCCAGAACCGCTCCACCCCGTTTTCGGATGGTAAAATTCTGCTAAGTCCTAGATCTGTATAATTTTCATGCCCTCTTTGCCAGGTCACAACTTGGTGCTCGTAGCTCCGTTCACGCATATGATATATCGGAATGTTCGTCTCGAAGTGCTCTACATGTTGGCATCAGTTTTGTACATGATAGGCTTCATCTAGATTTCTTAATCTTTGTTGCAAGACTACTTCGTGATGTTACTGTTTCAGCACTAGTTGTCTGTTAACAATTTGTTCGCATGTTCATGAGGTCGTAACTTGGTGCATGTTGGTCCAAATGGAGTGTATGATATGTCAAAATGTTGTTCTTGTGATGCTCTTCATGATGTATGCATTTGCATGCATGTTAGGTTGCATTATGCCATGTTTAACCCTATTGCGAAAGTGCATGTGGCTGATAAGTTTCTGAAATTGTTATGAGATGATGTTTTGTCTTTTTCATGTGAATTAATCCATGTGCCATATGAGCTAGGTTTCAACATCGGTTTTGCTCATTGGAATGTGATCTACATGATAGATTTATTTTCATGCCATGATATATCTTGAGATGAGTGCATCAAGCTTGTTAACATGCCATCGTGTTGTTAAATTTCGGCTAAGGCTGAATCTGTTAATTTTTATGCCATATTTCCATGAGGCTACCGTCATTGTTGTGCATGGTTAGAGTTGTACAGTGGGTGTTCCTTGATGTATATGTTATGCTCTAGCTATCCGTGCTCTTGTTTTCCATGTTGGCTCGTTGTAGCTTGTTGTTTTCATGCTCTCATGTTGCTATAAAATGTTTCTGTCAGCCTTTAATCAGCAAGTTCAGTTTTGCCATGTGAATAGCTAGTGTTCTATGCATCCTATGACCATGTTCTTGCCATGAGTAGCTTAACAAACATGTCCTCTTCCTATTGGTAATATTCACATGCCATGCTATGCTTTGAGATGAGTTGCACAAGCTTGAAAACATGCCTACTTGTCGTTGTTGCTGCCATGCCTTGTAATTTTCATTAAGTCTGAGAAATCTGTTAACTTATTGAATCTTGTCATGCTTCTATAATTGTGTTCCAGCAAGTTTTTGGGTGTGCTCTAAGTTCATGCTTGTTGAGAATCATGTCAATTTCACATCCATGCCTTTTGTATTCATGTTTGGGTGTTGTAGCATATTTAAATCTTGCTCCAAAGATGCCATGTTGCTGTTAACTGCAGTTTTGCATTGCATCTTGTTTTGCTTGCCATTTGCAAACCGTGCATCTGTTTCCCATGATCTTTATATCGATTTCGACCGAAATCTTCCCCCCTATCCAGTGGCTTGCTTGGTTACCCAAGATGAAGCCATTTACATCATCTTCTTCTTTAGGATCGAGAGCATCCTCATGCATACGCACATCATACTTCCATCCCATGACATGTCTTGCATCAAGTTGATTGTGCATTGCACCGTGATTGATTTTTTACGTTGTTCTGCTCTTGTGTTGGGTAGAGACGGGAGCTGATACCCAGTTCAAGGATCTTGTCTAGACTGAGTTTGAGGAGCCATCTTACCATTCCACCGAGGACTTAACAGGCAAGATGACTGTTCCCCGATATCACCTCTATCTTTGCCTTGCTAGTTGTCTCGCTCAATAGCTATGCCTCGATGCCTATTTTTGTCTTTTCAGCCTCCTATGTTGCCATGAAACACTCTAACCGCCTTCCTAGCAAACCGTTGATTAGCTAAGTACGCTTTTGCTCAGCCCCTCTTATAGTGTTGTTAGTTGCAGGTGAAGTTTGAACATTGCTCCATGTTCGGACTTGTTTATTGGGATAACACAATATATATCTTATTAAATTAAAGCACATATATATTGGTAATGGGTGGAAGGCTTGGCCTTCTGCTTGGTATTTTGTTCCACTCATGCCACCTTAGGACCCGCTAAACTAGTGTTATGTTCCTTGATTTTGGGTTCCAAAAACAGTTGGGGTTTATGGGCCCCCCCTTGATAATTCGCACTTCTTATAGCTTTTCCAGCAAGACCCAACTTTGATACTACATTTTCCTAACAACTAATACTTGCATAGGGAGTTATAAACCCGAGTTATTAATCAACAACCCGGGCTAGTGCTCCTCATGAGTGTTGGTCCAAACTGGGCAGACTGCAGGGCCGCCTTAGGGAAACCCGAGGTATATGGTATTTACCTGTAGGCTGTCCCATCCGGTCGTGGCCTTAGACGAGATACGCGCGGCTACTTTCAGGGTGTCAGCACGCCGGGAGGTCTTGCTGGATTAGTTTTACCTTTGTCGAAATATCTTGAGCACGGGATTCCGAGAATACTTGGGTCTTCCCACCTTGGAGTTGCGACTTCACGGATCGTGAGCTTGGGATGGGCTAAGTTGGGACACCCCTGTAGGGTTATGAACTTTCGAAAGCCGTGCCCGCGGTTATGTGGCAGATGGGAATTTGTAAATATCTAGTTGTAGATAACTTGACACCATATCCTTAAGAATACACTACCTGTGTGAGTACCGTGATGCTCTCTTTTCGAAGGGGTTTCGGAAAGTGAACACGGTGGGGTTAAGCATGAACGTGAGTAGCTAGGATCACTTATTGATCATCTTTGGCGACCGTTGGCACATATTCTCATCTCGCTCTAAATTCATAAGCTAGTTGCTAGTGCCTGCTGCAAACACTTTATTATCTCTCCACACCTAAAGGCTTTGTTAGTTTTGATACTCGGGAATGGGATTGCTGAGTCCTTGTGGCTCACAGATTACAACACACACCAGATGCAGGTACTGCCGAGAACGATGCAGGAGATGGATCAGAACTTCACTGGGAGTTTTATGAAGAGCGTGGTCGTTTCTATGTTACGTATCCCGATGATCATTAGTGGTTCCTAATAGGGGCGATCAGGACTTGTGGTTGTGGTATATTTTCTCGTTTGGATTTCGTTCGTAGTCGAACCCTGTGTTATTTGGATCAATGTATGCTATTGTATTCATTGTGTGATGTGGCGGGTGTAAGCCAACTATTTTACTCTTTCATCCATGTTCTATTACATGAGTTGCGCAAAGATACCACGCTGGCGATCATTCCAGAATGCGCTTATGTCTCTAACTCGTGCCTCGACACGTAGGAGATATAGTCGCATCCTGGGAATTACATATATTGTAACTTTATGATAACATCACCTACTTTTATGTTTTAGATCTCCGATATCATGCAAAGTTATCCTCTTCATACCCACAATGTAGTTTTATTTCTTGTTTCTAGTTGGAAGCGAACGTTCGGTGTACGTAGAGTCGTATCAGTGGTAGATATGAATTGAGAGAATATTGATCTCACCTTTATCTCCTTGTGGGTTTGATACTCCATACTTATCACTTCCACCATTGGGAGTTGCTATGATGATTCCCTGCACTTGAGGATTATCGAACTCCCATAAATAGGAGTCCCCGCATTGGCAGGGAAGAACGAGACGGACGAGCATTACCTGAATCACGTTTGTGAGTTGGGTGCCCTTGGTAATCATGCCAGAGATGCGGCTTTGGAGCACCAACACCTCTGCCTGAGTCCCCCAATCCGGACTCTTGTCGGTCCAAGAGGTTAGCCTCTCCGGGGTCCAGATCTAAATGCGGGCGCTGCCGCCCACTTGGCGTCATAGGGCTCAGTGATGTAAAACCACTCCTGCTGCCAGACCTTGTTCGTCTCCACAAAGGCCCCCTTGGGCCAAGTGGCACTGGGTAGCTTTCTCACCATGGCGCCTCCGCACTTCGCGTGCTGACCGCCGACCACCTTCGGCTTCAAATTGAAGGTTTTGAGCCATAGGCCGAAGTATGAGGGGGGCGCGGAGGAATGCCTCACATACCACTATAAAAGCGGATATGTGGAGAATTGAATTCAGGGCTAGATCATGGAAATCTAGCCCATAGAAAACAAGAGGCCCCGTACAAAGGGGTGGAGAGGAAATCCTAGCTCCTGAATAAAGTGCGAGAGGAAGACAACCCTCCCACACGCCTTACGGACGGGGATCACTTGGTCCTTTTCAGGGACCCGATACACTACATCGTCAGTGAGATAGCCCACGCTCTGGAGGCTGTTCACGGTCTTCTCCGTGACCGTGGATGCCTCCCACTTGCCCTTAAAACCGGATCCGACCATGGCTGGGAAGGGAGGCGGTGGTGGAGGAGTTGAGTGGGCGCAAGAGCTGTGGGCGCTTGGGCTGGGGAGATTGGAAAGCTAGGGCTAGAGGAGAGCGTGGGGTCAAAGGGAAAGATTTGAGTCCTTTTATAAGCGGTGAATGCTAAACACCTCCCCACTCCAGCCGTGAACCTCGCTAGTTCCCAATGAGGTCGTGCGTAAGGCGCGGTTAACATGCTCACGTCGCATTGATAAGGATCTCGTAATAAGCGGGCACGATCTTTGTTTTGACAAGACGTGCCAATGGGGCTATATCTCGAAACGCGAAACTGGAGCCAAGAAAATGATTTGATATATTAAAGGGACAGATGTGATGCTTTGCTGAAATGGTGTCAGTAAAGACACATTATCCGTTTTTGGATACATCGCCTTTGAGGCTAAGGGTTGTACTAACATGCAATGCCAAAGATAGTAGGCGAGCTGAACTCATCATCATCGACGACTGGTTCAGGGGCTATTGAGGGAGTGTTGGATTAATGGGTCCTCAGATGGCCGAATCGTTCATTATGGGCCGGACTGGTGTGCCATGAAGATTATTGACGAAGACTATCTCCCCTATCCAGATAGGACACATGTATGTGTAAAATAGCAAGTTTAGAGTCCAGGTGTAATACTTTCCTTGCTCTGCAAGATGATCATGTACAAACCCTAGGTCCCTCCGGTGCATATATAAACCGGAGGGTTTACTCCGTAGAGACAACGGAATCATAGAAATCACATAGGCTAGACTTTTAGGGTTTAGCCATTACTATCTCGAGGTAGATCAACTCTTGTAACCCCATATTCATCAAGATCAATCGAGTACGAAGTAGGGTATTACCTCGATCGAGAGGGCCTGAACCTGGGTAAATATCATGTCCCCAGTCTCCTATTACCATCGATTCCCAGATGCATAGTTCGGGACCCCCTACCTGAGATCTGCCGGTTTTGACACTGACAATGGCCCCGAGTGGCATCCCCTATTTCTTCTAACAACCATCGGTATTTTACTCAAAGCTATATTTTTATTCGTCACATATTATGTGTTTTGCTTGGAGCGTCTTGTATGATATGAGTCTTCGCTTGTTTTGTTTGACCTCTTAAGTCTTGAATCCTTGTTGTACACACCTATTTGAGAGAGCCAAAATTGGGCCATGACTTGTTAGAATAGCTCTCTATGCTTCACTTAAGTTTTTATGAGCTATGGATTTGCTCTAGTGCTTCACTTATATCTTTTTGAGCACGGTATGTGATACGTTTCCAACGTATCTATATTTTTTGATTGTTCCATGCTATTATAATCTGTTTTGGATGTTTAATGGGCTTTATTATAAACTTTTATATTATTTTTGGGACTAACCTACTATCCCAAGTCCCAGTGTAAATTGTTATTTTTTTTGCCTATTTCAGTGTTTCGCAGAAAAGAATATCAAATGGAGTCCATACGGAATGAAACCTTCAGGAGAGTTATTTTTAGAACGATATCAACACAGAAGACTTGGGGTACACGACAGGAAGTGAGAGAGGCGGCCAAGAGGACAAGGGGCGCGCACAGGGGGGTAGGCACGCCCCACCCTTGTGGGCCCCCTGTGGCTCCCCTCATGTGCCTCTTCAGCCTATATATACTCCTATACCCTGAAAACATCGAGGACACCCACGAAACCCTAATTCCACCGACGTAACCTTCTGTACCCATGAGATCCCATCTTGGGGTCTGTTCCGGAGCCGCACCATAGGGGGCATCGATCATGGAGGGCATCTACATCAACACCATAGCCTCTCCGATGAGTTGTGAGTAGTTTACCACAGACCTTCGGGTCCATATTTATTAGCTAGATGGCTTCTTCTCTCTCTTTGGATCTCAATACGAAGTTCACTCGATCTTCGAGGAGATCTATTCGATGTAATCTTTTTGTGGTGCGTTTGTCGAGATCCGATGAATTGTGGGTTTATGATCAAGATTATCTATGAACAATATTGGATTCTTTTCTGAAATCTTTTATGCATGATTTAAATATCCTTTCAAGTCTCTTTGAATTATTGGTTTGGTTTGGCCTACTAGATCTATAGTTCTTGCAATGGGAGAAGTGCTTGGCTTTTGGGTTCAATCTTGCGGTGTCCTTTCCCAGTGACAGTAGGGGTAGCAAGGCACGTATTGTATTGTTGCTACCGAGGATAAAAAGATGGGGTTTATATCATATTCCTTGAGTTTATCCCTCTACATCATGTCATCTTGCTTAAGGCGTTACTCTGTTCTTATGAACTTAATACTCTAGATGCATGCTGGATAGCGGTCGATGTGAGGACTAATACTAGTAGATGCAGAATCGTTTAGGTCAACTTGTCACGGACGTGATGCCTATATACAATGATCATGCCTAGATATTCTCATAACTATGCGCTCTTCTATCAATTGCTCGACAGTAATTTATTCACACATCGTAGAAATCTGCTATTATGAGAGAACCCACTAGTGAAACCTTTAGCCCCCGGGTCTATTCTCATCAAATTATCTTCCATCAACTATTTACTTTACTTTGCATTATTTACTTTCAATCTCTATACCAAAAATACCAAAAATATTATCTTATCATATCTATCAGATCTCACTTTTGTAAGTGACCGAGAAGGGATTGACAACCCCTTTTATCGCATTGGCTGCAAGGTTCTTATTTGTTTGTGCAGGTGTGAGGGACTCGCGCGTGGTCTCCTACTGGATTGATACCTTGGTTCTCAAAAACTGAGGGAAATACTTACGCTACTGTGCTGCATCACCCTTTCCTCTTTGAGGGAATACAAGGCAAGCCCGAGAAGTATCAAGAAGAATTTCTGGCGCCGTTGCCGGGGTGACTTATGCCAAGACTAGTCAATATTTGATCTCCCGTCAACTTGCCAATTTCTGGCGGCGTTGCCGGGGAGATCTACGCAGAAGTCATATACCAAGTACATATCACAAATCCTTATCCCTCGCATTACATTATTTGCCTCTCCTTTTCCTCTACTCCACTTCACCTTTGCTGTTTTATTCGCCCTCTTATTTGCTTCGTGTGTTTTATCGTTCGCTTGGTCGTCATGGCTGAACAAAAAGGGGCTAAGGGCACTCTCCCGGGTTTTAATACCTTGGATAGTACTTTCGTCCTTTCTAAGCTTATAAATAATGATGCTATGGAAAGACCCACCGGGGTCATTAAGGAAAGCTTGAGTAACTTTGATGAAGATGACCGTGGAATTTTTCGTTATTTGCTTGATGAAACCTTGAAAGATGCCTGGTATAGGCTTCTAAAGATCCGAGCCAGCTATGCGCCCCAATATCAAATTGAGATATACTTAAAAGGTTTTTATGTTGGCCTACCTTCTTCTTTGAAACAAGTTTTAGATTCTATTTTTGAAGAAGGTTTCCTGGAGGGTGATGCCATCAATACTTATGAACAGATGAAGGCTATATTTGGACACCCTATGGATGAAAATATCGAGTCTACCTCTCTTTTGTGCTTTTATCAGAATGAAATTATCAAAGAAATGAAGGCTAGCTTAGATGCAAATTTCCGTAGCGTGCTTAATCTTTCTTCCAATATTGCTGGCCATGTGCTTTCTCAAAATAGAAAGATAAATGCTATAGATAAGAATTTCTCCCTTTTCTTTCCCAATACCAAAGATGGCAATACCTAGATCTATTCTTGTATCGTGCCTAGCTAGGGCGTTAAACGATAGCGCTTGTTGGGAGGTAACCCAATTTTATTTTCTTTGCTTTTGCTTCTGTTTAGGAATAAATATTTCAACTAGCTTTTGTTTAGATGTGGTTTTGTGTTTTAATTAGTGTTTGTGCCAAGTAGAAGCTTTGGGAAGAATTGTGTGAAGTTTATGCGATCATGCTGTAAAAAACAGAAACTTTAGCACTCATGAGACTAGCTACCATTTTTTTACTGGAGAGTACTTTTTAGTTGATTCTTTTTGCACATGATTAATAGAAAAATTCCGCACGTCCACTAATTTATTTAATTTTTTTTCGAGATACAGAAGTATTCGAAAGTTACAGATTTCTACAAACTGATCTATTTTTGACAGATACTATTTTTCGTGTGTTGTTTCCTTATTTTGATGAATCTATGAGTAGTATCGGGGGGTATGAATCATAGAGAAGTTGGAATACAGTAGGTTTCACCAATATAAATAAATAATGAGTTCATTACAATACCTTTGAGTGGTGGCTTGTTTTCTTATACTAACGGAGCTCACGAGATTTTTGGCTAAGTTTTGTGTTGTGAAGTTTTCAAGTTTTGGGTAAGGATTTGATGGACTATGGAACAAAGAGTGGCAAGAGCCTAAGCTTGGGGATGCCCAAGGCACCCCAAGGTAAAATTGAAGGACAACCAACATCCTAAGCTTGGGGATGCCCCGGGAAGGCATCCCCTCCTTCGTCATCATCTCTCGGTAACTTTACTTGAGACTATATTTTTATTCACCACATGATATGTGTTTTGCTTGGAGCATCATGTATGATTTGAGTCTTTGCTTTTTAGTTTACCACAATCATCCTTGTTGGACACGCCTTTCGAGAGAGATACACATGAATCGGAATTTATTAGAATACTCTATGTGCTTCACTTATATCTTTTGAGCTAGATAGTTTTGCTCTAGTGATTCACTTATATCTTTTAGAGCATGGTGGTGGTTTTATTTTTTAGAAATTATTGATCTCTCGTGCTTCACTTATATCTTTTTGAGAGTCTCTTAGAACAGCATGGTAATGTGCTTTGGTTATAAAACTAGTCCTAATATGATAGGCATCCAAAATGGGTACAGGAAAAACTTTCATATAAAAGTGCATTGAATACTATGAGAAGTTTGATACTTGATGATTGTTTTATGATATGAGGATGGTGATATTACAGTCATTCTAGTAGAGTAGTTGTGAATTTCAGAAATACTTGTGTTGAGGTTTGCAAGTCCCGTAGCATGCACGTATGGCAACCGTTGTGTGACAAATTTGAAGCATGAGGTATTTCATTGAGTGGCATCCTTTGTGTGGAGGTCGGGATCGCGCGATGGTTAACTCCTACCAACCCTTCCCCTAGGAGCATGCGTGTAGTACTTTATTTTTATGACTTGTAGACTTTTGCAATAAGTGTGTGAGTTCTTTATGACTAATGTTGAGTCCATGGATTATACGCACTCTAACCCTTCCACCATTGCTAGCCTCTCTTGTACCGCGCAACTTTCACCAGTACTATACACCCACCATATACCTTCCTCAAAACACCCACTATACC
This sequence comes from Secale cereale, assembly GCA_902687465.1. Lineage (NCBI taxonomy): Eukaryota > Viridiplantae > Streptophyta > Magnoliopsida > Poales > Poaceae > Secale > Secale cereale. The sequence goes on from LR738714.1 coordinate 587,662,997, forward strand.
TACCTATCATGGCATTTCCATAGCCATTCCGAGATATATTGATATGCAACTTTCCACCATTCCGTTTATTATGACACACTTCATCATTGTCATATTGCCATGCATGATCATGTAGTTGACATCGTATTTCTGGCTAGGCCACCATGCATAACCTTTCATACATGTCACTCTTGATTCATTGCACATCCCGGTACACCGCCGGCGGCATTCATATTGAGTCATACTTTGTTCTAGTATCGAGTTTTAATATCGAGTTGTAAATCAATAAAATTGTGATGATCATCATTATTAGAGCATTGTCCCGAAGAGAAAAAAAAAGACAAAAAAGGAGAAAGGCCAAAGAAGAAAATAAAGGCCAAAAAAAACAAAGAAAAAAGGGACAATGCTAATATCTTTTTCCACACTTGTTCTTCAAAGTAGCACCATGATCTTCATGATAGAGAGTCTCTTGTTTAGTCACTTTCATTTACTAGTGGGAATTTTCATTATAGAACTTGACATGTATATTCCAACGATGGGCTTCCTCAAATGCCCTAGGTCTTCGTGAGCAAGCAAGTTGGATGCACACCCACATTGTTTCTTTTGTTGAGCTTTCGTACATTCATAGCTCTAGTGCATCCGTTGCATGGCAATCCCTACTCACTCACATTGATATCTATTGATGGGCATCTCCATAGCCCATTTATACGCCTAGTTGATGTGAGACCATCTTCCTCTTTTGTCTTATCCACAACCACCACCCTATTCCACCTACGGTGCTATATCCATGGCTCACGCTCATGTATTGCGTGAAAGTTGAAAAAGTTTGAAAAAAAATTAAGTATGAAACAATTGCTTGGCTGAAACCGGGTTTGTGCAGGATTTGAGTATTTTGTGTGACGAAGATGGAGCATAGCCAAACTATATGATTTTGTAGGGATGAACTTTCTTTGGCCATGTTATTTTGAGAAGACATGATTGCATTGTTAGTATGCTTGAAGTATTATTATTCTTATGACAATATATACTTTTGTCTTGAATCTTTCGGATCTGAACATCCATGCCACAATAAAGAAAATTACATTGAGAATTATGTTGGTTAGCATCCCACATAAAAAATTATGTTTTTATCATTTACCTACTCGAGGACGAGCTGGAATTAACTTGGGGATGCTTGATACATCTCCAACGTATCTATACTTTTTTATTGTTCCATGCTATTATATATTCTATTTTGGATGTTTAATGGGCTTTATAATACACTTTTATATTATTTTCGGGACTAACCTACAAACCCAAGGCCGAGTGTAAATTGTTGTTTTTTTGCCTATTTCAGTGTTTTGTAGAAAAGGAATATCAACATAGTCCAAATGGAATGAAACCTTAGGGAGAGTTATTTTTAGAACGATATCAACACAGAAGACTTGGAGTACACGCCAGGAAGCGAGAGAGGCGGCCACGAGGGCCGGGGGCGCGCCTAGGAGGGGTAGGCGCGCCTCCACCCTCGTGGGCCCCCTGTGGCTCCCCCGACGTGCCTCTTCAGCCTATACAATGATCATGCCTAGATATTCTCATAATTATGCGCTCTTCTATTAATGGCTCGTCAGTAATTTGTTCACCCACCATAGAAATCTGCTATCATGAGAGAAGCCACTAGTGAAACCTATGGCCCTCGGGTCTATTCTCATCATATCATCTTCCATCAACTATTTACTTTACTTTGCATTATTTACTTTCAGTCTCTATACCGAAAATACCAAAAATATTATCTTATCATATCTATCAGGTCTCACTTTTGTAAGTGACCGAGAAGGGATCGACAACCCCTTATATCGTGTTGGCTGCAAGGTTCTTATTTGTTTGTGCAGGTGCGAGGGACTCGCGCGTGGTCTCCTACTGGATTGATACCTTGGTTCTAAAAAACTGAGGGAAATACATACGCTACTGTGCTGCATCACCCTTTCCTCTACGAGGGAATACAACGCAAGCTCGAGAAGTAGAAGTGTGCTTTAATATTTTTGAAGAAATACTATCTTGCTTCACTTAGATTTACTTGAGAGTTTGTAGAAAATATAAGAAATTCTCTCTTGCTTCACTTAAATTATTTTGAGAGAAACAAAAATTATGCTCATGATCTTCACTTATATTTGTTTGAGCTTATCAAAGACAACACATGAAAATTAGTCCCAAAGTGATAGATATCCAAGAAGGATATAATAAAAACTTTCATGAAGATCATTGGACAAAATAAACTTGATTCCTTCTAATAGTTTTTAGATATGATGATGTGATACGTGAGTCATGTTAATGAGTAATTATGCTTTAGTAAGAATACTGGTGTTAAGGTTTGTGATTACCAATACAAGCACGAAAGTCAATAGTCATGCAATGAAATTACATCCTACTTGTGGTGCATTATTCGGTATTAATTATGCTTAATGGTTGTTGGGGAAACTGATCGCGCACGAACACCTATGGGACCGGAGTCCCTTTTCGGTACGGCAAGGGAGCGGAGGGAGCACAAAGAGCAGATCGAGGCGCACACGCGAGCAGTTTACCCAGGTTCGGGCCGCACGGATGCGTAAAACCCTACTCCTGCCTTGGTTTTGTTATTGAGTTCTTGGCTCGGGAGCTTGAAGATCTACAGTACTAGCTACACCGAGCGTGAGAGTGATCAAGTTTTGGAACCGAACTCCCTCTACGTTGTGCATGGGCCTCCTTTTATAGTTCAAAGGGGTCACCGACAGGTGTCAACGTAGATGAGGGTAAAAGCGTAAAATGGGTGGTAGTTGTAACAGTGCATGTACAGTGTATGCACAGTGGTCTATACCTAACCCAGACGGTGGGGGACAAGGGCATTGAATGCCCGTCGCCGTCGCCCCCAAATAGTGCAAAAAGCGTCCGTCCGGGCGTCTCCATTCGCCACGACGGAGGCCTTGTCATCGTGGCTTGCCACCGTGTACCCCAGGCTGCACAGCCATCTGCCATGTGCCCTTGGAAGGGCCCCAGGGCGACGCGTGGCCAGATGAGCTGGAGCGCAGGCACACAGTGCAAGCCTGCCACGGCAAGCACCTTGCCACGGTTGCTACCTTGCCGTGCCCGGAGACTTGTCGCTCTCCGGGTCTTGCCGGGGCGCGCGATGCGTCACGGCCTGTCTTCTGAAATGATGTTCTTTGGCCTTCCTGGCAAGCTCCTCTTGCCAGGGTCTTGCGCTGAAGGGATGACCTTGAGCCTGGAGTGGCCTTCCCGGCAAGCTCCTCTTGCCGGGGTCTTGTTTCTTAACTTGGATACTTTGTTCTTGAATGGCTCCAAAGGAGCTGGAGTGGGCCTTGGCGGGCACGTGGTGAGCCTGACCACGGGAAGCTGCTACTGCCCGTGCACAAGTCGGGATACTAAGGTACCCCTACTTTAGTACACCGACAGGAGCCCCCGGGCCTGGGCCACACACGGTGCCGAGCGCTGTTGGGCCAGGCCCAAAACAGTGCACGGGCACACGCGGCCCACGGCGCGCCGTTTCCCACTCCGCATCCACCGCATCCCTCCCTAACGGCACGCGTCGATTGCGGCGTCGTGGGAGAGATCGTGGCCTGTTTCTTTAATGGGAAAATGCGGAACGTCCCCCACTTCCCCCTTAAAAGCAGAGGAAACAGGGGCAGTTTCCCCCCCATTGCTTCATTGCGTCTTCAATCTCCAGAAACCCCCGCCGCTCTCCGCCTCCCCAAAGGTCGACAGAGAGCCGAGCTCCACCTCTCTTCCACCGCCTCCAGCCTCCCCGGTGCCGCCGACCCCTCTCGCCGTCCCCGCCATGGCCCCGAAGAGCAGCAAGGCGAAGAGCGAGAAGTCCGACAAGGCGGCAAAGCTGGCAGCAATGCGGAAGAGGATGGTGGTCTTCCCGCCGAGGCTCGGCGCGAGGGAGCTGCGGGACATGTATTACTTGTTCTGGGCGAGGGAGACGAAGGCTCACCCGCGCACCTGGGTCGTCCCCGCCGAAGCCTGCGACATGTATCTGGGAGGTTACCATTACTTTGCTCGATTCTTCCATTGCGATCTTTGTCCTCCGTACTCTGAGTTTTTCTGCGACGTGATGAACACGTACGGATTCCATCTTCTAGATTTCACCCCGAACGCAGTCTTAACCTTGGCCGTTTTCGCACATCTGTGCGAAAACTTTGTCGGGGTTCACCCCAACATAGCTCTCTTCCGCCACTTCTTCACACCTCGAGTAGAGTCTGGGGCCCCTCTGTCTGGTGGCATCTCTTGGATCTTTAGGCTCAACAAGAAAGAGGCGTACTTGATTGGAGAGCTCCGCGGCAAGTGGGAGGAGTGGAGGGCCGATTGGTGCTGGGTTATGGAAGATGAACCTCAGCAGTTTACCTCGCCGCGCCGAACTGCAATAGTGCGCGGCAAGGATTGGAGTGACTTGGCCCCGGTGGATGAGAAGCTAAAGATAGCCCTCACTAGGATCCTTCACCTCCGGGCCGCCAACCTTACTGTAGGTGAGGTCGGGGCTGATTTCCTTCGTCACCGCATTGCTCCCCTGCAGGAGAGGAAGATGCCTGCTTGGGAGTTCGGCAACGCGGCAGACCGCATGAGGCTGCGCCCCGGCTTGAACTACAACTTCACCATCTTGGAACTCAAGGGAATGATCCGCTCGTTGTTCAAGCATGACCCCAAGCACCCGGAGTGGTTTACCCCGTCCCGGGGAGTAGTTCCATTATGCAACAACTCTTCCCTTAGTGCCATCCGCGCGGCAATGCCTCAGTGCGACTCCCACGGGGTTGTTCCCACTTGGCTGACGCCTTCAGAAGAGACCGTACAAACTTTCTTCGACAACCTGGTTGAACGGCCGCGCAACGCCGAAGAGAAGAAGGGTCTCACCCGCGAGACCACCAGCCGGGACGTGGCGTATATCGCTAGCAGGATGGAGGAGGCCGCCGCGGCTGAAGCCGCGGGTGAGTGTGGGTACACCATGGAGGAAGCAGAAGCAGCGGATGCAGTGAGCCGGGCCGAGGAGGAAGAAATCCTCAAACTGCTGAGGCCTGCCGGGCAGCCAGCCGGGGAGCCTGCCGGGACGAGCGAGGCTGCCGGGCAGGGCACTGAGTCCAGCGAGCCCACCGAGGAGGATGCCGAATCGGGAGATTCCGACGAAGACTCGGGCGGGTCACTGAACCTTGACGACGCCTCCTCATCCTCAGAGAATTCTCCGCCACCACCAAGTCCTCCGCCACAGCCAAAGAAGCGCCTCCGCAAGACCACCGAGACGGCGAGGCAGCCGGTGCCCCGACAGCAGTCGCAGCATCGCTCGACGCGTGCCACCACGACGAGCAAGGCCACTAAGGAGGCGCCCCGTGCCTCAGCGGCAAGCGGAGGGGGATCTTCCCGAACTGGCTCTGGCGCTCCTTTCGCCCCCCGGTCTCCGGCGACGACCGGAGCGGGGTCTTCTCAGCCCACGGCTCCGGAGCCCGCCAAGCGCCCGAGGGAGCCTACTCCTCCAGCTCCTCGCGCTGGGACGCGCGAGGCGGACTTCGACTTCTCCGCCCTTAGTTCCGACGTGGAGGAGGAAGAGTAAGCATTTTTAACTCTTATTTCTTTTGATTCTTGTTGCTCTTGTCTTGATTTCCCTTTGCCTGATTCTGATCTTGTCTGGCTTCCAGGACCCTGACCCAGAGGATGGCGAAGAGGGCCAAGATCCCGGTGGTTGATCTCGAGGAGGACGAGCCCGTCGCCGCGGCAGGAGATACGCCTGCGACAGGCTGGCCGGACCAGCCTGCTGCTCCGCAGAGCAGCCCCCAGCGCAGCCCCCAGCGTAAGTCTTCTTGTTTACTTCTTCGCCTGTCGGGCGTGCTTGAGCTTCTTATCCTCGCTAAGGCCTTGTTTGCTTGTTGTCTTGTGCAGTAGTGGAGCCGCAGCCTCAGGAGCGTCAAGAGACTGCTCCCGACGAGCCGCTCGTCCCACCCTCCCCGCCAAGGAGGAGCTCCCCGGCAAGGGAGAGCGCTCCGCCAAGGGCGGGTATTCCGCCAAGGACGAGTACCCCGCCAAGAGCGAGCACCCCAACAAGGGTGGACACCCCGCCAAGGGAAGGCGCCAGCGGCCCTCCGCCGGCGGGGACTTCTACTATGCCGCCAAGGGAGAACTCCCCGGCGAGGGACCCCGTTACTGAAGAGGCCCGCGCAGGTAGCCCTTGTACTTCCCTTCTCTTGAATTCTTCTTTTTGGATATTTGCTTGACGATTCTTTCTTTCTTTTTCTGTTGTCAGATCTGCCCGCCCCGGAGCCGATGGATATGGAGGCCATCACCGAGGAGGACGCGCGCGGCAATGCTGGCGACGCCGCCACCGCTGAAGGGATGGCCGGCGCTGACAAGCCAGCCGCCGACGAGATCCCCGCGGCTACTGACGCGGCAGCTGGGGAGGGGACCGGCGACCGCACTGACGGCCTTGAGGCCGCAGGAGCGCCGGATGCTGCGCCGGCCGCCGACCCCTCCGCTGCCGCGACCGGGTCGGGTGTCTATCTGGAGGCCGCCAACGGGGTATTTATTCAAGTCCCGTGGGCGTCCTCATCAAGGGAGCCCGCGGAGGGGGAGAGCTTCGATGGAGAAGTCCTCGCCTCCGCCGGGCTGAGGCTTGTCGACGCGCCCGGCAGCAGCAACGAGCCCGAAGAGGAGCAGCTCCTGCGCCGGCTTCTGGCCTTGTACCGGGCCAGGCAGGCCAAGCTGGAGTCCCGAGAGGCTCTGGCTGCCAAGGCTCGTGTCGACTTGGAGAAGCGCGCCGCGGAGCTCCGCGCCGCCAACCAAGCAGCCCTCCGGAACTTGGCGGAGGAGCGGGAGGAGCTCGCCGAGGCGCACCAGGCGTTCATCCTCGAGAAGGCCGAGGTTGAGGAGCAGCAAAGACTAGCCACCGAAGATCTGTCTCGGCGGGAGGGAGAGCTCAGCCAGCGGAAGGTCGGCCTCAATAGCCACGAGGACGACCTTACCGCACGCGAGCAGTCCATTGGCGGGGCTCTGCAGGAGGCGAGGGACGCCACTGCTGCCGCAGAGACCGCCAAGAGGGACTTGGAGGCGAGTGTGGCGCAGTTGGAGATGAGCCTGAAGATGAGCGAGGAGAGGGTTGCCGCGCTCAATCTGGCGCGGGAGAAAGACGCCCACACCCACTCGGAGCTGCAAGTCCGTCTCTCCGACAAGGGCCAGGAACTCACCGCCGCCAAAGACTCCATCGCAGACTTGGAGCTGAAACTGTCCACCCTCACTGAGTTGCTTGACGGGGCCCGGAACAGGGAGACAAAGTTGAAGGAGGATCTCCGGGCTGAAAGGGCATTGCTGGACAGCGCCGCCCTTACGCAGAACAACTTCTAGCGGACGGTGGAGCAGTGGACCGAGGAGCTCGTTGCCTCCGCCGTCAACATCGACAAGGAGATGGTGGCGCTGGGGACGGAGCACCTCGCGTACTCCCCCGACGAGAATCTCCCCCACAGCGCCAAGCTGAGCTTGTTCTTCAGAGGAGTGGCGCCGGCCCTCGCGCAGCTACGGGAAAGGCTCCCCGTACAGCTGGCGAACGAGGCGCGCAGGCTCTGCACAGGCACTGTGGAGCGACTGTTGGCGAAGATCGTCTACCGCAACCCTGGGATCAACCTCGACAACGTCCTCCGGACCCTGCCGCCCGAAGCTGACCAGGAAGCGTTGAGGGCTCGCGTCGCCCACATCATGGCCAAGGTAGGCAAGATCAAGAGGGTTGACGGCGATCGTGTAGACTAGGTTGTTTTCTTTCTGCTTCCCTTGTCGCTGCCAACTAAGTCATAGACAGTAGTTTGTTAGAACAGCGGCAAGCCTTCTTGTAATATAACTTCATTTTGGATAGTCAATGCAGTGTTATCTCCCTTGCTTGGTTCCTTCACTTTTTATGCTTCTCACCCTACGCTTCTAGGGAACTTGCCGGCAAAGGGACCCTTGCCGCGAGCGCTGAGTGCGGGACTTCAGCGGCCTGCTGGCAATGCTCTTGCCGGCAAGAAACCTTGCCGTAGCTAGTCGCAGCACACCTAGATTGTTGAGCGAACTCGAAAATGAAGTAAGGGCGCGACACTTGTCGCAGCTCACTTAAGCCGTTGAGCGTGCTCGAAACAAAGTAAGGGCGCGGCTAGCCACGGGTAGGTTCCTCCGCGCATAGGTTTCCATACAAAGTGTGGTCGTTCAAGGAAGACAACTAAGATTTCTAAAAATTTGAATGCTCAAACTTTGGCAACTTATCTTTTGTGTGCCGTTTGCTTCCCGGCAAGGCTTTCCTTTCTTGAACAGCACTTGGTCCACATCGCTGTCTCCTTCCCCGCCGGCAAACTTGTGCGCGAGGAACACTTCTTGTGCTTAAGAGAGAAAGGAAAAAAAGGAGGAAACATAGATATGGAGCCTTGCGGCTTGTTACTGCTTACCGGGGGTGTGTGCTGCACAAAGTGTCAGATAACACATGCAATGAAAACAAGGATGCATGAAATGACAGGCCGTGCGAAGCACAAAAGTTTTACTGATGCACGGGGTCTGCGCTCGGCTTTGTACAAAGGTTTACATGCAGCAGCGGCAAGACTTGTACAAAAAGTGGTTGTCGGAGCGGATCACGGCAACCTCGCCTCATGGGTGAAACTTGCGAAGATGCTCAATATTCCATGAGTTGCTCACCGGTAAGCCTTCTTCAGTCTCAAGGCGGACAGCGCCGGGCCTTGTGACTTGTCTCACCCGATAAGGGCCTTCCCACTTCGGCGTCAACTTGTTGGAATTCTTGGCGGACTGAACACGCCGAAGAACAAGGTCGCTTTCCTCGAGACTCCTGGCCTTGACTTTGCGGCTATGATAGCGGCGCAAAGCTTGCTGGTATCGAGCAGCTCGTACAGCAGCCTGGAGACGGTCCTCCTCGAGGAGCAGTGCATCATCTTGCCGCAGTTGCTCTTGCTCGAGCTCGTCGTAAGCGAGCACTCGAGGAGACCCGTATACGAGTTCCGTGGGGAGAACTTCCTCTGCTCCATAGACAAGAGCAAAGGGTGTCTGTCCGGTGGCTCGATTTGGTGTCATCCTGATTGACCAAAGAGCCGCCGGCAACTCCTCGATCCAGTTTCTTCCGCACTTGTGCAGCCTGTCGAAAGTTCTCATCTTCAGCCCGCGCAGCACGTCAGCATTGGCCCTCTCCGCTTGACCGTTGCTCCTCGGGTGAGCAACAGAAGCGAAGCAGACCTTGGCGCCAAGGTCTTGGACGTACTGCATGAAGGTGCGACTTGTGAACTGTGTGCCGTTGTCGGTGATGATCCTGTTAGGGATTCCGAAACGGCAAACGATCGATCTGAAGAACTTGACTGCTGACTGTGCGGTCACCTTTCTCACTGGTTCCACTTTCGGCCACTTTGTGAACTTGTCGATTGCAACGTACAAGTACTCAAAGCCCCCGACTGCTCGGGGAAAGGGGCCGAGGATATCGAGCCCCCAGACCGAAAATGGCCAGGATAAAGGGATCGTCTGGAGAGCTTGAGCTAGCTGGTGTATTTGCTTGGCATGGAACTGGCACGCTTCACACTTGGTTACTTGTGCAGTTGCATCTTGGAGGGCTTCTGGCCAAAAGAAACCTTGCCGGAACGCCTTCCCGGCAAGTGCTCTTGCGCCAATGTGGTGACCACATATGCCCCCGTGTATCTCTGCCAACAGCTTCTGTCCATCTTCCCGGGAAATGCATTTCAACCTGACACCATTGAGTCTTCTTCTGTACAGTTCATTGCCGACAAACTGGTACATACTTGACTGCTTGGTTATTTTCTCTATCTCTTCTGGTTCTTCGGGAAGTTCCCCAGTTTGAAGAAAACGGACGATTTGTTGTGCCCATGCTAGAGCATGAGGCTCAACAACAAGGACTAAAGGCATCAGTGCTGCTGCGGGAATGTCAGCTTCTACGGCAAAGACTTGCGGCTCTGCCGGAGCTTGACGTCCCCCGGCAAGCTTGCCGGGGCAAGACTTGTCGGGATCGCCTGCTTCAATTGTACAGACCCTTGGGTCCGCAGGAGCAGACTGTTCCTCAGCAACTTGATCGTTGATCTTGGGGACCTTGGCGGCGGCTTCAGGAAGGTCCGCCGGCAAGTAGTCGCCGGTGACCAACTTTCTCTTCTTGCTTTGCCCAATTGATGGTGTAACAGATGGTTGAGTTATCTTGAGGATGAAGGTCCCTGGTTCCACAAGTAGCTTCAATGCGGCACACTTTGACAGGCCGTCTGCGATATCATTTTGAGCTCTTGGAATGTGCTCCATCTGCTGGCCTTCAAAGAGTTCTTCAAGCTTCCTCACTTCATCGACATAGGCTTCCATCAAAGGACTCTGGTAGCTCTTGTTTATTTGTCGGACCACCAACTGTGAATCCCCTCGCACAATTAGCTTCTTGATCCCAAGTTCGGCCACAATTCTGAGGCCGGCAAGCAAACCTTCATACTCAGCAGTATTGTTTGTCGCTTGTTCCTTGGGAAAATGCATTTGGACAACATACTTGAGGTGCTCCCCGGTGGGCGCGACAAGCAGCACACCAGCACCGGCGCCTTGCAGCGAGAAGGCACCATCGAAGTACATTATCCATTCTTTGCTTGCTTCTTGGACGGGGATGCTTGTCTCTGGGACTTCTTCGTCTGGTGTTGGTGTCCATTCTGCTATGAACTCTGCCAATGCTCTTCTCTGGATAGTTGAAGTACTTTCAAACTTAAGACCAAAGCTTGATAGCTCTAGTGCCCACTCGACGATTCTGCCTGTTGCTTCTGGGTTTTGCAATATCCTCTTCAACGGAAAGCGCGTGACCACCGAGCCGTGTGCTTGGAAGTAATGGCGCAGCTTTCTCAAGGCCATGAGGAGGCCGAAAAGCAACTTCTGCACTCCAGAGTATCTTGACCTAGCCCCCTGCAAGTGGGAACTTACAAAATAAACTGGGCGCTGCACCATCTTCTTACGCACTTCTCCTTGTATCTGCACAGACTCATCCTTGTCGGGGCCAGAGCTTGCCGGAGGAGCCCCCTGCTTGTCGCTGGATGCGCTTGCCGGGGCTGTGGGCTCCTCTTCTGTCTCCCTTTCCGCTACCAACGCAGCACTAACCACTTGATTGGTTGCTGCTAAGTATAGCAGCAACTTCTCTTGCGGCTTAGGTGCGACAAGTATTGGAGTGGAGGACAGGTATCCTTTCAAGTCCTGCAACGCTGCCTCCGCTTCCGGAGTCCACTTCATTGGACCTGCCTTTTTCAAGATTTTGAAAAACGGCAGGGCGCGTTCTGCATACTTAGAAATGAACCTGCTGAGGGCAGCCATACAACCAGCAAGCCTCCGTACATCCTTGACGCCCTTCGGGGCTTCGATTCGCTCGATGGCTTTTATCTTATCGGGATTTGCTTCAATCCCCCTCTGGGACACAAAGAACCCGAGAAGCTTGCTGGAGGGGACTCCGAAGACGCACTTCTCGGGGTTCAGTTTGAGTTGTATCTTGCGCAGATTTGCAAAAGTTTCATCCAGGTCTTGGATCAGGGTATCCGAGTCCTTGCTCTTGACCACTATATCATCCATGTAAGCCTCCACATTCCTGTGTATCTGTGGCTCAAAAGCAGTGTGGACTACCCTTGCAAATGTTGAACCCGCATTCTTCAATCCAAAGGGCATGCGTATGAAACAGTAAGTGCCACATAGAGTAATGAATGCGGTCTTCTCTTCATCTTCCTCAGCCATGAATATCTTATGGTACCCTAAGTATGCATCAAGAAATGAAAGCAACTCACATCCAGCCGTGGAGTCAACGATCTGGTCAATGCGCGGCAAGGGAAATGGATCCTTGTGACAAGCTTTGTTCACATCAGTGAAGTCTATACAAATTCTCCACTTCCAATTAGCCTTGCGCACGACAACTGGGTTGGCCAGCCACGTGGGATGAAGTACACCTCTAACAAGGCCTGCTGCTTCCAACTTCTTGATCTCTTCAGCAATGAACTCTTAGCGCTCCACCGCTTGCTTCCTGACCTTCTGCTTGACGGGCCGCGCGTGAGGACAAACGGCACGCTTGTGCTCAATTACTTTCCTAGGAACGCCGGGGATGTCGGACGGTTGCCATGCAAACACGTCGACATTCGCTCGCAGGAAAGCAACGAGCGCGCTTTCCTATTTAGGGTCGAGCGTAGCACTGATGGTGAAGGTACCACCAGTGCCGTCTTCCTTGGCGGACAACCTCTTGGTTGCGGGTGGAGCTGCCATTCCTTTCTTGCACTTGCCGGTGGAGCTCGATGGCGCGTCCTCGACGGCAGCGCAGCACTCCGAAGAGGTGCGTTTGCCGGAGTGGGCTCCAGAGCTCTTGCCGGACTTGGTCTTGGTCTTCCTCCCGGGAGCTTCAGCGGCAAGTGCCTCGCTGTCTGCCGCGGCTGCTGCGTCCCGGTAGATCTTGTCGGCGTAGATAAGCGCGTCCTTCTTGTCGCCGGGGACAGAGATGACGCTTATTGGCACAGGCATCTTGAGCATGTTGTATGCATAGTGGGAGGCTGCCATGAACTTGGCGAGCGCAGGACGGCCAAGTATCCCATTGTATGGCAATGGGATATCGGCGACGTCGAAGGTGATCCTCTCAGTCCTGAAGTTTAGCTCTCCGCCAAAGGTCACTGGTAGTGTTATCTTCCCCTTCGGCTTGCTCCTTCCCGGGTTAATTCCTTGAAAAGTTCCGGTTTCCACGAGCTCGCCGTCGGGGATCTGCAGCTTCCGGATCACAGCGGAGGAGATCAAGTTGAGGCCGGCCCCGCCGTCAACCAACATCTTAGTGACCTTGAGGTTGCGGATGGTTGGCGATACCAACATCGGCAAGCACCCGACCGCAGTTGTGCGGTCAAGGTGGTCCTCAAGGTCGAAGATGACGGGCATGCTGGACCACTTCAGTAGCCTGCGCGACTCAACGGGTGGCTCTGCTGCATTCACTTCCCGCACCCATTGCTTGATTTGGCGGTGGGAAGTGTCCAGTGAGGCACCTCCAGCGACGCATAAAACTTATGTGGCCCTCTGAAACTCTTGCTCACTATTGTCTCCGTCATCCAAGTCCTCGTCGTCGTCTTCGTCTTCGTCCTTGTCGCCGCTGCGAGGAGGTCTATCTCCTTGCCGCTGCTTGGCCTTGCCGCGGCGTCCTCCCCGGCCATTAAATGGCCGCTTCTTGCCAGACTCTCCTCCGCCCCCCTGGGCCTTCTCCTTGTCGCGTCGCTCGTATTCAGCCTTCAGCTGTTCTACAAGGTACTCAACCCTTTTGCAGTTCTGGAGATCGTGGCCCTTGGTGCGGTGGATCTTACAGTACTGCTTGTCGGAGCCGTCCTGCTTGTCGGCGGCGGCTACAGTGGCAGGCTCCTTGCCGGAGCCACCAGCCTGAGTTTTCTTGTCGCCAGCCTCCTTGCCGGACTTCTCTACAGCCAGTACTTCATTGTTCTTCTTTTTCTTATTGTTCCGCCTCCGGTTTTTCCTTGCCGGGGCGGCATCCTCGCTATCCGTTCCTCCTGCTCCAGTATCTTCTCCGGAGAGTCTCCTCCCTTCTTCAGCGCGTGCACACTTGTCAGCCAGAGCGTAAAGCTCGCTGACGTCCCGGATCTTGGTCATCGCCATTTCCTCCCTCATCCGGCGGTTACAAACGTTCTGATGGAACGCGCTAATAACCGCGGCAGGGTGTATGTCCGGGATGTTGTGCTGGACGCGGCTGAATCTCTGGATATATTTCCGCAGGGACTCTCCCTCCTTCTGGGCGAGTATGTGGAGATCACTTTCCTGGCCGTGGGGCTTGTGGCCGCCCGTGAAGGCGCCGACAAACTGGTGGCACAGGTCTGCCCAAGAAGAGATGGAGTTCTCCGGCAAGTGCATGAGCCAGGATCTGACATTGGGCTTGAGCACAAGCGGGAAGTAGTTTGCTAGAATCTTCTCATCCCGTCCCTCGGCAGCCTGCACGGCAATGGTGTAGATGCTAAGGAACTCTGAGGGATGGGTCTTGCCGTCGTACTTCTCGGGTATGTCGGGCTTGAAGTTCTTCATGCTCGGCCACTGGACTTGCCGCAGCTCACGGGTGAACGCAGGGCAGCCTGCCGCGTACGGCAAGTCGCCTGGTTCACCGGGCGCGTGCATGTCGACAGCAGTCCCAATGCGCTGGTCGGACTATCGTCGTGCTTCTCTTCGACGCTCGATGCGAGTTCGAGCGTCTTCTTGTCGCTTGTCGTCGAGGACTTGGCGCTGATCACGGCGAGCTCGCGGATCCGACGACGCCGTGGAGTCGTCGTCGACGTTGATCCGGCGAGTCGGCGATTTCTGCTTCCGCGGTGTGGAGTGCACGGTTGTCGCACCCCCGGCGGTCTTGTCTCCATCGGCCTTCGCTTGGCTGACTTGTCGCGGCCGTGATGTTGCCGGCTGCTGCGGCGTGTCGTTGTTGGCGAAGGCGATGAGGCTCTGGATGGTGGCCCTCCAGTCTTCGGCTTTGTCCGCCGCTGGAGGGAAATCGAGGAGCAGCTGAGCTCTAGCTAGAGCTTCTGCTGGAGAGGAGGGGAGCGGTGGCGAGCGGTGCAAAGAGCGAGATATGCTCGGACTTCTAACAGCGTTAGAAGGAGCAAGATCTCGCCCCGGTGACCGCGCCTTGCTCGTGCTAGCGCGTTGGCCCTGAGCGTCCCGCGACCCGCCAGCTTGGCCTTGTCCCAGCAAGCGTATGGTACCCTGGGTACCACGCCGCTGCTGGTCCGGCACCTCCTGAGAAGGGCGTGGTGCATGTACGGACACCGAGGTCTTGGAGTGGGCTCGGTCGTCCGTCTTGTCCTTGGACTTGGCAGCGCCGTGAGTGTTCTCGCCGGCGTCCACCCTTCCGCCAGCGTCTACCCCACCAACCGTTGGTTCTGGTGGTGGTGGGATCGACGCAGACGGGCCTCCTACCTCCGAAGCTTTCTTCTTCGGCGGCATGTTGATGTAGTCGATGAGGTTGATGAAGCTGCTGAAAGTTGCGCCCACGTGAACGCCGGATCAGGTTTGCACAACCTCGACGCCCCCTACCTGGCACGCCAAAGATGTCGGGGAAACTGATCGCCCACGAACACCTATGGGACCGGAGTCCCTTTTCGGTACGGCAAGGGAGCGGAGGGAGCACAAAGAGAAAATCGAGGCGCACACGCGAGCAGTTTACCCAGGTTCGGGCCGCACGGATGCGTAAAACCCTACTCCTGCCTTGGTTTTGTTATTGAGTTCTTGGCTCGGGAGCTTGAAGATCTACAGTACTAGCTACACCGAGCGTGAGAGTGATCAAGTTTTGGAACCGAAATCCCTCTACGTTGTGCATGGGCCTCCTTTTATAGTTCAAAGGGGTCACCGACAGGTGTCAACGTAGATGAGGGTAAAAGCGTAAAATTGGTGGTAGTTGTAACAGTGCATGTACAGTGTATGCACAGTGGTCTATACCTAACCTAGACGGTGGGGGACAAGGGCATTGAATGCCCGTCGCCGTCGCCCCCAAACAGTGCAAAAAGCGTCCGTCCGGGCGTCTCCGTTCGCCACGACGGAGGCCTTTCATCGTGGCTTGCCACCGTGTACCCCAGGCTGCACAGCCATCTGCCACGTGCCCCAGGAAGGGCCCCAGGGTGACGCGTGGCCAGATGAGCTGGAGCGCAGGCGCACAATGCAAGCCTGCCGCGGCAAGCACCTTGCCGCGGTCGCTACCTTGCCGCGCCCGGAGACTTGTCGCTCTCCGGGTCTTGCCGGGGCGCACGATGCGTCACGGCCTGTCTTCTGAAATGTTGTTCTTTGGCCTTCCTGGCAAGCTCCTCTTGCCAGGGTCTTGTGCTGAAGGGATGACCTTGAGCCTGGAGTGGCCTTCCCGGCAAGCTCCTCTTGCCGGGGTCTTGTTTCTTAACTTGGATACTTTGTTCTTGAATGGCTCCAAAGGAACTGGAGTGGGCCTTGGCGGGCACGTGGTGAGCCTGACCACGGGAAGCTGCTACTGCCCGTGCACAAGTCGGGATACTAAGGTACCCCTACTTTAGTACACCGACAATGCTCGCTTATGAGATTAATTGTTTCATAGTTGGTCGCTTCGCAATCTTTTGCTAGCCTTCATTTTGCACTAAGTATGATCACTACTTGTGCATCCAGACTCCTTTAACCCAGTTTTGCCATGTGTGTCCAGCATACCTACCTATATGCGGTATTCCCTTGCCATTCTAAGACAATTTGTATGTGTCATCTCTAATTTTCAAAATAAATTTCCCTTTTGTGTGCTCGTACCGCTCGCGAGGCGGTGAGGGATGGCTAATATTGTCCATGCTAGATGTGTTATTCTCACGATGAGTGTTTATTCACTTGTCATCCCTTCCTCTTCGAGGAAATATAGACGTAGTTCTAGCAGGCATCAAGGGGCTGGTATTCGCCCATCCGTGTAGAGTAGGCATCGTAATCCGGATAGCCGCACACGCCCAAGGTGCTAGTACTTAGCCCCACGGTCAAATAATTAAAGCTGCATAGTCTGATTGCCTGGTTCACTTCGCGAACACCTCCTTTATGGACCAAGACGTTGGGTAAAGCGTGGTCACGCGTCATGCTGAACACCCCTATAGCATCTACATGGGGGCTGAAACCGACGACTGGAAACTTTCTGATATAGAAATAAATGGCCGCACAAGAGGAAAGGTCGCTTGAAATATAAGGCGCAAAAATATATTCACACCGGTTCATAAGCATAGTCTTCACAACCTGAACATACTTAATTAAAAGCCACGTCCTGTGAGCACTGGCCCTCTACAATGCGGGCTCCTTTTAGGACGTCATCAAAGTACCTCTCTGGCCTCCGATGATCCTTGCCCTCGGGCGGGCTGGCGGTCGCCACTTTGGTGGCCTTCATCTTCGTTCAGTGCATCTTGATGCGGGCAAAGGCCATCCAGGCACCCTCTATACAGGTCGAGCGCTTCACAGCATCGACCCACGGCCTCGCATCGACGAGCCGCTTCACCAATCCAAAGTAGCTGATAGGGATGGGCTTGGCTGGCCAGACCTGGACTATTAAATCCTTCATTGCCACACCCGCCTTCTTATGCAGATTGACCAGCTGCTTCAGCTAGTCTTTCAGAGGTGTTGGATGTTCTGGTGCAAGGAATTGCGACCAGAACAGCTTCTCCGTTGTGTACCCCTCCTGGGCTTTGAAGAATTGGGCGGCATCCGCGATACACTTCGGGAGGTCCGCAAACGTGCGTGGAGAACTCCACACTGGAGTCAGCGACACGTACTTCTGACCTCCAAGATACTCTGTAGAAGAAATGCCCTACCAGCCGCTATCTGCCGCGCCTGGTTGATCTCCACACGATAACTCCGGGACTCGCTCTGTGCCTCCTTGGCAACATTGAGAGCTTTGTTAAGCTCGGATGTTTGGTCCAAAGTCTTTTGCTCCAACGCCTCGCATTTGCGGATGGCATCTCATAGCTCTTGTTCGAATTCGGCCACTCGAGCCTCATGTTGACGGCGGGAGGCCTGTTTGGCCTCCAGCTCGGTAGCCACTTTGTCAGCGGCTGCCGTGTTCATCTCGGCCTCCTTCTTGGCCTGAGCAAGAGCACCCTTGAGGGTCTCGACCTCGACGGCGCCAGCTGTGATCATAATCATAGCAAACAATGAGTTAAACTTCTCAATAAACAAACGTGCGGACCAACAGCGTCCCAACAAAACCGATCTACTGCCATGGCACTCTCCCGGCCACTCTGACCAACTCCTCTTTGGGCTAAGTCATGGGTGGCCACGTGCCTACCAAAGGCATCAACGACGACCGTCGTGGCAAAACATAAACGGTCCCAAACAGGGACATGAGCTCAAAACCAAACATGGGCACACAAGGTTTATGCCGTGCTACCCGGCCAAGGTAGCGCCCGCGCATAACCTTCCTCGTTGGAGGCATCGACGAGAGGCGTGACAATATACCCAGTTAGGTCCTTCCTATAATGGCAAGTGTGGCTGCACTGGTCGGCTCGATTTGGTGGCACCACGACTCAGCCAACAATTGTTCAAGTTCATTATTATCTGGTTAAACTTGAATGCAATAAGCCGAGTCATAATAAAATAACATGATGCAACTATGATGCATGAACATACTATCAACATAAACCTTGAGGTGTAACATAATCATCGAGCATAACCACAATGAATCATATATCCAAATGAGCATGGCATACTGACGAGCATAAGCACAATATTACAGGATTTTTAATTCTATGCCCCGGTTTCTTAGTTGTGCTCACTTTTCCCCATTCACGAATTTTGCTTCCTTTTTGAGCAATTTTTCGGGTGGGGGGTTAGGAAAATGTGAAAGCAAAAATCTGAGACATGGGGAAAAGTGAGGAAAAAGTTAACGAATGGGGAAAAGTGAGCACAACTAAGAAACCGGGGGCATAAATCCCTAATATTACCCATGATATAGCATGACTACTAGCATCCTAAATAAATACAATGCAAGAATATAACAAGGATACTACTAAGTAAGCATGTAACCAACTAGCTGCAACGAAACATGCATACCAACGGTACTAGATAGCAGACGACAAACATGCAATAGATGAGCATTACTACTACTAGCATGTACTTCTACTACCAATCATAACATGTGAACATGATACTAACAAGTAGTACAAGATAACCAGAAGCATCGGAACATGGCACGAAAGTGAACATGAAACCACGAGCATAACCGAAACAACGACAACATTAGCAAACAAGCAGGCAGAGAATGAGCAAACTTTTATTAAATATTCAAGTATAAACCATGGTTACTGCATGGCTGTCATGCAAGTGGCTGTTGTGGCTTGTTTGTGGGCGACGGATACTCCGGGAAGAAGTGCGGTGAAGCCACGAAAACGAAACGCCAAACGTTTCTCTCTCGAAGGGGGCTGATTAGATGCAAGCGAAAAAGGGACATTTTCACTATGTCAACACCTAGTGAAAATGATATCAACAGAAAGATCTCGACGAGACGAAGACATGAGCATTGGTTCCACCTCGATCGGAGCTACGGTTGAAAAGTTACGAGGTGTGGAAGAAGAAGGGCCAATCTTTGAATATTTTAATCACCAACGGGTCCCTGGGAGGAAACGCACACTTAGAGGAGTACGCCTTCAGAGAAGAGAATGCGTACTTCGGGCCGAAGAAGAAACGGAATATGTTTTCACTTAATGAAAGTTCAGTACTGGAAATACGTTGCCACTTATCTGACTAGACCTGGGCTTACTCTGGATGACAGGTGGGGTCGGGGATGTCGTGGGGCCCGCCTAGCCAGCTGGCTGGGCGTCTTCTTCTTCCTCCTCGCACTTCTGTTCCACTCATGGAACAGAGCCGAGGCAGGGGAGGGGCGCGGCCAACGGGCCGGCCGGCTCAGGCCACCCGCCGCCGGGGCGAGGCCACCGGCGGATGCGGGGTAGCGCAGCGGATCCGATCAGAGGCCAGGAGCGCGCAAGGAGACCTGGAGCTGCGGTGGAGGGCGGCGCCAGGGAGAGGACAGGGAGGCGCGGGCGGAGGTGGAGTTCGGCGAACGGGCAACTCTGGCGAGGGATGAGGAGTCGGGGCAGCTCTACGGAGCACGAGAAGGCTTGTGGTTGTGGTGGAGAGGCGAGGAGATGCTCGGGGCGGTCGGAAGATGAGGTGGCCGAACAACGGAGGCGGTGGCCGGACTTCGGAGATGCGGCCATGGGGCTCTCCGGCGGGGGGCAAGGGGTTGGGGCAAACGCAGAGACGAGGTGAATGAAGTGGGCAGCTCGGGAGGAGTGGAGAGGGACTAGGCTTGCCGAGACCAAGGAGGAACCGCGGCGGCCATGGCGGACATAGATGAACTCCGACGAGATGTCGTTGCTCCTGTAGACTAGGAGGGACGAGGAGAGGCTGGCGAGTTGCGGAACACCTCGGGGGTCCTTATATAGGACGAGGGGAGGGCTCGGGGAGGCTCTAGAGAGTTCGACCGACACGCCAAAACGGAGCAGAGGATGGACGCGTTACGGGGAGCTCGACGGCGACACGACAGCAGCGATGCAGGGCGGGGCAGTGACTCAGGGCGATGCCGTCAAGCACAGGCTATATCTTGTACAGTGTTTGGTATCGAGATGAGGAGGGAAACGACGGGAACAACGCCGAGGTCTTGCCAGAGCGCAAGTTTGGCTGGTCGCGAGCCATGGTCACCGCGTGATCTGGACCAAACGGCGTGTTCTGGCCAAGCCAACCGTGTCTAGTAGAATGACTTTAGTGCCCTGAGTTCAACGGCGGTAACATGTTGGTCTAGGGGTAAAGAAGAGAAAATCAGGTGGAGCTAAAGCAGATAAGCGGTAAGGTGTTTGTGATGCAGGGGGACAAACCCGGGAGGAGGCAGGGGATGAGCTTTGGCATGGCTTGATCACATGCCAAGGTGATTGTGTTTGCCAAGAATCGGACGAAGAGGAGCTCTCTAGAGGGTAGTTGCTGTAGAAATGGCCCCACTGGTCAGAATTAGAGATGATGAAGCAGCACTCATATAAATGATTTTCATGAGCTGAAAATGGTTATGGCCCAACGATTTGAATATATGAAGATGCCCAAAAAGTTTCAGGCCATTTGGATGAACCAAAATAGCACTTGCTACATAGAGCATCATTCTAGATAGAAATTTGGAAAAATTGCACAAGGCAAATGGAGTATTGGACTGAGCCAAAACTTGGTGGAGTGAGTTGATATAGATAGGAGACTATCCTGGATTTTTTTAGTTTAAATGAATCTATATAAAATATAGTTTCTTCACAAAGTGAAAATCTAACCAAAAACCAAGAATTGATGCTGAGCTCATATGGATGAGTTCCATGAGCTCAAATTTGGTGGAGAGTGATGATTGATCAAATGAAGGTTGTGTCAAAGTTTCATCTCATTTTGATATGCCTAGAATATATTTCCTTCACAAAGTTCCTTCCTGGACAAAAACTTTGGAAAATTGCTGAAAAATAATTACTAGGCAAATGCGGTTGAAATTTGGCACAAGGCAATGATATGGACAGGAAAAGATGTCCAAAAAGTTTGGAGGCCATTGGGCAAAGATAAATAGCACTTGCTTCACAAAGTGCCATTTAGCGCAGAACAGGAAAAAGATTAGTGGAGGATTATTTTTGAACATGGCAAATAAAAGTTTTGCCATATTTAAGAAATATAAGACCCTGACAATTTATGGGAATTGGTTGGTAATTTTTAGAATGATAGAGGTATAGGTTGCTTCACAACCTAGGGCAAAAAGAATTATTCCTTTAATAGAAAAGGAATATTCCTTGGAAAAAGAATATTGGGTTGGGTCAAGGATGGAAATGAAAGTGTCTTGGGATGATGATGATGATGGCAAGCCACTATAAAACCTAGGAAGACATGATCTTCCCAAGTTTCAGAACTACATAACCACGGAAAAGCAAATCAAATCAAGAAATCCAAGAAAATCATCAGAAAAAGAAAAGGGCAAAATCCAGGCTGTTACGAATTGAGACCCACACTCGACGCCCTTGGTGGTCCACGTGGTGAGCCTTTCTAGGGGTCCAGATCTGAATTTAGGCATGGCCTCCCATTTAGCCTCACGGGGTTCGGTGATGTAGAACCACTCCTGCTGCCATACATTGTTGGTTTTCACAGAAGCCCCTTTCGGCCAGGTGGCATTCGGGAGCTTGCTTACCATAGCTCCCCCGCAGTCCATGTGCTGCCCGTCGACCAGCTTCGGCTTCAGATTGGACGTCTTGAGCCATAGGCCGAAGTGTGGGGGAACATGAAGGAAAGCTTCACATACGACTATGAAAGCCGATATATGAAGAATAGAATTCGGTGCTAGATCATGGAAATCTAGCCCATAGAACAACAAGAGAACCCGTACAAATGGGTTTAGCGGAAATCCTAGTCCCCGAAGAAAGTGAGGGATGAACACAACCCTCTCACCGGGCCAATGATGGGGGTCACATGATTCTTGTCAGGAATTCGGTGCGCTATGTTGGCAGCAATATAGCCTACGCTCCGGACACTCTTCACATCTTTCTCCATGATGGTGGAGGCCTCCCACTTTCCCTTAGCGCCAGATCCAGCCATTGCTGGAAAAGGATGTGGTGGTGGAAGGGATGGGAGTTGTGGGCGCTGGAGCTAGGAGATTGGGAAGCAAAGGCTAGAGGAAATCATGAGGTAAAAGGGAGCGATCTATGTCCTTTTATAGGCAGTAAATACCAAATGCCCCCCCACTCAAGCCATAAAACTTGCCTGTTCCCAACGAGATCGTGCAAAAGGTACGGTTGGGTTATTCAAATCATATTGATTGGGATCCTGCGATAAGCGGGCAAGATCTCTGTTTCGACAAGACGTGCCAATGGAGGCTATGCCTCAAAACGCGAAACCAGAGCCAAGAAAACGGTTCGAAATATTAAAGGGTCAAATGTGATGTTTTGCGGGGTCTCACTGGGGCACAAGAGAGCCACTTTGATTCATTGGATTGCAAAAACACGGTATTAGTAAAAAAGCATCATTGTAATGTCATGCTCATTAAAGTGATTGTTTTCCAGGCTAGGACGACTCTCAATTCTAATGCAGTTGACATCATATCAAACACTACTTTAACATGCACGACCTTCGCCTCTTCTCCCAAGCGAAGGTAGCTAGGGTTTCCTGCCTCCCGTCTGCAGCGTCATTGATTTGTCTCATCTCTTGTGGCCTTAGGGCGATGGGGACAAGGTGTATCCCGACATTTTCCCGTGGAAGAGCTTCGTTTTTAGATGTTTTAACTTTTGTTAAGGTTTGTGTCCTGCTCAGGAAGACGATACGATGATGCTTGTAGCGTCTTCGGAAGGTCTGTGAATCCTTTTCTCCATCGGATCTTGCGGGATTCGGTCGGTGTTTGTCTACGGCGGATCTAGTCTTCAATTGTCGACGTTCGTGTGTCTTAATTTAGATTGAATCATTTTTTAAACAAGAAGAGCGAATTCTTTTGATCCATGCTTCTCTTCATTGGCGGCTACTATTCCGATGAGCTCGTCCTATGGCGCGTTAGCACGAGACTTCTCGACTGCCTACTACAAGAAGTTTTGCCCAACTACGAAGAGGAAAGGGGCGATGACGGCGGTGTGCCTTCGGCTCGTTTCAGTGCTTGTAGTCATTGCTAGGTGGTTTATTGATCTGAATGTATTTTTTATTTCTGGTGTTCTTTATATTGCCATGATTGAGAATAAATAGATTGGAAGATTTATTACAAAAAAATCAGTTTTTCCAAAGATACTTGAGAAGCAACAAAAATTCTTAGACAATATGCCACAAAGAAATTTTCATGAAAAGCACATAATTTAATTTTATAATA
>LR738714.1:587686351-587697496 GCA_902687465.1 Secale cereale
CCCCAAAAGAGCCACTCCCCGAAACTGTTTGTTTACCGCTCGCAAATAAATAAATAAAAAGTCTCTACTTTCACTGTAGGTCTTATGCTACAGTGGGATACCATCCCCGGTCAGCCAAATTTGATGTTTTGACCCTTTTCTAAAAGTTGAGGCAGATCTGACCCGGGTTTGAAATTATTCGGCATCTGACCCTTTTCCTGGCGGTAGGGTATACCAGCCTACCTCCAAGGCCCCTGATCCTAGGCAACTTATCCACGTCAATGAATTGCGGCCCTACCGCCAAACAGGCTGGCGGTAGCCTGTGTCACAGCCCTAGTCAGTGCTTGCATAAGACCTAGCCAGGGTGTTGCATCATGTTTTAACTTTTTCAGAAACCTGAAATGGGGATACCATAACCCCCCCCCCAGCACCACTTAAACCAACTAGGATTTACTAAAATACTATTCAATGTACCCAAAATTCCCTTCTAAAATGTTCACCATCTTTGCCTTGGTCCTAAACCTTTGACAAAAATGGTGCACAATTTTCTAGGACATTCTAAGGTCGCTGGATTAAATCATATGTTATTTGCATTTGAACATTTAAATGCTATAAAATATTTTAAATGCCCAAATAATCATAAACCAAAATGTTCCCTATTGGATATATTCTATACAGTCGGCATGAGTAGTTTGATGATTTTTGAAAGTGCTTAGGCATTTTTAGAAAAGCCACAAAACAAGTACAGTAAATAGAAAACAGAAAACAAAACAGAAAAGGAGAGATAGAATGGCCAGAGGCCAGTAACCTGGCAGGCCCACCTGGCGGCCCAGCACTGTGGTGGCCCGCGCCAGCGAGCTGCTTTGTCCCTGCCAGGCAGACAGGTGATGCCGGTGCGCGCCAGCTCACCACGGCAGCAGCTGCTTGCCTCTTGTCTGGACGCCGCTTCGCCGCCTCGACGCGTGGACGTCCACCACGTCGTCACCCCGACCACCACGACACCGCACTTCCCCCCACGTCTCTCCCTCGCTCGCCTCCGCCATGGCCGACGCTGCCGCGCCTGCATCGCCGTGAAACTCGCAGCCACCGCCGCTCCACCATTGCCCCGCCGTGTCCAGGAGCTCCGCCATCGTCCACTCCTTCGAGCAGACCGAGACCCGAGCGCTGGTTCGCCCCGGAGCCACAGCAACAACCTCGCGTTAGCCGCTCACCGCCGGAGATCCCCTTCGCCATCTCGCTCGGCTCCGACGTCCTCCGAGCTCGCCAAGACCACCGTCGCCTCCGCTGTGAGGTGCTGACCATCCCCATCTTCTCCATTATTGCTGCTGCCCTCTACAGTGACTGCTTCAAGCTCGCCAGCACGCGCCACCGCAGGAGCTCGCCGCCGACATGGCTCCGGCCACGCAATGGCCTCACCGTCGTGCCCAACACACTTATCGCGCCACGTAGATGTTGTAGGTGCCCTGCACGCGCCTCCACCAGCATCGTAGCAACGAGTTCGCCCTCGCCCGAACTCTAGTAGCCAAAAGGCTCGTCGCCGGTGTCGTTTCCGGTGACCCCGAGCTCTAACACCACCACCACTCGACGCGGCTTGCCTCCAGCTACGCGTAGGTGCCCTCCGCCGTCCTTTTGGTCGCCGGAGGAGGAATCCCGACGCCCTCCGCCGCGTCTGGTCGTCGCCGGCGGCTAAACGCCGGATATTTGACCCAGTTGACCAGGAATTTGACACCCCCCTGGGTCACTGACATGTGGGCCCTGCCGCGTGGTCAAACCTAGATTAGGACTAAACTAACACTAATTAGTTAGTTAACTAACTGTGTCACTGACCTGTGGGTCCCACTGGTCAGGTCTGACCTGGACCACCCAGTTGACCTGTTGACGTCACTCAGACGTCATGCTGAAGTAGTAATCTGTTTTCTGGAATTTTAAATAAATCAGAAATTAATATATGAAAAAGATTTATATATGAAAAATAATCAG
The DNA here is from genome assembly GCA_902687465.1 of Secale cereale. Classification (NCBI taxonomy): domain Eukaryota; kingdom Viridiplantae; phylum Streptophyta; class Magnoliopsida; order Poales; family Poaceae; genus Secale; species Secale cereale. Next base: position 587,688,311 of record LR738714.1, read on the forward strand.
ATGGAAAAACTTTATATATGAAAAATAATCAGACGTCATGCTGAAGTAGTAATCTGTTTAAACTTCTAAAAATCATAATAATTCAACCGTAGCTCAGATGGGAAAGATTTATATATGAAAAATAATGAGAAAAATCCAATCTATCCACTGGTACTTGTTTCATGGATGAAAAAGCAACTTAACCTTGCTGTTTACATCAAAACATGATAATGCACTTTGGAAATTAATAACTTGGGCTTGAATTTGAACCTTTGGTTCAAATAGGCTCAAACCCTTTTGTTTGTAGTTGCATTAGCTCAAACACATCCATCTTGCCATGTCATGAGCATGCATCATATTGTTGCATATTGCCATGTATTGATTCTGTTGCCGGTGTGATCTCCGTGGTAGGTTTTGCTCCCGAGGATATTCCCGACTATCTAGTTGAAGGGCAGTACCACTCGACCAATCTGCCAGGCAAGCAACCCCATTGAACATTCCGATATAAACCCATCTTCACGCTTCTTCTCTCTTTTACTGCATTAAAACAACAATGTTTCAACTGTTGTTTGCTGCGGTAGCTGAACCCCATTCCTTTGCAAGACATGTCATTGCCACATTAAATAGTTGAAACCCAATAGCATGTGTAGGAGTTGATTGAGGCATGTTGATGTGTTCCTACCATGCTATGCCCGCTCTGCTTAGAGTTGAGTCAGGTCTAGTTCATTTGGGAGATGGATCGGAGTGAAATGATTATGCCTGGTAATGAGAGTGAAGTGTGGAATATGTTTTGGTAAAGGTAGCGATGGAAGGCCATGTAGGAGTACATGGTGGATTGTTTCATTGGAACCGTCCCTAAGAACTGAGATCTATATGTGTGATTTAAGATCAGCTACTACCACACATTGGGCTCCAGGCGCTCCAAGCTCTCTCGACTTATTGATCACCCTTGTTGAAAGTGCAGTATATCGACTAGAGGGGGGTGAATAGGCAATTTTTATGAAATGCTTCAAAACATGCTAGTTTCGAAGACAAAAGATAAATCCAATCCTATTTGTATGCAGCGGAAAGTAGACTACACTAGACAAGCCATAGTCAGGTATTCAATGAAGTGAAAGCACGAAGACTAATAGCAGCTAGGTAGTAGGGATCAAGATGGAAGAAGGAATGAAGCCAATCACAACAAGTAGATACTCAGTGAAGTCAATCAGATAAGGCAAGCAGGCAATGACTTCACAACATAGAACAGTAAGTAAAGGGAAGGAAAGGATAGAACCAGTAGCTCGGGGAGGACAATGATTTGTTAGACCAGTTCCAGTTGCTGTGACAACTATACATCTGGTTAGGGAGGCTGAGATTTAACTCAGAAGACCGCGTCTTCACCTCATTCCCCTTGAGCTAAGGACACCTAGTCCTCGCCCAATCACTCTGGTAAGTCTTCAAGGTAGACTTCCAACCCTTCACAGACTTCGTTCACCGGTGATCCACAATGACTCTTGGATGCTCAGAACGCGACGCCTAACCGGCTAGAGGAAACACAGTCCTCAAGTGTAATAAGTCTTCAGGTCACATAGACAGAAAGACTTCAGTGATGCCTAACACTCTTCGGCTCTAGGTGTTATGGCTTTGTCCTTGCAAGGATTTCTCTCTCAAATGCTTCGGAGGTGGGTTGCTCTCAAACGACAAAAGCCGTGTAATAACTCTGAGCAGCCACCAATTTATGGTGTAGGGGGTGAGCTATTTATAGCCACTGGGCAACCCGACCTGATTTGTCCGAAGTGACCATGGGTCACTAAGGAACTGACACGTGTTCCAACGGTCAGATTTCAAACACTCACACATCAACTTTACTTGGGCTACAAGTAAGGCTGACTCATCCAACTCTGGATAAGATTTGCTCTCATTGTCTTCGCTCGAAGACATAGGATTTGGTTGAGCATCACTTTAGTCACTCTGACTTAGATCACTTGGACCCCACTTAACAGTACGGTGGTTCCTATAACTCAACAAAGAAGAAAAGGAAACAACAAAACCTCTAAGTCTTCGCTCTCCATGGTCTTCACACAATGTCTTCTCTTGTCATAGTCTTCAATTTGATTATCTTCATATACCACCATTGTCGTCAATGTCTTCATACATTTTTAGGGGTCATCTTCGGTAGGTAAACCGAATCAATGAGGGACTAGTACGTGTGTTATCCTGCAATTCTCACAAACACATTAGTCCCTCAACCAGGTTTGTCGTCAATACTCCAAAATCAACTAGGGGTGGCACTAGATGCACTTACAATCCCCCCCCCCCCTTTTTTGGTGATTGATGACAAACTGGTTGAAGTTTTCAACGGGGATAAAAGGTATGTGAAATTGTAAAGGATAAAGATATTGTCTTCGTAAGTATCGAAAGGCTCCCCCTGAAGATGTGCATATAGTTGATTTGCCTTTGAATGCAAATGCACATGGCAGGTTGTACTTGTGGAGATCCTCTTCGACTTATGAAGACAATTCATCATGCACAATTGATATGTCGAATATAATGACATGCATAATGAAAAATGGACGTCTGCAATATTGACTAAGTGCGGAATATAAGGTAGCAGATGCGGAATTTATCATCGCATTACGGAGTAGCAGAAAACGTAGCAGACGACCATCAGTTTAAGTGTTACAACTCAAAGAACCAAATGTTGCAAAAACGAGAGTTGTAATCACTAGGCAAATATAAAGCACCCGCCCATATGGACCCGCTTGAAGACTATCAACTCATATGCTTCTCCCCCTTTTGTCTGTAAGGACCAAAAAGGTTTGAAGACATAGAGCCTCTACTCGTTTCCAGTTGGAGCAGGGGAGAATTCAGGGTCGACGTTGGTGTTTGGTGGTGCAGAAGTAGTTGGTGTAGTGTCGATACGCGCTGAAGTAGGAGGAGGTGAGGTAGCATCATCTTGATCATCTATCACCCTGGCGTCAATTGTTGCAGCGGAGGAGGAGTATTCAGAATCTTCAAGAGACGGAGTTCGGCGCATAACAGCATTCCTTGGAGGAGTGTGGTCAAACTTGAATCTCTCTGTGAAGACATCGTCTTGAAGATCCGCTTCAGCACTCAGCAAGGTTAAACTCTTCCAAGACCTCCGACAGGTTTCATGAGCAACAAAGGCATTCTTGGTGGCAAGATTGCGAATGCGATTGACGTCCACCAAGAGGCTTTGCATCTGACGCTTTAGCCAGTAGTGATGCTTATCCTATTTCTGATGGAGGGCAACCAGAAGCTCTCGGTTATTGAGAACACGAGATCGCTTCTGAGGCCTTTGGGCAATGGTGCTCTCAGTAGCTCCGGTTTCAGCGTGTCGAGGTAGACGAGTACGGCCAGCCAGAGGATAAATGCGAGAGACTGCTGGGACTCCTTCAATTTGCTGAGTGAAGCTTTGGTGATCAGCGTTGTGAAGACTAACATGCTCTTTGGCAGGCTCTTGGTATATAACTTCAGCTGACATATCAACCTCGGGCAAGAATATATTATGGTTGCGAGCAGAGGGCTGATAGGTGATAGCTGAATGAAGCTTGATGAGGCGCATAATCCATGGGGCATAGAATTTCAGACCAAACAGATCAAAGCCAGACATAGCCAATTGCCTAATGAAGAAATCTTTGAGCATTGAAGTTGATGCCATTGAAGATATAGAAGACCAATGTCTTCATGGTGCCTTCAAGCTTGGCTGATGAAGAATGTCCTTTGACGGGCCATAGAGTACGCCTGATGATATGATAGATGGTGTGTGGCAGGTACTCTAGGTCTTCAACAAAGAATTCCTTAGGATATTCAGCATCACTTGGCAGAGGCTTCATCATGCTTAGCATTTGGCTCATGTTGGGCTTGCGCTTCTGAAAGATACTCTCCAGGGCTTCATTGTGGAATTGACAGCCAGGTTCATACAGGTCTCCTGGAGTGGGCAGGCCAGTAAGCTCAATGAGATCAAAGGCTTTGGCTTCATGATGGACATTGCCTGTCATCCACTTAAGGACCCATGTCTTCGGATCCCTGCTGTAGCCTCGGATGTGGAGGGTTGCATGTAATTGCAGAAGCAGCTCTTCATTCCAATGCTCCTTGTCAGTCACAAAATGTAGCAGGCTAGCATCACGAAAGCAATCAAGAGCTTCATCCAGACAGGGCAGTCCAGCAATAGCTTCAGTGTCAAGACGCATATGAGGGAAAATGTGCCCTAGATCATAGAGCACTCTTGAGTAATAATTGCACTGCTGATGGATCCAGAACCTATCTGATGATATTCTTGGCTTGGAATATGGGTTCTTGGCGCTGTCAAAGAATGTGTTGTGCGCAGTGAAGCTATTGGCATTGAATGACCCTTGAGAGGTGGCAATACCTGGAAACCTTGGCAGTCTTGGCTTAGGCTTCTGAGCTCGAGGCCTGTGCGCAACATGATGATCAAACTGAGGACCAGCAGCATGCGGTCCAATGGTAGGTGGTGGAGTCAGAATGGGCCACCGGACAGTAATGAGCTGATCATCTTGGTTGTATGCTTGCTCAATTGTATGGGGCCTTGGAGGCGGAACAGGAGCAGAGGCATTGGCTTCAGGCTGTTGATTTGCTTCAGGTGCAGCACTTGCTTCAGGTGCCATCACATCAGGCACCACTATGTCTTCAGGTGCCACATTAGCTTCAGCCATGACCACGTCATTGGCTTCAGTGTTGGTGGTGGCAGCATCTGAGTTTGTAACCTCCACTTCAGGAGCTGGAGGGTCGGACACGTTCTCCTCGAGAACAGAGGGTGTGGCAGTACGTGCTTCTTCTGCTTAGGGTTGTTCTTCTTCTTGGGGTGGTTCTTCTTCGGCTGATGCAGCCGGAATATCTTCAGCCGCTTTGGCTTCAGATTCTGAGGGGATCACAGTAGGAGCACCATCAGGTACATATTGTTGCTCTACTCCTTCTGGAACTATTGGGGTGACGACTTGAGGCCTTGGTCCTTTACAAAGCCTGCGAAATGCTGGCGACGCCTGAGGGGATGGAGGTTGTTGGGCCTCAAAGTCCTGATCTTCAAGCACCGAACTGGTGTCTTGAGTTGGTTGAGGTGTGGCTGGTGTATATTGTGGGTGATCAGCCCACGAGTCATCCTGTGCAATTGGCGTCAATGGACGACCAATGCTGATGCATTCGCTATTCATTATAACAGGTGAAGATTCAACATTGTACTCGATCTGAGGAAGGACTTCATCATCTTCAACATTGTCATGAGGACCAATGTCTTCAGCTGCAGTGGGGTCAACAACAGGAATGTCTTCAGCCTGTGTGGGAGCAGGCTCATGGACTACCATGCGACGTTCTTGATGTGTAGATGCAGGGCGAGCAACTGATATTGGCTCAACAAAGATAGGCTCTTTGGAAGCAGCCTTATCCTTCTTTGTCTTGCGCTTCTTGGTGGGTGGAGCTTCATCAGTAGTTTGTTTGCGCTTGCGAGCTTCTGCTTCAGCCACCTTTGTCTTCTTGAGCTCGGAAGCAGTTGGGGTGACCTTAGGCTTCGTGCCAGTCATGCTGGCAGGGAAGACTATGCGAGGCATTTCCTGCCTGGATTCTTCAGCTTCGGGCACAGGTTGCTTCTTCTTTTTCTTGGCAGCCATCCTTGGGTCAATGCTAGGACGCCCAAGGGCCTTGCGCTTTTCAGCTTCATTGAAAGCTTGAACGCATTTGGCAGCCAAGTCCTTGATTCGCTCATGAGAACCTTTAGCTTCATCACGCCTCTGGCGAAAGGCTTCCTTGAGCTCATGCATCATTACCTTGAAGTTATGAATCTCTTGGATGCTGAGCTTGTCCACATGCTTCTTGAACTGAGCCTTTTCATAATCGATCTTTTGCTTCAGCTCAACAATTCTCTAAGCCAAAGCTAGCTCAAAAGCAATGGCGCCATGGAAGGAGACGCTGAGGCCAACTAGAAGTTGATGATCGTCGAAGCTAAGGTTGGGGGTGTCAAACCATTCATCAATGAAATTGTTGAGCACTTCCACATCGAAGAGCGGCAAATCATTGAAGATTTCAGCATCTTGCTTGCTCTTGACCAGTTGCTCCAGAGCATCGTCACCAAGATCCTCATCACTCGAAAGATCAAGGGCTTCATTGGCAGTCTTCAGAACAGCGTCAGGAGTGAGAGCTGGACTTGGGTTGTGCGAGGGCTTCTTCCTTAGCTGTTTGCTCTTGGAGATGCGAGAGTGCTCCTCAGAATGCACACTTGGTGCTGGTGGAGCAGTGGCCAAAGGCTTCATTCTAGAAGCGATTGGTGGAGTGGTCTTCGAAGCCTTGGATTTCTTCTTCTTGGGCTTCGGGGTTGCAGGCGCTTCTTCAGAATCCGCGTCATCTGCAGTGTCGTGGAATTGTCACGGCAGATGTCCTAGGGTAAGGACTTAGTCGCGAGGCTAGCACATCTATGTGGTAGCTTGAGAGGGGTTGAGCGGAATCGAGAGACGCAATGCAAGACAAGGATTTAGGCGGCTTTGGGCCCCAGGAAACATCATCCGGTAATAGCCCTACATGCTGTTTGAGGCTAGGTCTCATTATGATCTTCATGGTGTCGCCGATAAACCGGCTCTCCTTTAGTTGTGTCTAGCCCTAAAGAATATGGCGCCTCTAACTTGTGAGAACTTCTCCCTCTTTGGGGAGCCCTGCCCCTCCTTATATATGTTTAAGGGGCGGGTTACATGATTAGTCCTAGTAGGATTAGGATTACTCTATTACAAGGAGTCCTAGTCTTGCTTCCTTTGTAGGTGAATATTCATTATGCTTTCTTCATAAACCGGCCCACCATAACATGAACCGGCCTTCTAGGCCTTGGGCCTTGTCATCCATGATCCGCCCACCGGGTTACCAGCGAATTGCCAAGTGTAAACCGGGTCTCAAATAAACCGCCAAGTCCGGCCGGGTTATACTTCCGGCCGGGTTACGCTGCGGGGTATATCCCCGACATTAGCCCCCAGTTTAATTTGGATTTATCCAAGTTAAACTTGATCCTTCCTACGAGAACAAATTTGATAGGTTGTGCTCCGGGTTTGAAAATATTTTCCTGAACCGGACTTGATCATCCTTAAATCCTTGTCATTTTCTCCTTGATATGTATCCATGATCTCATAGCAAATCTCCTTAGCAGATATTTTCAAACACTACCAATGCAAAAATTCCAGGCACTTCTTCTAAAAACTCCGGGTCAATAGACCAGCTTCATAATCAATTTGCTTGCAGAAGATATTTTGTAAATAAAGAAACCATTTGAATCGGCCTTTAATGCGCTGACTTGACAAAAATATTGGTCTCTGAAATACTCAACTGATATCCAGCCGGCTTGAAGATGCCGATTTATGATTATCACCATTGCTAGGTTATAAAAACTGATAATTCCGGGTCATGGATGTAGCCCCCAAGTCTTAAGAGGAGAACATAGTGATAGCTTAAGACTCGTTTCAATATAAATCTTGCAACCTTGAAGAAATCCAAATTGTTCCTCCCAGTCATTAGTAAAAACTGAATATTCCACATATGTAGCCCCCAAGTGTCGGGTTGTCATGCTTGCAGCAACCTGGGACTTGAAATTGCCTTATGCTCAAAAACCTTCAACCAGTGTATCCCCCAAGGGTCGTGTCATTATGCAATAATGAGCAGGGACTTTATAGACATAATCATTGAAAATAACATTATATAATGTAACTCCCATCATGGGGATTGAACACACGTCCACAAGGTTAAGAGCTTTGTGCTTTACCAACTGAGCTGTGGACCCTTCAATATAATGGATTAATACTTGTGTACCTTAAATTGTTGACCGGAATAATTAGTAGCCCCCAAGGGCCGGATCACCACAATGTGATGAGTTGGGTCTTCAATTAGGTGAACAAAAAATGACTTTGCATTAACCCCCAAGTGTCATGGTGCATGCTTGCAGCGACATGAAACTTGCATATTTGATGTAATCTCAATTTGAATAATGTAGCCCCCAAGTGTCGGGTCGTAAGCCTGCAGCGACCTGTGACTATTCCTTCAATTGTAGAATAAATCATACCATTGACAATATGATATCCATTGCGCTGAAGCGACTTTGAAAACCTCAATCATTATATTGGTTATTGATAACCATAATAAACATCCATCCATGTTGGCTATATAAAGATTTGAAGAATATACTCCGGTTTGAAGACCGGTTCCAGTTATATTTGATCACAACCAGGCCGGGTTAATAAACACCGGTCATTATTTTATCTCATACTGGCGACTTATAGTCGAAAGCCAGGCCGGTTTAATAAACACCGGTCATTATAACTGATCATGTACTGCCAACCTGTTTTCTGCATAAGACAATGTTCAAAGTGTCCTGGCAGTTTATCGCCGGACGGGTCATAATGCCCAAAAACATGATCTAAGTTAATAACTTGAACCGTGTATGAAATATGAACAGGTATCATACATGTGATTAAGTGTATCTGTAAACCTTAATCCGGCAGGAACACTCCGAGGTGTAAGTGCTGATGACTTACTTGGCTCTTTGTCGGCTCATCATGAAGGCTGATCTGGGTTACGATGAACGCCGGTTTGACTCTCGCTGGTGTTCATGACCCAGACTTTTATCTTTGTAGATATATGGTCAACCATGTAGTTGTCCAGTCCCGCATTAATAGACTTGGTAAAAAAACCAATGATCATGACGACCAAGATTTGTGAAATCATAGAAATAAGGTTTTTTGGGCAAATAAGACCATGTAGTCGAGGCTTTTTACGAGCTGCCAGGCTCCAAATTCGAGGCTTTTTATGAGCTGCCAGGCTCCAAATTCAAGGTTTTTTATCGATGACAAGCCACCCAATGTTTCAAAACCTCTGAAGGATCTTGTCTTTAGGTGATCAACTCGATGATCGTCAATGGCTGATTCCTTGATGCATCAAGGGCGCCAGTTTAGGAGGCCATGGTGAACTTTCGTAGAAAACTCTCATGTGATAATCCTTTGAAAAACACGGCTGATTCCCTGTAGCTATCAGGGGCGCCGGTTTAGGAGGCCATGGTGAGCTTTCGTAGAAAACTCCCATGTGATCCTCCTTTGAAAAACACAGCTGATTCCTTGATTCTGTCAAGAGCGCCGGTTCAGGAGGCCATGTTGAGCATCCGTAGAAGACTCCCATGTGATACTCCTTTGGAAAAACACGACTGATTCCCTGTAGCTATCAGGG